>CM076999.1:9916285-10378785 GCA_039090855.1 Macrothele yani | reverse complement strand
CCCGGGCAAGTCATACGTAATGATACACCAGGCTCAGGCTAATAAAACGTTATGATATAACGTACCCGCGCAAGTCATAAATAAAGATATAAAGTACGCGCGCCAGTCATACGTAATGATATATCGGGCCCGGGCTAGTCATAAATAACGATATGACGGGCCGGGCCGAACATACGCTTTAAATGTCCGTTCCCGTGCTCATCCCTAATTTCTCTCACTGTTTCGTGTTCATATTTCTGATGTATTGGTATGATTTCAGTGTGGTTAGATTGCTTTCAGACTTTATTTTACACTGCTGTACGTAACCCGGTTTTCTTGATGGGCTAACGCATTCGATAAATGCGATTTCAATTTATTCGAGGTTTTCCCAGAACTTAAACCTCGCATAGATCGAGCACTTATCGCATCAATAAATGAAAAAGATCAGTCTTCCAGAGAGTATGCTTACGATCCATTCTTAATGAGCGTTACTACTAATCTATTTTTTATTGAAGATTTAACGACCACCATGAGCAACTCAATGGGTATAATCTGTCGCCTGTCCCTAATTTATACCCACTGGTTCCACGGAAGGGAGAGAGTCAGTGCCGTAAGACAAACACACCATTCATGCCTCACAGGGATTCGAACCCGGACCCTGCTCGGACGAATACTCACAAGCCGTCTTCAACCATAGCACCACCAGGGCGGCGATATACATATTTCTCTATCAGTTATGTTTATCAGCCGGTTATACATGTGTTTATTAAAATACCACCGTCCCCAAGTAATAAGATTAAAAGGTACATATTCTATTTCATATCTAAGATCTTTATATCTGGGGAAGACATTTATTTATTTTCCTCAGAGATGCTGCTAACGTTTATACCATGTAAGAAAGAAACGTCCCACTAAAGGACGAATGATTTAAAAAACTAGAAAGATATATTTAACGTTTTTCTAAAATTTACACGATGCTTCTCTTAAGAACTATCTGTCATGATATGAACAGAATCTTTAGCACCAGTTCTGAGAGTAATGGTCCATAAAACAGCATTGCTGTTATGCGTCGTTATCTGAGATTGGTCCACAGACACCTGGTAAGAGATATATTACGAAATGGGAGAGAGCCATTCACCCATTTTCTGACACCAACCTTTTTTGACGATAACTGGCAACGATCCATTGAAAGATAGATATATCTTCTAGACCATGATTCACAAATTATTATTCAGTGTTAGCTGGGTTTAAACAAATAAAACAGCAAAAAATCCAAAATCTCGAGATTTCAGAGAAAAATCTGAAACTTGTCCTTGTCCCGCGAGTCCTTTTCCCATCTCTAAATAATGAAAAATTAAATATATCTGCAGAAAATGATTTTCATATCAGTTCATGCACAAATTATTCTGTTTTAATTGGAAGAAATAGCTTGAAGACTGTTTAATTTTACAGAGAAACATAAACTAGATTTTCAGCTAATTATTATTCAATATTAGCTGGATTTAAACACACAAACCAGCTAAAAATCCCACATTGCGAGATCTCATAGAAAAATCTGAAACAAGGTCCTATTCTTTCTTTGTTCCCGCCAGTCCTTTTCCCATGTGTAAATAATGAAAAATTAAATATATCGGCAGGAAATGATTTCCGTACCAGATCATTCGCCAATTATCCTGGCCGCCCCAGTGGCGCAGTGGTCTAAGCGATGGCCTCTGATCGTTCATCCGAAAGGGGTCCGGGTTCGAGTTCCGGTGAGGCATGGATGTTGTGTTTGTTTTACGGCACTGGCTCTCTCCTATCCCTGGAACCATTGACCCTAAATTAGGGATGGGCGACTGCTTATAGCCCATTCAGTTGCTCGCGGTGGTCGTTAAACCTCCAATAAAAAAAATTTTCTGTTGGAATTTTTTTTTTGATTGGAGGTTTAACGACAACCGTGAGCAACTCAATGGGTAATAAGCAGTTGCTCGTCCCTAATTTAGGACCACTTGTTCCAGGGAAGGGAGAGAGCCAGTGCCGTAAGAAAACGTCCCTGCCTTCCCGGGGTTCGAACCAGGACCCTTTTCAGACGAACGATCAGAGGCCATCGCTTAGACCACTGCGACCCCGGAGGCAGTTATGTAAATTTGAGTTCAAGGAACTCAAATTTACATAGAACAAATGTTTATTTTCTTTATTGAAGGTTTAACGACTACCATGAGCAACTCAATGGCAGTCGCCCAGAGCCTCAATGGGGAGTTCCCTAAGTAGGCTGTCTCTCTTCCCTGGAACCTGTGACCTTAAATCAGCAGTCGCCTGCCTCTAATTTAAGGTCACTGGTTCCAAGGAAAGTAGAGAGCCCGTGCCGTAAGAAAAACACAACATCCATCCATGCCTCACTGGGATTCGAACCTGTACACTGAGAAAAACCTTTTGTTAATTCAACAAAAAGCTTTGTCGATATACAGTCAACAAATGATTTTGTTGAATTTACAAAATTATTTTGTTGATTTAACAAAATGATTAGGCCAATTTTTTGGAATTTGTTTGATCCAACAAAACAATATAATTGGTTGCAGCAACAAAACATTTTGTGTCACGATAACAATATGTTTTGTTGCAGCAACAAAACATTTTGTCATGATAACAATATGTTTTGTTGGATCAAACAAATTCCTCAAAATCGACCTAATCATTTTGTTAAATGAGAAAAATATTTTGTCGTGATAATACTATTTAAATTTTGTTAAATCAACAATAATTTTCAACAAAATAATTTTGCAAATTCAATAAAATATTTTTGCAAACTCAACAAACAAATTTGTTGACTGTATATCGACAAAATATTTTGTAGATTCAACAAAATTTTTGTTGAATTAACAAAACGTTTTTTCTCAAAGTACCCTTCTCGGACGGTTATAAACCAGGGCCACCGTGGGTGGCTTTGATGCTTTTTACTACCGGCTACAAAGGAATTCGTGCAATCGCCCTCCCCCCCCCCCTCCCCTTTCACTTGAATACAGCTACACACTCGGATCTGACTAGTTAGGTCAGTGGTATATGATACAAGTGTTGGTAGAAACGTCATTAACTTTTTGCTTGCGAAAATAGTACTGTACTTAAACAATTTAAAGGAAAAAGTCGTTTTTGTTTATCTAAATCAAATTTTAAGTAGTGCTACGCAGACAGAATACCTCGCCTTCCTCCTTCTTAACACTCCCTTCCTACAAGCCAGCAACTTTGCCTTGCCCTCTTCTCCTACAAAGCAGTGGTCAGCTACTTCCTGCACTTTCACTGTCCCTGGATAGTGTTAAGAGCGCTAGTGTAGCTTCAGACTCCACTTTCATTGTTGGAATCTACTATTTTGTAAAGGAAACAAACAGCAGAGCATTTAGTAGTGACTAGTGCTGTCAAAACCCGAATATTTTTGAAATCCAGATTTCGGATTTTCAAATATCCGAAATATAATAAATCCAAAATCCGGATTGCCGCATGAAATCCGATTTTCAAAAATTCGGATATCCGGTTAGTGCTATCAAAAACCGGATATTTTTGAAAACCGGATTTCGGATTTCAAAATATCCGAACTATCATAAATCCGAAATACGGATTGCCGCATGAAATCCGATTTTCAAAATTCGGATATCCAGCTAGTGCTATCAAAAACCGGATATTTTGAAATCCGGATTTCGGATTTCAAAATTTCCGAAATATCATAAATCCGAAATCCGGATTGCCGCATGAGTTTGTTACAAGATAAAACACTGCAATTTTACTTATCCCTTCACTTAGTACAATATCAATGTCACGAAAGGTCACCTTGTCTAATCAAACGGACATCGTGTATCAAAAAACGCACGTTCACAAAACTGCTGCGTTAAGGTTTCAACAACCTAAGGCATGTGGTCTATCATGGCCAGATAGATCTATGTTGTTGAGAAGTCGGAATATTCGGCATTCTAAGTCCGGATATCCGAATATCCTAAGTTCGAATATCCGCAGTTCATAATCCGGATATCCGGAGTTCTAACTATTCGAATGTTTAAATCTGGTTTTCGGATAGTAAAATATCCGGAAATCCGAAATCCGTGGACAGCACTTCCGAAATTCGAAATTCGGTTAACCGCAGTTATTAATCCGGATATCCGGAGTTCTAACTATTCGAATGCTAAAAATCGGTTTTCGGATAGTAAAATATCCGAAAATCCGAAATCCGTGAAGAGCACTTCCAAAGTTCGAAATCCGGGTATCTGCAGTTCATAATCCGGAGTTCTAACTATTCGAATGCTAAAATCCGGTTTTCAGATAGTAAAATATCCGGAAATCCGAAATCCGTGAACAGCATTTCCGAAGTTCGGAATCCGGTTAACCGGAATTCCAACTATTCGAATGGTAAAATCCGGTTTTCGGATAGTAAAATATCCGGAAATCCGAAATCCGTGGACAGCACTTCCGAAATTCGAAATTCGGTTAACCGCAGTTATTAATCCGGATATCCGGAGTTCTAACTATTCGAATGTTAAAAATTGGTTTTCGGATAGTAAAATATCCGAAAATCCGAAATCCGTGAAGAGCACTTCCGAAGTTCGGAATCCGGTTAACCGGAATTCCAACTATTCGAATGGTAAAATCCGGTTTTCGGATAGTAAAATATCCGGAAATCCGAAATCCGTGAACAGCACTTCCGAAGTTCGAAATCCGGTTAACCGCAGTTCATAATCCGAATATCCGAAGTGCTAACTATTCGAATGCTAAAATCCGGTTTTCGGATAGTGAAATATCCAGAAATCGGAAGTCCTTGAGCAGCACTTCCAAAGTTCGAAATCCGGGTATCAGCAGTTCATAATCCGGAGTTCTAACTATTCGAATGCTAAAATCCGGTTTTCAGATAGTAAAATATCCGGAAATCCGAAATCCGTGAACAGCACTTCCGAAGTTCGAAATGCGGGTAACCGGAGTTCGAACAATTCGAATGATAAAAATCCGGTTTTCGGATACTGAAATATTCGGATATCCAAAAATCCGAAATCCGTGAGCATCACTAGTAGTGATCCCCTCAATTAATTCTTATGCAGTCCCCTCTTGCCATATCAACATGAAAAAGAGGATTAAAGTAAAGAATTGCAAGAGTGGAGAACAATTGAATTTTCATGGCCCTAGGATGCTATTTTGATAACCTTTCTACTGAGAAGTAAACAACGCATTTCCTATGAAAAAATTCGTAGGGCTACATGAAATAAAACACAAGACTTATTATTTGGCAAAGTCCAGATTATATTTTAAAGTATATTGAAAAATGGCCCATTTTAAACTGGGTGGGCAAGACAAATTTCAGGGGGGCTAGAGCCCACCCTCACACCCGCTTGGCGACGTTCCTGCCAAACAGGCTGTCATAATATTTTCAACACTGTCATATGATCTGAAGAGCAAGTACGAGTACGTTTAACAAGATTTTGTTTTTTTCCTAAAACCATCACCCCAAAAAAAAAATTCCTAATTTTCACAGTAGTTTTCGATAATATGAAAAACAAAAACGTTATAGAAGTGATTATCAGACCAATCATCTTAATTTTGAAGCATATTTTTATTTTCAAACGCAAGAGAAAAGTCCTATTTCTAAAGTTGTACTTCGATCATGTGTTATGGACATTAAACAATCGTCATTTCTGAATAAATTTTAAAAACGCGCTAAAACGCGACTAAATTTTATTTTTTGAACATATTAGTGACAATTTTTAGAACGTACGATAGTAATTTAGATTTCTGAATTATTTTCTAATTATAGTTCCAACAACAAAACACAATATTTAAATTTGAAGTCCTAAAATATGAATGTTATTTGATAATACTTCTAAATATATATCATACATCACAACAGTTGCTATTTCTCCCGTTTCTGGAAGAATCCCTCTCCAACATTTTTCAATAGTAACTGCACCCATTTATTTTCAATAATAACTGCGCCCATTTTTCAGTAAAAACAACACCTATTTTATTTCAGTAGCGTTCTTTCTGTGTTCATGAACTCAAAATTTAACTCATATTATCCCTGAATTATTTTTATGAATATCATAAAGATAATATTTGCTTCTGAAATTTTTTTATTTTTAAAAAACAAAATTACTCCAATTTCTGAAGTATTTTTGATGATATCGTTAAACAAAATAAAGCGTTTGACAAAAAAACAAAACATGTTATTTCTCTAGCGTTCGTTTGATGCTTATGAACTGAAAGTTTAACTCATATTATCACTGAATTATTTTTATGAAAATCATAATGCTAATCTTTGCTCCTGAATATTTTTTATTTTTAAAAACAAAATTACCCCAATTCCTGAAGTATTTTTGACGATATCGTTGAACAAAGTAAAACGTTTGGCAAAAAACATCACACAACTTATTATGTAGCGTTCTTTATGAACTCAAAATTTAACTCTTATTGTCACTGGATAATTATTTTTATGAAGATCATAAAAATAAACTTAGCTCCTGATTTTTTTTCATTTTTGAAAAAAACAAAATTACTCCAATTTCTAAAGTATTTTGACGATATCGTTAAACAAAGTAAAAAGTTTCACTATGGAGTTATTCGACTATATCTAAATTTACATTTTCTATTTATGAGCATTTTTTTTACTTTTCTAAATATAAAACAATAACCTGTATTTTTAAATTACTTTTACGCCTTTAAAAACAATAATCCTTCCTTCTGATACACTACAAGAAAAAATACGCCATGTAATGAAATACAACGAAATACACCAAATCTATAAAAAAGGTTGATGGCTTGAAAAAAACCTCCCGGTCGACACGTGAAAGATCGACTTTGTATGTAAATTGAATTGCACCAATAAAAACTTAAGTTATCACTTTCGCATAGATTTCTGATGCATTTGTGGAAATAATAGTAAGTCAAAATTATCATGGTCTTTACTTGTGAAGCATTTTCTATGTGAAGCAACATGATACGAACGTTTCTA
Source organism: Macrothele yani (assembly GCA_039090855.1). Lineage (NCBI taxonomy): Eukaryota > Metazoa > Arthropoda > Arachnida > Araneae > Macrothelidae > Macrothele > Macrothele yani. The sequence goes on along the minus strand of CM076999.1, from coordinate 10,371,848 downwards.
AGCATACTAAAGTGTTTCCACCAAAAAACTCTGCCTTATGTTTCCAATGGTAAAACCTTTTAATGACATTTTCTTCCAATTAATGAGTTCCCAAAGAGAAAAACTTACACACTGATAAAAATAACTTTAAATTATATTACATACATACTTAATATTTGCTAAAACAATCATAATTACTCGTATATTAAAGATCAGTGATTTTTTTCTTCAGTCATGTTAAGACCTGCTAATAGATGGCGCTACCTGTACATGTGACATGCTAAATGCAATCACGTTGCATTCTGACGTAGGACACGTCTAACTCCGCGGAGAGTATAGGACGACTTACGGCTGACCACCTGTGACAAAAATAGGTCCCAATTGAAATCCTTATAGCGTTAAAAGTACGTGCCGCACACTAATCGTGTTAACATATTCGTAAACAGCATGGAGTCCAATTCGCGTTCTGCGCAATACATGGTGCACCCGAAGCTCCTCTCGCTTCCTGTGCGCCAGGGAGATGATGCAATACTTCTGGCTGTGCATCTGCGTTTGACTCAGTCTATCTCGGCAACCGTGAGCGCAACACGTCGGCGCGTGGTATCGATTTAAAGCTCTCGACGAGATCTATTCAAATATAGGAAAAACATTTCGCAATGGTTTAAACTGAACATTTTAAACATTGTTTTCTTGTGAACCGGTCAACACTTTTGGCACTGTCGCTGCTTATGTGAACAACCGTGAGTGCAAAACGACAGCGCGTGGTGTAGTTTTAAGCCTCCCGACGAAACTTATTCAAATATATAAAGAAGATATCGCAGTGGTTTAAACCAAATTTTTTTCAAATTGTTTTTGTGTGAACGGATTAACATTTTCGACAATGCCACGGAATTCGCAGAATGAACGCAAGCAAAAGTGGAAAAAATCAAAACGAGAGGCAAGAGCAAGTGATGAGGAATGTAAGAAGCCCAAGAAATTACAAAGCACTACATTGGGTAATTCGTGTATCGATCTGCTTTGTGCTCGTAATGTATCCAGCATTATTTGTAAAAGTTATGTAAGCTACTTTTCATATCATAGACCTGCGTTGCCAAAAACAAATTAAATAAACGCTTTGAAACCCTACTCGACGACTAGTTCATTTCAGCTCTCCGATTTGCAAATCGTAGTAGTACGTTCCAAACTGACGGCTGAATCAGAACTGAGCCTACCTGTTGTTGTTGTTGTTTTTTCAGCAATTTTGTTAATTTTGGGAACGGAACAAAATTTGGGTCTTTGTAGGTCCACGCACTCTGGAATGTTTAGAATCATTTGAGCCACTTAGATTAAATGTTCTGGAAAGCTGAAAAACGTCAACAGAAACTCTCGGTACTGGGGATTTGTAAATCCTAAACAAGCATCAGCATTTCTTTCTTCACTGACGTCATCAATATACAGATCGCGCCATCTATGAGCAGGTCTCAACATTATCCAAGGAAAAATTATTGAGCGAAACGAGGCCGAGCGGAGCTCTCTTTACGAGACTCGAAACAACTAGTTTTTCGGGCATAGGTACGAGATGAGACATCCGATCACCGTGATTTTTTTCATGTGAATGCATATAGTCCATGGTCAGGTTTTGATCCTTCCTATTCCCGGAATTCGGTATCATTGAGGAATAATCGTCCAAAACTTGCATTTTAAGGGGGTTCTCCTGGTTTTGAGAAGGGGTTGTTTGTTACCTATCTCCTCCAAAGATCTCCAGCCGATCGCGGTGACACTTGCCACAGAGAAAGGGAAGGACGTGGTAAGTGACACGGGGTTGGTATCATGGTGATTCGTCATGTCATATAAAATAATGACCATTAAAAGCTGGCCAATTTTAATACCAATTGAAAAATTCCGGTCTATATACGAGACTCGAGACAATTAGTTGCTCGGGCATAGCTACGACATGACACATCCGCTCACCGTGAGTTTTGGCATGCGATTGGACACCGCCCACGGTCAGGTTTTGACGCATTTCGATTCCGGATATTCCGTGTCATTGAGGAAATTCAATTAAAACTATATGACCTTTTACTTGAACCGTTTCACGAAAGCCGGCTCACTAACATTAATTTACAAAAAAATCGTTTGAATTGAAAAACGAAGAAATGGCAAGACTCCGTCTGTTAGCTCAACACTTGCTTAATCTATGATAATAAAAGTAACTTTGTGTATGTGTGTTTATCTGCCTTTCGCGATACAAAATGAAAAACGTGGTTCCCGATCTGAGTGTGTCTTTCCGCTTTGTTTACATGCAACCTGATCACAACCAACGTGAAGGCGTGAAGGAAAGTAGTTCATGATAAATTTCAGGCATTTCTTTTTTAGAATGTTTCGTACTTTTGTTCTGTAAGTCATAAATTTTACGCGTTCGTTTTTTGGAATTTGTTGTAATTATGAAAAATCTAACCTCATTAAGGCGGTTAGATTTAATGAGGTTAGATTTTTCAAAAGCTTCGCTCAAAATTTTCCAAATGTAACCGAGTTATCTGTTACCGTTGGCGACTTGTTCTAATTTATTTTTATTATAATTAAGTTTTAGCAAATATTAAGTACCCCATTCTATAAATAAGAGTAATTTTAATCGCAAAACGCAATTTTTCATCCCTGGGAATACATTGATTTAAAAGAAAATTTCTACAGAATTTTTGCCATCGGAAACACAGAATGAAGTTAGATTTTTCATAATTATAGGCAGAGTATTTTGATGGAATCACCTTAAATGATCTTTTTTTTTTTTTTTTGAAGAACATTTTTTTTTCTTTGAGATGACAGAAAATTACTGAAGTTTTTAAAATTTTACTATTGTTGTATACAATTTGAGAAATAACAAAAATTACGAATTTAATTCATGACGAATATTATGATTTCGCCAAGCTTTCAGCACCAAAGGGGCGCTTCTTCCAAACAATAAAACTGTGTTTACTCTAGTAATGTTTAAGCCTTACATCATGAAAAAGGCACCCGTTCACAACGAAAGCTAAGTGAATAAAAAGTATTCGTCGAATCAACACGACTTACGGAGTTTCTGATCATTATATGCTATCGTATAGAAGTGTGCAGTTATCTCCATTTTTTTTTTGTTTAAATTCAAGTATATTACTTCATTTTTCTATGTTCTAAAGACATATTTTCTTTTAAATCTTTTGGAATAGCTTAGCTTATTGCTTGTTATTGTAACTGACGACTTCACGCTGTTTTACCTGGTTATGCTAGTCAGTCAATCAAAACATTGACACAGAACACTCTGATTGGTTAACGAGGAATAGGCGATAAGATAATGAATTGTTGCTGCAAATTTGGAGATAAAATCATAAAATATTATTCTAAGGAGTTCACGATTGCGTTTTCTCCAATTTACAGAAAATTCAATCATATTACTTCATTTTTCTATGTTCTAAGGAAGTATATTCTTTCAAATGTTTTAGAGTAGCTTAGCTTATTACTTGTTTCTGTAACTGACGTTTTCGCGCTGTTTTACATGCTTATGCTCGTCAATCAATCAATAACATTGAAACAGAACATTCTGTTCGGTTTATGAGAAATGGCAGATAGAAGAATGAATTGGTACTGCGAATTTAGAGACAAAACGGTGAAACAATTATTCTAAGGATTTCATAATTGAGTTTTCTCCATTTATAGAAAATTCGAGCATATTATTTCATTTTTCTATATTCTAAAGAAATATTTTCTTTCAAATGTTTAGCAGTACCTTAGCTTATTGCTCGTTACTGTAAATGACGACATCACGCTCTTTTACCAGCTTATGTTCGTCAATCAATCAAAACTAGGAAACAGAACATTCTGATTGGTTAACGAGAAACAGCAGATAGGAGAATGAATTGGTACTGCAAATTTAGAGATAAAATTGAAAAATATTATTCTAATGATTTCATAATTGCGTTTTCTCCAATTTACAGAAACTTCAATCATATTACTTCTTTTTTCTATGCACTAAAGAAATAATTTCTTTCAAATGTTTAGGAGTACCTTAGCTTATTGCTCGCTACTGTAAATGACGACATCACGCTCTTTTACCTGCTTATGTTCGTCAATCAATCAAAGCTTGGAAATAGAACATTCTGATTGGTTAACGAGAAACAGCAGATAGGAGAATGAATTGGTACTGCAAATTTAGAGATAAAATCGTAAAATATTATTCTAAGGATTTCATAATTGCGTTTTCTCCAATTTACAGAAACTTCAATCATATTACTGCTTTTTTCTATGTTCTAAAGAAATAATTTCTTTCAAATGTTTAGGAGTACCTTAGCTTATTGCTCGCTACTGTAAATAACGACATCACGCTCTTTTACCTGCTTATGTTCGTCAATCAATCAAAACTTGGAAATAGAACATTCTGATTGGTTAACGAGAAACAGCAGTATGGAGAATGAATTGGTACTGCAAATTTAGAGATAAAATCGTGTAACCATTATGCTAAGGATTTCATAATTATGATTTTCCATTTATAAAAAATGCACTTAAGCAACATGTGAAACTCCCATATGGAATCCTTCGAGCTTATGGACTCCAGGTCTCACTCTCATCCTTCCGAAGAATAGTACCTATTATAAGCGGCTTAGTAATCCAAGAGAGATTACTGCTAGTGCACTGTAGCTCCAAATATCACGGACGTCACTTTCGCAGAGAAGATTAGTGACGAATGGTTCCTCGTCAAATCCAGACATCATCCCAGTGAAAGCCTAGGAGCAATCACTGCATCTCAGGAGACTGAAGAGGAAAAAGATTATCTTTCTCCCAACAGACCATTAGTACTCATTCCTGCTCAGTAGCTGATGAAGAAAGGTTCCTCCCGGACACCATCGTCTTCGCCCCTCTCTTCGGCGTAGCGGGAACGATACCCCAGCTTCAAGATGATGTAGAAAGAAATGAACAACGGCGGTAACATTCCTATGATGAAACCCGAGACATTAAATTTTCTTCTCTCGACTACTTCGACCATAGCTTCTTCTGTCTTGTTTGACGGACCTGAAATGAGATCAAACAAATGAAAATAATAAAGAAATGGGAGCATTATAACATGAGGGTAATTTTTTTTTTCATTTCATTTTTATTTGCAGTTGTGACCATATACACCAAACACTGTACCATAATAATAACAGTGTAACTAGTGACAACTGGGAAGCACGAGGAAAAGGCCTGAAGTGGCCTAACATAGCCCACGGCACCCATAATAAAGATCGTACACTGAAGAGCAATTCAATTAGAGACAGCTAGCGTTATGCAAATGTGGCGCTGTGGGCGGCCCTGTAAATGGAAACGACATGACGTATGCAGCGATCCGACAATATAAGGAGTGATGCGACGGGAATCAGTAAGAGTCGGACGCAGTATGGGTAAGACGAAGGATCTAAGCGCATTTGATCGTGGGAAAATTGTCGGGGTCCGACGAATGGGTCACTCCATCTCGGAAGTCAAGCAGGCACTGGGATTTTCACGAGCCACTGTGTCACGGGTGCACCGTGAGTACATCGAATCCGGTAAAAACATCATTGCAAGGGTCAACTGCCGTGAACAACAGCGTGTGGATGAGCAGGGTCATCGTCGGCTAGCTCGTATTGTGACAGCGGATAGACGGGCCACAGTGCAAGAAATCACTCGGCAATTTAACGCTGGTGCACAAAAACGTGTAAGCAGCCATACCATGGAGAACCATTTCCTCGCTATGGGGCACAGAATCCATCGTCCCACGAGGGTACCGCAGCTGACCACACATCACAGGGTGCAAAGATTAGCATGGGCGCGGGAACATCGCCACTGGACCCTAGACATATGGGAAAATGTGGCCTGGACCGATAAGTCGAGATTCACGTTCGTACATGCGGATGGCAGGATACAAGTATGGCGCAAACCACATGAAGCGATGGATCCTTCTTGCCAGCAGGGTACTCTTCAAGCTGGGGGTGGCATTCTCGTCTGGAGACTGTTTCCGTGGACTGAAATTGTACCCCTGGTACGTGTGACATCGTCCCTCACAGGTCAACGTTACCGAGATATCCTGGACGACCATTTGCTCCCGTTTGTGCGTCTTTAACATCCCACTGGGGACCTCATCCTGCAACAAGACAATGCACCGTGCCATAGCTCCCGAATTGTATCCGAATGGTTGGATGAACACTTCACCGACGTGGCCCCGTTTCCTTGGCTAGCTGGGTCTCCTGACCTCAATCCCATCGAGCACATCTGGGATGCCATCGAGAGAGATGTTTGAGGCTCTGACCGTCCTCCATCAAATCTTCGTGAACTGTGGGGGCTTGTTCAGTGGTCGTGGATCCGTATGGCTTCCCAACGCTTCCGGTGTCATGTCGAGTCCATGCCGAGACGAATCGCCGCCGTCATTAGGGCGAAGGGTGGTGCTACACGTTACTAGACAGGTATCTCTAATTCAATTGCTCTTCAGTGTATAAGTCAGGAACAGACATAACTAATTTTTTGACATCATGTAAGTAAATTGGAAAGAAGTACATAAAAATTATACAGAAAGAAATGTCCCCATGATTAGTTTAGTATTGTGTAAATAGAATTTTTTCCTAGTTTCACAATTTTTCACTACAAATAAGAGCATAGGCACATGGAATTCCAAAAGTAAACAAGATAACCTTCTAAGAGTTAGTCAAAAAAAAACTGTGATAGAGGTAGTTCTTCCCCAATAGATAAGGTTTCAGTTTTTTCTTAAAAAGATTAATATTATTAATAGCAGTAAGATAGTGAGAAAAGTATTCCATAATTTAGGCCCAAAGTAATTTATGTTATTTTTAAAATTTTCTGTATGTGTGAATACCGGTAGTAGTTTAAATCTATTTCTTGTTGGATAAGTATGAGTATGCATATTGATTGCGATCAAATTATAGTAGAGGTTATATTTTATTCTTTCAAACATAATCATTCCCAAGTTATATTGATATAACTGTTGTATAGTTAATATATTGAAAGTATTGGGATGTGTAGTTGTTCTTTATGTCAAACTGGAAGATGATTAGTATTAATTTTTAACTTCAATAACCTGATAAATTTATTTTGTAATTTTTGTAGTTTGTAAATGTTATATTGTGTTGTTTTCCCCCATATCAATATACAGTAGGTAAAATAGGTCTGTATGATATAATAGTATAATGCCAGCATTAATTTAGGGTTTAGACGTGTAGGAGTGTGACTAATAACTTCAATGTTTCTCAAAATATTAGTTGAAAGTAGATCTATATGTGTATTCCATTTCAAATCATCACTTAAAGTGGTACCCAGATATTTATGGCAGTGCAGCAGCTCAACATCATGTCCAATTAATTTTATTTTCTGTAAGTTGGGTGAAAAGCAGAATTTTTTTGCTAAAAATCAGTATTTTTGTTTTATTCATATTAATAGCCAAATCGTTGCAACTCAACCAGTCATTAATTAAAGTGAATTTATTTTCCAACTGAGAAATAAGTGTATTTGTGTCATTACCGTGTAATAAATTACCGGCATCATCGGCGTACATTTGTATATCAGTATGTTCTAGTAATTTAAAAATATCATTAATATAGATATTAAAAAGTAGGGGAGCAAGAACTGATCCCTGCGGTACACCCGATAGTACACATCTGAAAGTACATTTCACACGATTTATCTGTGTATACTATCGTCTGCGCTATAAATAACTCTTAAAAATGTCAAGAAAGGTACCCCTAATTCCAATATCATACAACCTCTGTATCAAAATGTGATGATTTATTGTATCTAAAGCCTTTGAAAGATCAATAAAGAGAATAAGAGTGTAATTATTATGTAATAAATTGGATTGAAAGTTATTGATCAGGTATAGTAAAGCTATTTTAGTTGAACTATTCGGTGTCAAGCCAAATTGATTATGATGTATAATATTATATTTAGTGACGAAATCAAATAGTTTCATGTAAATTAACTTTTCCAAACATTTTAGCAAATGTTGTTTAATTGGCAGTTGGTCTATAATTATTAGCATCTGTTATTACATCAGATTTATATTTAGGGAGATCTTAACAATTTTAATTAAATCTGGGAAAATACCAAATTCAATAATTGTATTAAAGATATGTAATAAAGGATCAACAATAAAAGAGGCAACAGATATTACAATTTTTGGGTTAATGTCAACATGTCCAGGTTCCGAAGTTTTATTGATATTTTGTATTGTAGTTAGTATTTCCAATCTAGTAATTTTGGAAATTTAAATAGAATTAACTCTATTTGTGGTTATAGGTTGAGACGTGAACGAAACATCTGTCTTAGGTGTCTGTGCGACTATGGTCTGAGGACCAGAGACAAAATGATCGTTAAGATCATTCGTCATTTGAGAATTGTCTCAAATAGCAAATGAACTAGAGATTTAATTGATTTGATTTTTAATAATTTTTTTGCATCTGCTAAGAAGAGCTTTCTTAACAGATGCAAAAAAAAGTATTTAAAATCAAATCAATTAAATCTCTAATTCATCGTAAATTAACTTAATTAACGAATTAATGAACCTTATGTAATTGAAAAAGTACCTCTCCGGTGGCCGAGTGGTCTGAGGCGAGAGGTTCTGGCCTCCGTAGCAGAATCGCGGCGACAGACTAAGTACGTCGCAGAATTTTATTTCGGTCTTGTAGACAAAATGGGTATCCCTGAACCTTTAATTTTGTCTTTCAGAAAAAAACGATTTCCCCTGAACTTTTATTTTCGTCCTGCAGTAAAAAAAACGATATCCCCTGAACCTTTATTTTGATCCTCCAAAGAAAAAACCGATATATCCAGAACTTTTATTTTGGTCCTCCAGAGAAAAACAATATCCCCATAACCTTTATTTCAGTCTTTGCAGAAATAACGATAACCCCAGAATCTTTATTTTGGTCCTACAGAAAAGAACGATGTCCCCCAAACCTTTACTTTGGTCCTGCAGAAAAGAAAATTCTAGAGCCTTCGTTTTGGTCCTGCAGAAAAATTCGATATCCCCAGAACCTTTATTTAGGTCTTGCAGAAAAAAAAAAAAAAAGATATACCCAGAACTGTATTTTGGTCCTGAAAAAAAAAGGATATGCCCAAAACCTTTATTTTGGTCCTGTAGAGAAAAACGATGTACCCAGAATTTTTATTTTGGTCCTGCAAAAAAAAACGGTATTCTCAGAACCCTTTTTTTTGTTCCTGAAGAAAAACACAATATCGCATGAAACTTTATTTTGGTCCTGCAGACAAAAACGATATCCCCAGCACCTTTAGTTTGGTCGTGCAGAAAAAACGATATCCCCAGAACCTTTATTTTGGTCCCGCAGAAAAAAAAATATACCAAGAAATTTTATTTTGGTCGTGCAGTAAAAACCGATATCCTCAGAACCCTTATTGTGGTCGTGCAGCCAGAAACGATATCGCCAGAACCTTAATTTTGGTCCTGCAGAAAAAATATATCCCCAGCACCTTTATTTTGGTCGTGCAGAAAAAAACGATATCCCCAGAACCTTTATTTTGGTCCCGCAGAAAAAAAAACGATATACCAAGAAATTTTATTTCGGTCGTGCAGTAAAAACCGATATCCTCAGAACCCTTATTTTGGTCGTGCAGCCAGAAACGATATCGCCAAACCTTAATTTTAGTCCTGTAGGAAAAATATGTCCCCAGCACCTTTATTTTGGTCGTGCAGAAAAAAACGATAACCCCAGAACCTTTATTTTGGTCCCGCAGAAAAACAAAAAACGATATACCAAGAAACTTTATTTTGGTCGCGCATTAAAAACCGATATCCTCAGAACCCTTATTTCGGTCGTGCAGCCAGAAACGATATCGCCACAACCATAATTTTGGTCCTGCAGGGAAAAATATATCCCCAGCACCTTTATTTTGGTCGTGCAGAAAAAAACGATATCCCCAGAACCTTTATTTTGGTTCCCCAGAAAAAAAACTATATACCAAGAAATTTTATTTTGGTCGTGCAGTAAAAACCGATATCCTCAGAACCCTTATTTTGGTCGTGCAGCCAGAAACGATATCGCCTGAACCTTAATTTTGGTCCTGCAGTAAAAATATATCCCCAGCACCTTTATTTTGGTCGTGCAGAAAAAACCGATATCCCCAGGACCTTTATTTTGGTCCCGCAGAAAAAAAAACGATATACAAAGAAATTTTATTTTGGTCGTGCAGTAAAAACCGATATCCTCAGAACCCTTATTTTGGTCGAGCAGCCAGAAACGATATCGCCAAACCTTAATTTTAGTCCTGTAGGAAAAATATATCCCCAGCACCTTTATTTTGGTCGTGCAGAAAAAAAGATAACCCCAGAACCTTTATTTTGGTCCCGCAGAAAAACCAAAAACGATATACCAAGACACTTTATTTTGGTCGTGCATTAAAAACCGATATCCTCAGAACCCTTATTTTGGTCGTGCATTAAAAACCGATATCCTCAGAACCCTTATTTTGGTCGTGCAGCCAGAAACGATATCGCCATAACCTTAATTTTGGTTTTGCAGAAAAAATATATCCCTAAGCACCTTTATTTTGGTCCCGCAGAAAAAAACGATATACCAAGAAATTTTATTTTGGTCGTGCAGTAAAAACCGATATCCCCAGAACCTTTATTTCGGTCTTGCAGAAATAACGATAACCTCAGAATCTTTATTTTCGTCCTACAGGAAAGAACGATATACCCAGAAACTTTATTTTGGTCCTGCAGACAAAAACGATGTCCCCCAAACCTTTACTTTGGTCCTGCAGAAAAAAATTCTAGAGCCTTCGTTTTGGTCCTGCAGAAAAATTCGATATCCCCAGAACCTTTATTTAGGTCCTGCAGAAGAAAAAACGATATACCGAGAAATTTTATTTTGGTCGTGCAGTAAAAACCGCTATCCTCAGAACCCTTATTTTGGTCGTGCAGCCAGAAACGATATCGCCAAACCTTAATTTTAGTCCTGTAGGAAAAATATATCCCCAGCAACTTTATTTTGGTCGTGCAGAAAAAAACGATAACCCCAGAACCTTTATTTTGGTCCCGCAGAAAAAAAAACGATATACCAAGAAACTTTATTTTGGTCGTGCATTAAAAACCGATATCCTCAGAACCCTTATTTTGGTCGTGCAGCCAGAAACGATAGCGCCATAACCTTGAAAATATATCCCCAGCACCTTTATTTTGGTCGTGCAGAAAAAAACGATATTTCCAGAACCTTTATTTTGGTCCCGCAGAAAAAAAACGATATACCAAGAAATTTTATTTTGGTCGTGCAGTAAAAACCGATATCCCCAGAACCTTTATTTCGGTCTTGCAGAAATAACGATAACCTCAGAATCTTTATTTTGGTCCTACAGGAAAGAACGATATACCCAGAAACTTTATTTTGGTCCTGCAGACAAAAACGATGTCCCCCAAACCTTTACTTTGGTCCTGCAGAAAAAAAAATTCTAGAGCCTTCGTTTTGGTCCTGCAGAAGAATTCGATATCCCCAGAACCTTTATTTAGGTCCTGCAGAAAAAAAAGATATACCCAGAACTTTATTTTGGTCCCGCAGAAAAAAAAACGATATACCAAGAAATTTTATTTTGGTCGTGCAGTAAAAACCGATATCCTCAGAACCCTTATTTAGGTCGTGCAGCCAGAAACGATATCGCCAGAACCTGAATTTTGGTCCTGCAGAAAAAATATATCCCCAGCAACTTTATTTTGGTCGTGCAGGAAAAACCGATATCGCCAAACCTTAATTTTGGTCCTGCAGAAAAAATATATCCCCAGCACATTTATTTTGGTCGTGCAGAAAAAAACGATAACCCCAGAACCTTTATTTTGGTCCCGCAGAAAAAACACCGATATACCAAGAAATTTTATTTTGGTCGTGCAGTAAAAACCGATATCCTCAGAACCCTTATTTTGGTCGTGCAGCCAGAAACGATATCGCCAGAACCTTAATTTTGGTCCTGCTGGAAAAATATATCCCCAGCGCCTTTATTTTGGTCGTGCAGAAAAAAACGATATCCTCAGAACCTTTATTTTGGTCCCGCAGAAAAAAAAACGATATACCAAGAAATTTTATTTTGGTTGTGCAGTAAAAACCGATATCCTCAGAATCCTTTTTTTGGTCGTGCAGCCAGAAACGATATCGCCAGAACCTTAATTTTTGTCCTGCAGAAAAAATATATCCACCGCACCTTTATTTTGGTCGTGCAGAAAAAAACGATATCGCCAGAACCTTAATTTTGGTCCTGCAAAAAAAAACCGATATATCCAAAACCTATATTTTGGTCCTGCAGTAAAAAACGTTACCCCCAAAATCTTTGTTTTGGTCCTGCATAAAAAAACTATCCCCAGAACCTTTTTTATGGTCCTGCAGAAAAAAAACATATATCCAGAACCTTTATTTTGGTCCTGTAGACAAGAAAGATATCCCCTGAACCTTTATTTTGGTCCTGTAGACAAGAAAGATATCCCCTGAACCTTTATTTTGGTCCTGTAGACAAGAAAGATATCCCCTGGACCTTTATTTTGGTCCTGTAGACAAGAAAGATATCCCCTGAACCTTTATTATGGTCCTGTAGACAAGAAAGATATCCCCTGAACCTTTATTTTGGTCCTGTAGACAAGAAAGATATCCCCTGGACCTTTATTTTGGTCCTGTAGACAAGAAAGATATCCCCTGAACCTTTATTTTGGTCCTGTAGACAAGAAAGATATCCCCTGAACCTTTATTTTGGTCCTGTAGACAAGAAAGATATCCCCTGGGCCTTTATTTTGGTCCTGTAGACAAGAAAGATATCCCCTGAACCTTTATTATGGTCCTGTAGACAAGAAAGATATCCCCTGAACCTTTATTTTGGTCCTGTAGACAAGAAAGATATCCCCTGGACCTTTATTTTGGTCCTGTAGACAAGAAAGATATCCCCTGAACCTTTATTTTGGTCCTGTAGACAAGAAAGATATCCCCTGAACCTTTATTTTGGTCCTGCAGACAAAAAAACGATTCCACTACTGACCATTCATCCGAGATCAGTTAGTGTTCGAATCCCGGTGAGATATCGATGTTGAGCACTGGCTCCCTCCCTTCCCTGAAACCAGTTGCCCTAAATTATTAACGGGCAACTGCTTGTAGCCGACTTAGTCCCACACGGTGGTCGTTTAACCTTCAAATCAACCAAAAAGGTATTCATTGTGTACACATGTTCAACACAAAAATCCAAGTATCATTACCTTCTACTGCAACTGTTCTCTTCTGCTATAAATTCACAACGTTTTCTCTATTTTTACCGGATACACATTCAGAAATTCAACAGAAAATTAGTAATCAAACAGAGAGTGTTCACGCAGTAATACCACCATCTTTATATACAAGCCCAGTGGCAACGTAAAAAATTGCAACAAAACAAGAACAGAGCTTATAATTTTCACTTTAATTCAGATATTTTATTCCTCTACTTAGCCCCACGTACGATCCAGATACGCCAACGTTTAACAAGTTTTTTGAACCCGTCTCTGTAAAAATTTTCAGGTTGTTCTCGGAACCATTTCCTCGTAGCGGCTTGAACATCCTCAAAATAGCTGCAGAGACCTTAGAAATGCTTTCGAAGGTGTACGGTCACTCTACGATAGGGAGATCGATGGTGTACGAGTGGTATCGGCGTTTCAAAGAGGGCCGAGGATTCATCGCAGATAATGAGCGTTATGGTCGTCCTTTGACTGCACGGAGTGAGGAAAACATTACGTTGGTGGCGCAGTGTGTTCGCCAGGATCGTCTCCGAACCACTGAAGAAATCGCTAACGGTCCTAACTTATCGGAGATCATATGCCAGCGCATTTTGACAGAAGATCTGAACATGCACTTGGTGTGTCAGCAAATTTTCTCTCGCCTTTTCACCTCCGAACAAACGGATGCGGATATCGGGCAAACTGATCGATAAAGTCGATAGCGATCCTACGTTTTCGGATAACATCATGAATTGGGACGAAACTTTGTGCTATTTGTTTGATATTCAGCCAAAGTGTGCTTCTTCAACATGGAAATCATCGTCTATACCGCGATCAAAGAAATTCAGGCCGGATCGCAGCAAAGGAAAAGTCATGCTGGCGGTGTTTTTTGATTCTCAGGGCATTGTACATTCCGAATTTATTTCTGAGGGCCCAACAGTTGACAAGGGACGTTATCTGGACATTTTACGGCGCTTACGTGAGTCAACCCGTCGAAAAGGTCGGGAGATGAGGCGAAGTGCACAATGTTACCTTCTCCATGACAACGCACACATCGGTCCCTACTGGTCACGGAGTTTCTCGCCAGAAATCGTACTAATGTGCTTCCATATGCCGCCTATTCACCCAACTTATCCCCCTGCGATTTTTACCTTTTCCACTGATGAAAACAAAATCTGCAGGGCCGCGCCGGTGGAGCAGTGGTCTAAGCGATGGCTTCTGATCATTCGTCCCAGATGGGTCCGGGTTCGAATTCCGGTGAGGCATGGATGTTTTGTTTGTTTTACGGCCCTGGATCTCTCCTACTGGTCACGGAGTTTCACGCCAGAAATCATACTAATGTGCTTCCACATCCCGCCTATTCACCCAACTTATCCGCCTGCGATGTTTACCTTTTCCGCTGATGAAAACAAAATCTGCAGGGCCGACCCGGTGGCGCAGTGATCTAAGCGATGGCTTCTGATCATTCTTCCCAGATAGGTCCGGGTTCAAATCCCGGTGAGGCATGAATGTTGTGTTGGTCTTACGACCCTGGCTCTATCCCTTCCCTGGGTACTAGTGGCTCTAAATTAGGGACGGGCGACTGCTTATAGCCCATTGAGTTGCTCACGATGGTCGTTAAACCTTTCCAACCGTAGGTTGAAGAAGCGTACACGCTCCAGCTTTGTCCGCTCGTCTGTCCGTCTATCTGTCGGCACGATAACTCGCGTAAAAATGGCTCGATTTCGATGAAATTTGTATGTGGTAGGGGACCACTTGGGACGAACCCTATTGAAAATGGCTGAAGTAGGGTCAAAGGTCAGAACATAGGAGCGGGATGCATTTCATTGCCTTTATGCGTCATAACGTGCATAAAAATGGTTCGATTTCGACGAAATTCTATCATGTGGAAGGGGACCACCTGGGGACGATCTTATGATGTCGCAATCTCCCGCTTGATATATTACGTCACGGGTTGTGTGTGAATCCTATTAAAGTTTTATGACGTCACGCTCTTGCGAGCAGATGGTCGCGATTCCCATCTGCCTCATTACGTCACGCTTTGTGTGCGTATGTTCGTCCGCACAATAACTCGCGTAAAAATAGTTCGATTTTGATGAACTTTTAGTATGTGGAAGGGGATCACCTGAGAAGAAACCCTATAGAACGTGAACGAAATGGGGTCAAAGGTTAGCACATAGGAGCGGGATCCATTCCACTGCTCTTATGAATCATAACTAACGTAAAAAAGGTTGGATTTCGATTACATGTTAGTATGTGGTAGGGGAGCACCTGGGGACAAACCCTATTGAAAATGGGCGAAATGGGGTCAAAGGTCACGACATAGGAGCGGAATCACTTCCATCGTCATTATGCGTCATAATTTACGTAAAAATGATTCGATTGCGACAAACATTTATCATGTTATTTTGGAGGTATACTGAACTGGTTCTGTAGAATATCATCGAAATGGGATCAAAGGTCAGGGCACAGGACCGAGATTTATTCCACAGCCATTATCCTCATAACTTGAGTAATGATTTCAGGTATGTTGAAAAGCGTATCATAATCAATGCATTGCATGATTTTACTAACTAGTGTATCAACAAATGAAGTAAGAACAGCAATGTGCGAGAAGCATTACGAGCGCTGGCGAATGTGCATCGTCGCCCCAGGGGATTATTTTGAACGTGGTTATGCATCGGCGATTTAAAGTATTCAAAGTAAGGAAGTACACGACAAGTTATAACGAAGTAAATTTCTCCGTCATTTCTGTCCACGCCAGGATTCGAACCCGGATCCCCTCATTCCGGAATAAGTCACTCTACCAATTGAGCTACGCGGACGTTTTATTCTGATTCCTATCTGCCTTTATATCGTGTGCGTCCTTCTGGCAGGTACGTCACATCTCCTGGTACGTTACATCATCTCCCCCTTATTTTTATTTTTTTTCTTTTTTCGAAGTGCTGGAGAAGGGATTCTCTTATTTTTCCTATCTCGCGTTGTGGAAATATCATCACACCATTGCGAGATTTTGAACGGGCGGGTCATCCGGATAGTTCGGGCGCCATTATAACGAAGTAAATTTCTCCGTCATTTCTGTCCACGCCAGGATTCGAACCCGGATCCCCTCATTCCGGAATAAGTCGCTCTACCAATTGAGCTACGCGGACGTTTTATTCTGATTCCTATCTGCCTTTATGTCGTGTGCGTCCTTCTGGCAGGTACGTCACATCTCCTGGTACGTTACATCATCTCACCCTTATTTTTATTTTTTTTTTTTTTCGAAGTACTGGAGAAGGGATTCTCTTATTTTTCCTATCTCGCGTTGTGGAAATATCATCACACCATTGCGAGATTTTGAACGGGCGGGTCATCCGGATAGTTCGGGCGCCATTATAACGAAGTAAATTTCTCCGTCATTTCTGTCCACGCCAGGATTCGAACCCGGATCCCCTCATTCCGGAATAAGTCGCTCTACCAATTGAGCTACGCGAAAGTTTTATTCTGATTCCTATCTGCCTTTATGTCGTGTGCGTCCTTCTGGCAGGTACGTCACATCTCCTGGTACGTTACATCATCTCCCTTATTTTTATTTTTTTTTCGAAGTACTGGAGAAGGGATTCTCTTATTTTTCCTATCTCGCGTTGTGGAAATATCATCACACCATTGCGAGATTTTGAACGGGCGGGTCATCCGGATAGTTCGGGCGCCATTATAACGAAGTAAATTTCTCCGTCATTTCTGTCCACGCCAGGATTCGAACCCGGATCCCCTCATTCCGGAATAAGTCGCTCTACCAATTGAGCTACGCGGACGTTTTATTCTGATTCCTATCTGCCTTTATGTCGTGTGCGTCCTTCTGGTAGGTACGTCACATCTCCTGGTACGTTACATCATCTCCCCCTTATTTTTTTTTTTTTTTTTTTTTTCGAAGTGCTGGAGAAGGGATTCTCTTATTTTTCCTATCTCGCGTTGTGGAAATATCATCACACCATTGCGAGATTTTGAACGGGCGGGTCATCCGGATAGTTCGGGCGCCATTATAACGAAGTAAATTTCTCCGTCATTTCTGTCCACGCCAGGATTCGAACCCGGATCCCCTCATTCCGGAATAAGTCGCTCTACCAATTGAGCTACGCGGACGTTTTATTCTGATTCCTATCTGCCTTTATGTCGTGTGCGTCCTTCTGGCAGGTACGTCACATCTCCTGGTACGTTACATCATCTCCCCTTATTTTTTTTTTTTTTTTCGAAGTGCTGGAGAAGGGATTCTCTTATTTTTCCTATCTCGCGTTGTGGAAATATCATCACACCATTGCGAGATTTTGAACGGGCGGGTCATCCGGATAGTTCGGGCGCCATTATAACGAAGTAAATTTCTCCGTCATTTCTGTCCACGCCAGGATTCGAACCCGGATCCCCTCATTCCGGAATAAGTCGCTCTACCAATTGAGCTACGCGGACGTTTTATTCTGATTCCTATCTGCCTTTATGTCGTGTGCGTCCTTCTGGCAGGTACGTCACATCTCCTGGTACGTTACATCATCTCCCCCTTATTTTTATTTTTTTTTTCGAAGTGCTGGAGAAGGGATTCTCTTATTTTTCCTATCTCGCGTTGTGGAAATATCATCACACCATTGCGAGATTTTGAACGGGCGGGTCATCCGGATAGTTCGGGCGCCATTATAACGAAGTAAATTTCTCCGTCATTTCTGTCCACGCCAGGATTCGAACCCGGATCCCCTCATTCCGGAATAAGTCGCTCTACCAATTGAGCTACGCGGACGTTTTATTCTGATTCCTATCTGCCTTTATGTCGTGTGCGTCCTTCTGGCAGGTACGTCACATCTCCTGGTACGTTACATCATCTCCCCTTATTTTTTTTTTTTTTTTTTTTTTTTCGAAGTGCTGGAGAAGGGATTCTCTTATTTTTCCTATCTCGCGTTGTGGAAATATCATCACACCATTGCGAGATTTTGAACGGGCGGGTCATCCGGATAGTTCGGGCGCCATTATAACGAAGTAAATTTCTCCGTCATTTCTGTCCACGCCAGGATTCGAACCCGGATCCCCTCATTCCGGAATAAGTCGCTCTACCAATTGAGCTACGCGGACGTTTTATTCTGATTCCTATCTGCCTTTATGTCGTGTGCGTCCTTCTGGCAGGTACGTCACATCTCCTGGTACGTTACATCATCTCCCCCTTATTTTTTTTTTTTTTTTTTCGAAGTGCTGGAGAAGGGATTCTCTTATTTTTCCTATCTCGCGTTGTGGAAATATCATCACACCATTGCGAGATTTTGAACGGGCGGGTCATCCGGATAGTTCGGGCGCCATTATAACGAAGTAAATTTCTCCGTCATTTCTGTCCACGCCAGGATTCGAACCCGGATCCCCTCATTCCGGAATAAGTCGCTCTACCAATTGAGCTACGCGGACGTTTTATTCTGATTCCTATCTGCCTTTATGTCGTGTGCGTCCTTCTGGCAGGTACGTCACATCTCCTGGTACGTTACATCATCTCCCCCTTATTTTTTTTTTTTTTTTTCGAAGTGCTGGAGAAGGGATTCTCTTATTTTTCCTATCTCGCGTTGTGGAAATATCATCACACCATTGCGAGATTTTGAACGGGCGGGTCATCCGGATAGTTCGGGCGCCATTATAACGAAGTAAATTTCTCCGTCATTTCTGTCCACGCCAGGATTCGAACCCGGATCCCCTCATTCCGGAATAAGTCGCTCTACCAATTGAGCTACGCGGACGTTTTATTCTGATTCCTTATCTGCCTTTATGTCGTGTGCGTCCTTCTGGCAGGTACGTCACATCTCCTGGTACGTTACATCATCTCCCCCTTATTTTTATTTTTTTTTTTTTCGAAGTGCTGGAGAAGGGATTCTCTTATTTTTCCTATCTCGCGTTGTGGAAATATCATCACACCATTGCGAGATTTTGAACGGGCGGGTCATCCGGATAGTTCGGGCGCCATTATAACGAAGTAAATTTCTCCGTCATTTCTGTCCATGCCAGGATTCGAACCCGGATCCCCTCATTCCGGAATAAGTCGCTCTACCAATTGAGCTACGCGGACGTTTTATTCTGATTCCTATCTGCCTTTATGTCGTGTGCGTCCTTCTGGCAGGTACGTCACATCTCCTGGTACGTTACATCATCTCCCCCTTATTTTTTTTTTTTTTTTTTTTTCGAAGTGCTGGAGAAGGGATTCTCTTATTTTTCCTATCTCGCGTTGTGGAAATATCATCACACCATTGCGAGATTTTGAACGGGCGGGTCATCCGGATAGTTCGGGCGCCATTATAACGAAGTAAATTTCTCCGTCATTTCTGTCCACGCCAGGATTCGAACCCGGATCCCCTCATTCCGGAATAAGTCACTCTACCAATTGAGCTACGCGGACGTTTTATTCTCATTCCTATCTGCCTTTATGTCGTGTGCGTCCTTCTGGCAGGTACGTCACATCTCCTGGTACGTTACATCATCTCCCCCTTATTTTTTTTTTTTTTTTTTCGAAGTGCTGGAGAAGGGATTCTCTTATTTTTCCTATCTCGCGGTGTGGAAATATCATCACACCATTGCGAGATTTTGAACGGGCGGGTCATCCGGTTAGTTCGGGCGCCATTATAACGAAGTAAATTTCTCCGTCATTTCTGTCCACGCCAGGATTCGAACCCGGATCCCCTCATTCCGGAATAAGTCACTCTACCAATTAAGCTACGCGGACGTTTTATTCTCATTCCCATCTGCCTTTATGTCGTGTGCGTCCTTCTGGCAGGTACGTCACATCTCCTGGTACGTTACAAAGTCCCCGAACTTTTGGATCTTACCTCGTATAGAATTCTACGAAACTGAATGCAGAACTTTTCAGCTAAAGAATTAATGGTAAATCTATTTGTATATTTGCTATTTCAGAATTCGGTTTAATTTTATTTATTTTTAATGTTTTATTTTGAAATAAAATATAAGGCGCCTCAACTCGAATTTTTGACAAAACAAATTTTATTTTACGTGTATTTACGTGACTAGTAACTGCGTGCGTTTTTCCGTCTCTCTCCCTCTCTCTAATAGTAATCACAGTCTTCTTTAAGCAAGAAAAGAAACTGCTCCAAAGTAATTAAGTTAGCCACCCGGAGAAGAGCAGAACAGCAAAAGAAAATAAAATGACAAAGAAGTGCATGTTACAAGCAGATGCTGGTCAGTCAAAAACGCATGTGAAGGGGAGGACAAAGGTGAAATGTGGGCGGATTGTGGAAAGACCCCAAAAACAATAAAACTAATGGAGCTGTCCACATATACGGAAACAGCTGTTACTTGCGGTATTTCTTTATTTTTATATTTCTGGATGTATAATGGCTTATTTTGGAGAAGGTCACTTGTGACAGATGTATTTGAGACGAAACTTCTTCAACTCGAGATATCAAAATGTTTCAGAAAACAAACTATTCATGAAACCTTTTGCAGATATGTTTTCCGAACAACTTTAAATGCGGTTTGAGAGACAAGGTGAATTTAGAACACAAAGGAAATTAAGCCGCGAGGCTATTTTAGATAAAGCGAAAAAAACTACTAGGTGATTTTTCGTCCTCACATACAGCGGTTGTACAGAATAATGTAAACCTCACGCTCAGAGATGTGACTTTTAATTCAGCTGCGTACGCAATACGCAAAGGTATCCACCACTTTTTTTGTTGCAATATTTTTGTTTAAAACCTCAAGGTCCTGTTTAAGTGTATTTAATACGCCGCAGGGTGACCTAGTGGGCAATGTTCGTGACTGCCACGGAAAGGACCTCGGGTTCGATCCCAGGCAGGTACGAACGCTCGATCCACTAAAAATCCACCGTACGTCGGATGGGCACGTTAAGCCGTCGGACTCCGGGTACTAGCCAACCGGTAATAAATAAGGGCGTCTTCCTCCCCCTTTCTACTTCACTTCCGTGTCACTTTCCTATCGGGCACTCTAGCCCAAATCTCCTAGCTTCCTATTTCTAAGGGTTGTTTAAGACCTGGGGTCAGACACTCCTTTCCTAAATTCCTCTACATATGATCTTATCAGAAGTGCATTTAAGGGCCGCGGGTGGCCTAGTGGTCAGCGTTCGTGACTACCATGGAGATAGCCTTAGGTTTGATCCTGGGCAGTTACGAAAGTTGGAACCACTAAATACCCGCCGTGCGTCGGATGGGAACGTTTGGCCGTCGGACCCCGGGTACTGGCATCCCGGTAATAAATAAGAGCGTCTTCCTCCCCCTTTCTACCTCGCTTCCGTGTCACTTTCCTATCGGGCACTCTAGCCCAAATCTCGTAGCTTCCTATTTATAAGGGTTATTGGAGACCTGTGGTCAGACACTCCCTTCCTAAAATCCTGTACATATGATCTGATCTAAGTGCATTTAAAGTGTCTTGTTGCAAACTTTCTTTCAGGGTGACGATGAAATGAACTACCTAACGGACTTCGAAAGAGGGCTAATTGTTAGTGGCCGGCTTGTTGGTGCCTCCGTGACAACAGTCGCCAGGGTAGTGGAAATATCGAGGGTTACTGTGTCTAGCGTTATGACGACATACCGTATTAGTGGCAAAACCTCGTCTGTGAAAAACAAGAGAGGCCGAAAAACGACCCTGACTGATAGAAACAGGAGAGCATTAAAGAGGATTGTTACCCGTCATAAGAAGACCACGGCGCCGAAAATTAGTGTAGAGCTCAATCTAAATTGCATAGACAAGATATTTAAAAACTGATAAAATTTTATCAGTTTTTCTGTGTATCGTAAACCAACAGCTGTGCCCTGTATGATTCCGTTTTCGTCCTTCAACCCTATTTGTCATAAATCTACCTCCTTCTACTTCCATATTAAACGAGCTTATTCTCATTCGTCGTCACCCGGGGCCCTGGACAATGAACTTAAGTACATTCGAACTATGGCCCGATCCTTTGGGTACCCGGATTCGTACTTCGGACGCTTCATGAATATAGTTCAACGAACTCGATCCACTACCCGTAACTACCCCCAAAACAACTTTACGGTATATAGGCAAGACCGAGTTTTCTCAACCTCTTGTGACAATCCTTAGAAAAACATGCAAGAAATATGGACTTGGTTTTGGAGTCTCGACTCGTAACATCTTTTCTATTATCAGAACTGATCGTGACGTGGTTCCCGATCTATCTAGACCCGGTGTCTACCGCATACCTTTAGTCAACCCTAATAATCCAGAGGATGTGAAATATTATATAGGTTCGACACTCAGGTTCTTAAAAGTACGATTATCGGAACACCAATATTATTTGAGGTCAGGCTCCACCAACACAGCACTAACTGAAACTGTGGACCAAGAGGGAAAAATACCTGACTGGAAGAACGCCGTGGTTTTGAACTCTAAAGTAACAAGGGGAAATGTTTTCCTCTCCGAGAGCCTATATATCCATTCATATGGGCCTTTATGCTGTAACTCAGAACTTCCGTCATTCATTCCTCACATATGGAAAAAACTAATCCCCATCGATATGCCCGGCACCACTACGGACAATATTGTATAACCTTTCATATCTTCGAACTTTTGATTGTTTTTGATTTGCTATGTTGACCGATGTCAACGCCCACTGCGTTGCATCATGGGTCAAACCTGATCGTATATAAGTGGACCACTTGTTGTTCTTTATGGCCTTAAGCCTGAAGATGGGATCTAGGGATCCCGAAAGATCTCGCTTTTAACTTGCTTTTACTTGTGAATAAAGTTTTTTAAACTAGACTATAGTATCAGCAGGGATAATTTTTTAATCGTACGTAGACAGCTTTTATGACTTACATGTTCCTTTTGTGCGAAACACAGTTTTTACCGGACCGCAAGACATGTTCACGTGTGGAGAACACCGTCAAAAGCGTACAACCAGATATTGTATTATTGCAAATATTACATATTGTTTTTAATTAATATTTACTTTCATCTTCTGATTGCGATATGTGTATGTAACATATGGTGGTAATAAATAAGATTCAGGACAGTTCTACACCTGCTTTGGTGGAACGGTGTGTACTTTTTAACGCTTTCCAACCGTAGGTTGAAGAAGCGTATATGCTCCTGCTTTGTACGTCCGTCTGTTGGGACGATAACTCGCGTAAAAATGGTTCGATTTCGATGAAATTTTAGCATGTGGTAGGGGACCACCTGGGAACACACCCTATTGAAAATGGACGAAATGGGGTCACAGGTCACTGCATAGGAGCGGGATCCATTCCACTGCCCTCATGCGTCATAACTTGCGTTAATATGGCTCGATGTCGATGAAATTTAAGTATATTGTAGGGAACCACCTGGGAATGAACCATATTTAAAATGAGTGAAGTGGGGTCAAAGGTCAGGACATAGAAGCGGGATGCATTCCATTTTCCATTACCTTTATGCATCATAACGTGCGTAAAAATGGTTAGATTTCGATGGAATTTTTATATAAAGTAGGGGACCACCTGGGGACGATCTTATGACGTCACAATCTCGCGCTTGAGATGTTGGCGCGCGGTCACACCATCTGCCTCATTACGTCACGCGTTGTGTGTGGATCCTATTAAAGTTTTATGACGTCACACTCTTGGGAGCTGATGGTCGCGATTCCCATCTGCCTCATTACGTCACGCTTTGTGTGCGTATGTTCGTCCGCACGATAACGCGCGTAAAAATCGTTCGAATTCGATGAACTTTTGGTATGTGGAAGGGGATCACCTGGGAAGGAACTCTGTTGAACGTGAACGAAATGGGGTCTAAAGTTAGGACATAGGAGCGGGATCCATTCCACTGCTCTTATTCGTCATAACGAACGTAAAAAAGGTTTGATTTCGATTAAATTTTATTATCTGGTAGAGGACCACCTGGGGACAAACTCTATTGAAAATGGGCGAAATGGGGTCAAAGATGAGGACATAGGAGCGGAATCACTTCCATCGCCATTATGCGTCATAACTTACGTAAAGATTCTTCGATTTGGATGAAATGTTAGTATGTTGTAAGGACCTGCCTATGAAATGGGCGAAATGGGGTCAACGAATCCTCTTGAAAATGGGCGAAATGGGTTCAAAGGTTAGGACACAGGAGCGGAATCTATTCCATAGCCTTTAAGCATCATACCTTACATAAAAATGCTTCCATTCCGATAAAACTTTATCATGTTATTTCGGAGATATACTAAATCGGTTCTGTAGAATATCATCGGAATGGGATCAAAGGTCATGGCACAGGACCGAGATTTATTCCACAGCCATTATCCTCATAACTTGAGTAATGATTTCTGGTATGTTGGAATGATTTCTGGTATGTTTATCTTATGTTCTCTGCTTTTAATCTTATCTTGCTGTTTTATTTTATTTCTTCATCCTGAATTTGAACACAATGCCGACGATGTACAAAAAAATGAATTCCTCAAGTACACCAAATACAACCACAAGAGTTATATTATCAGGTACTGAATTTAAAACTTTAAAATTTAAAATATATACACACATAAGTACTTTCGGTCCACCGAGTTGACCATCTTCAGATGTACAAACCGTTTGCAGATAACATGACTATATACACTGAGTCGCAACTTTATTATTGCCACCTGACAGTTTTAAGCAAATGAGCTATAGCTGCACGCTGATGCCGCCAGAGGGCGAGACTAGTAAAAAAGGGAAAGCTTAGTGCTTGTGACAGTAGTAGAGGTGTTTTTGGGATGACGAGAAGGGTTCAAAATGCGATTTGACGGACTTTCAACGTGGGATGATTGTAGGAGCTCGGTGCCATGGAGCGAGTATCACCGAATCAGTCTCATTTGTGAAATGTTCCAGAGCAGTTGTTGTTAAAGTGCTTAAATACTGGACTGTCAGCCAAAAAACTGGGTTTCTACGTGCAACGTGTGGTCGTCATCGACTAGTGACTGCTCGGGCGGAACGGAGAGTGCCCAGACTGGTAACAGACAACAGAAGGGCAACAGTGCAGCAAATTACAGACCATCTTAATCAAGGGTCCCCTCAAATGATCTCTGCACGCACTGTTAGCCGTACACTGCATCGGATGGGATACGGCAATCGAAGACCTGTTCTAACACCTGTGCTGTCTACTTAAGTTAACAAGACAAAACGTCTCCACTTTGCACAGGAGCACAATGATTGGACAGTCGAAAAATAGAAGCAAATTATGTGGTCCGATGAATCACGTTTTCAGTTGCAGCATGCCGATGGCCGAGTGAGAATTTGGCTGAAAAAGCACGAAAGCATGGACCCCAAATGCATTGCTACAACCCTTCAAACTGGTGGAGGCAACGTTATGGTTTGGGAAATGTTTTCCAGGCAAGCTTTGGGCCCTTTAATTCGTGTTGATCAACGACTGACTGGCACATCATATCTAAACATCGTTGCGGACCAAGTGCATCCTGTCATGTGGATGGTTTATCCCAATGGCGATGGCTACTTTCAACAAGATAATGCGTCCTGACATAGTGCTCGTATTGTACAGGATTGGTTTCAGGAACATGCCGGTGAGTTTACTTTGCTTAGTTGATCCCCACAATCTCTAGATCTCAACCCCATTGAGAATTTGTAGGATGAAGTTGAACGAGCTATCAGACAGCTGGATATTCATCAAGCATGGTCTCAGATTCCACAAACCACCTATCAACATCTCGTGGAGTCCATGCCACGAAGCCTCGACGCAGTATTAAAGGCAAAAAGTGGCTCAACGAAGTACTGAGGGGTTGGTCATAATAAAGTAGCCACTCAGTGTGTACAGAGTGCCTCAAAATTACACGGCAAAACTTCAGGAATGAGTTCTTCATAGGTAGATAAGAAAAAAAGGTTTATATGAACATAGGTCCTCAAATGATTGGTTTCCGAGTTAGGAAGGTCTGTCTACGACATTAAAGTCTTCACACGACCTGACTCAGGTCTGTCTTGGTTTCCCAGTTATTCAACGGAATGTTTTATCTCCCGCAGGTGAATTCCTTTATCACAAAGTACTGACAGAATCTGGTGGTTTTGCTTTCTGACCACCAAGCACATTATACGCACGATGGCGCTCCCGCGCATTTTAACCACCTGGCTCGCAATTATTTCAATCGAAAGTTTTTTAGTCGGTGGGTAGGTAAAGGTGGACCAACTGTCTTGCCTCCATGCTCACCAGATTTAAAGCCTCTTGATTTCTTCTTGTGGGGCCATTTAAAATCATAGGTGTATTCGACTGCAGCAGCAGATGTGGAAACTCTCCGCAATCGAATTGTGGCTGGTTGTGAACAATACGACACATGCCAGGAGTTGGGCAGCGTGTTTGCGAGTCCATGAGACATCGATGTGAGGCCCGTATTGAGTGGACATTTTGAACAATTACTATAAGGTAATGTGAGCAGTTAAGTGTCACAGACAGATCTTCATAACTCGGAAACCAAGCATTTCCAGACATATGTTGATTTAAACTTTTTTCTTATCTACCTATGAGGAACTGATTCCTGAAGTTTTACTGTGTATTTTTGAGACACCCTGTATATACATTATCTACCAACAAGTAATTGGACACCTGTGGTAGCAAAAGAAAACGAAGTTTATTCACCTTCAATAGTTGGTGTAGACTCCACGAGCGGCGATTACAGCTGCGACCCTCCGGGGCATACTCTCAACCAGGCGCTGTACAACGGCTAGCGGTATTTTCTTCCACTCGGCTTGGAGAAGACAGGTCAGTTCCTTCACCGATTTCGGACGGTGGGGGCACCCCTTAAGTCGACGCTCCAACTCGTCCCAGAGGTGCTCGATAGGGTTAAGGTCCGGGCTTTGCGCAGGCCAGTCCATTCGATTAACCCCATTGTTCCCTATACCAAGCCATGGTGGACCTCGCAACATGACAGGTGGCATTGTCATCCTGAAAGTAACATGGGTCCACCCCGTAAAACTGCCACAACGTAGGAAGCGCATGGTAATCCAAAATGGTGCAGTAGGTCTCGGCGTTGAGTCTACCAGGAATTGCGATCAAGAATCCCGTGCCATACCAGGAGAAACACCCCCATAGCATAATTCCACCGCCGCCGAACTTCACAGTTGGTACAATACATTCCGGCAGGAGGCGTTCTCCAGGCAGACGCCAAACCCATACCCAGCCATCCGAACGGTAGAAGGTGAACCTTGATTCGTCGCTCCAGAGAACCAGTTTCCACTGTTCAACGGTCAACTGTCGACGTTCTTTGCACCACGTTAGCCGAGCAGCGCTATTGGACTTTGTGATCTAAGGCTTGTGGGGGCAGCACGTCCATGATAACCGAGCAGATGGGCTTTCGTACGGATGGTATTCATCGAAAGAACACTCCCGGATGCCTGTTGAAGCTCCTCGCGGATGTGGCCAATCAATTTGGTGTGGTTCTTTGGAATTTCTTTGGCCAGCACCCGTTGGTCTCTAACTCCCAGTCTTGGGGTCTGCCGGGTCGGGGCACATTCCGACAGTCACCTCTCATCTTCTACTTGCCAATCACGTAGGCCACTGTTGATTTTGGGTACTTCAACTCGCTGGATATGTCATCGGCCATTTGTGTGATACCCGACGATTACACCTTTCTCGCAAATCAGAGAGCTCCGAACTGCGTGGCATCTTGCATGCGACTGGTCGCGTTGTTGTTTCCCACACGATATTTAACGGCGGCGGCCGTGACGTGTATCAGGACCGCAGATATCGTTGATTGCAGTGGTGTCCAATTACTTGTTGGTAGATAGTGTACATACATATGTGTACAGAAGCCGAGGTGGCACAGGGGCAAATATGTAAATGAATTACCAATAGGTGTCACAAGGTCTCAACATAATTGCAAGTGTTCAAGCCTTTAATTAGTAACTAAAGTTGGAATAGTGTTCTCCGAGACTTTGGGTAGATCGTAAGATAAGTTGTCGTTACAGCAAGCATCACCATATGAACAGATAAGTATACTTTCCGTGATGTGAAAGGAAGAATTGTATTTTGGAGTAATCAAAAGTTTAATATTATCCCAGTCTGGGTTAAGTTCTCCTTTAGCGACAGTCCTGGCAAGAGACCTGTACATTGGCTCCCTGTCTTAATGTCATATGTATCTATGGTCTTTAATTCTTTGAAGAAGATTACGACCCGTAGCACCTATATAACATGCACGGTGAGCACCAACATTAGCGCTCAAGGGTATATACACTGAAGAGCAATTGAGTTAGAGACAGCTGGCGTTATGCAAATGTGGCGCTTTGGGCGGCCCTGTAAACGGAAACGACATGACGTATGCAGCGATCCGAAAATATAAGGAGTGATGCGACGGGAATCAGTAAGAGTCGGAAGCAGTATGGGTAAGACGAAGGATCTGAGCACATTTGATCGTGGGCAAATTGTCGGGATCCGACGAATGGGTCACTCCATCTCGGAAGTCGTGCAGGCACTGGGAATTTTACGAGACACTGTGTCATGGGTGCACCGTGAGTACATCGAATCCGGTAAAACCATCACTGCAAGGGCCAACTGCAGTGGACAACAGCGTGTGGATGAGCGGGGTCATCGTCGGCTAGCTCGTATTGTTACAGCGGATATACAGGCCACAGTACAAGAAATCACTCGGCAATTTAATGCTGGTGCACAAAAACGTGTAAGCAGCCACACCATCCAGAACCATCTCCTCGCTATGGGGTACAGAAGCCATCGTCCCACGAAGGTACCGCTGCTGACCGCACATCACAGAACGCAAAGATTAGCATGGGCGCGGGATCACCACTGGTCCCATGACATGTTGGGAAAATATTGCCTGGACTGATGAGTGGATATTTACTTTGGTACATGCGGATGGCAGGATACGAGTACGGCGCAAACCACATGAAGCGGTGTATCCTTCTTGCCAGCAGGGTACTCTTCAAGCTGGTGGGGCTGGCATTCTTGTCTGGGGACTGTTTACGTGGACTGAAATGTGACCCCTGGTACGTGTGACATCGTCTCTCACAGGTCAACGTTACCGGGATATCCTGGACGACCATTTGCTC
Source organism: Macrothele yani (assembly GCA_039090855.1). Classification (NCBI taxonomy): domain Eukaryota; kingdom Metazoa; phylum Arthropoda; class Arachnida; order Araneae; family Macrothelidae; genus Macrothele; species Macrothele yani. Next base: position 10,342,673 of record CM076999.1, on the reverse strand, counting down.
CCATTTGTGCGTCTTCAACATCCCACTGGGAAACTCATCCTGCAACAAGACAATGCACCGTGCCATCGCTCTCGAATTGCATCCGAATAGTTGGATGAACACTCCACCGACGTGACCTCGCTTCTTTGGCAAGCTAGATCACCTGACCTCCGTCCCCTCGAGCACATCTGGGAGGCCATCGAGAGAGATGCTCGAGGCTCTCACCCTACTACATCAAATCTTCGTGAACTGTGGGAGCTTGTTCAGGGGTCGTGGATCCGTATGGCTTCCTAACGCTTTCGGTGTCTTGTCGAGTCCATGCCGAGACGAATCGCCGCCGTCATCAGGGCGAAAGGTGGAGTTACACATTAGTAGACACGTATATCTAATTCAGTTGCTCTTCAGTGTAGTACACTCCCCATCTTTGAATAGTTGGTGTAGGGAGACGATCTTTTCTGACCAGCGAAAAATCGCCTGCCTACACCAACTATTTTCCTGAATTTTAGCAACTTAATATACGAGATATTTCTGTACGGTATTAACTCTCTCGTCAGTTTTATAGCTTCTCAAATTTTTTTAGCGCACTAGTGAAATCATGGAAAACAACGTATACTTCTAAACAGCGTTGAACGACTAGGCTGAAAAACGAAAAACCAGAAAATAAGCAGGAGAAATTAGCTAAATATGAAGAAGGCTTTGAAATGGAGAACACCCTTGCCCAGGAGAATCTCACTCAGTTGAACCGCTGATTCCCATGGCTCCTTACTAAGCAACCTCAATGTAATGAACAGAGCTTCAGCATTCATAGAGCTTTTTATATCCTTTTCAAATTAAATTATCCTCACAAAGAGAAGCAGTTCCGCATACCAAAGTACAATGAATTACAATAAACGTTACTGAGCCAGCTTTGGGATTATCTAATGAGTCGTGATATTACAAACCTTTCTTTTTCGACAGCAGAACTCGTGTTCTCAACAAACAATAGAGCTGCGGTCGGAAAACGTTTAATTTCTTTTCTCTTTGTATATTTTACCATCTGGTATCATTTCTGGCGCTTTAACAACAGTTCTTACAATACCCTTGCACATTGCGCATCGCATGTTTACTTCGTGTGATTTCCGACGTAAGAAACAGAAAAAACTGCTGACAATAATATAGAAGTAGTGCCTGATTTTGGGCGCCATACGTCTGTTCCTGTACCACAAACGTTTTTCCAGTTTTGAACTACATGTACTGCTGTAGTCCTCCAGTTCTTAAAAAAAAACCGTGATATTGTCGACTGGTTATGGCGATGACACATAGGAGGCTGATAAGATACATTTCGAACGCAGACACATTGCGTTATCAGGTGAGAAAATGATGCAGATCGATAAATGTGCTGTTTGGGTGCTCTTCGGTATTACTGGAAAACAATGCTAACAGGGTGATTCAAAGACATTGCCGATTTCTGACAGTTCATGAAAACGTGTATAAATGTGCAAATGTAAAAGTTTAGTCTTCAAAATAGAGTCCATCGTGATGCCATAGTTTGAATCCCCCTGCCGACTGGATTCCTTTGCTTTCGAGGCAAAAAAGTCTTGGTCCCCAAGTTCAACATCATGGATGTTTTGGAAGTTTTTCGCTGGTAGAAAATGTGCCATGGACTGGAAAATGTGTCACTCCGAATGAGCAAAATCCGGTATAAGCATGGCTGTGTATTAGCTCATCCAGTTCCTGTATTTTTTGCCTTAGTTGACCGGGCACGATGCGAAGGAGCATTATCGTGTTCGAGGAAAACTCGTTTTTGGTTCACCTGAACAGCGTGCTTTCGGCTTAAAGCGGAATACATCAACTCCAACGGGCCAGAGTACATCTGCAGTTGTCCAAATGTCTTGGCCATCTGGAACCATTTCCCAATGAATGGGGCCCTCCATGTTTCACCATATCATAGCATAACTTTGTGCTCAAATGGTCGCCTTTCTGTGACTGGTTGCGATGGCTTTTTTGCGATCTGACCAATCACTTCTCATGTCAGGATTCTGGGAAGATATCCACTTTTCATCCCATGTTACAATTCACTTAAAGAAACGGTCCTCCCAGCGATTTTCCAGCAATTGGCAACACACATCTACACGTCGCCGAATTTCAGCAGCAGTCAGTTTACGGGGTACTTGTCGACAACTTATGTGTATTTTCCCGAGCTTCAGCAGCAGTCAATTCACGGGGTACTTGTCAAAAGCTTATGTGTGTTTTGCCGATCTTCGGCAGCAATGAGTTCACGGGTTACTTGCCGACAGCTTATGTGTGTTTTGCCGAGCTTCAGCAGCAGTCAGTTCACGGGGTACATGTCGACAGTTTATTTGTGTTTTTCCGAGCTTCAGCAGCAGTCAGTTCATGGCGTACTAGTCGATAGATTATGTGTGTCTCTCTGAGCTTCACCAGCAATCAGTTCATGATGTACTTGTCCACAGCTTATGTGTGCTTTGCAGCAGTCAGTTCACGGGATACTTGTCGACAACTGATGTGTATTTTGCGGAGCTTCAGCAGCTTGTACCCCGTGAGCTGACTGCTGCTGAAGTACCCCATCAGCAGCAGTCAGTTCACGGGGTACTTGCCGACAGCTTATGCATGTTTTGCCGAGCTTCAGCAGTAGTCAGTTCACGGGTTACTTGCCGACAGCTTATGCATGTTTTGCCGAGCTTCAGCAGCAGTCAGTTCACGGGGTACATGTCGACAGATTATTTGTGTGTTTCCTGAGCTTCAGCAGCAGTCAGTTCATGGCGTACTGGTCGATAGATTATGTGTGTCTCTCTGAGTTTCGCCAGCAATCAGTTCACGGCGTACTTGTCCACAGCTTATGTGAGCTTTGCAGCAGTCAGTTCACGGAATACTTGTCCACAACTGATGTGTATTTTGCGAGGAGCTTCAGCAGCTTGTACCCTGTGAGCTGACTGCTGCTGAAGTACCTCATCAGCAGCAGTCAGTTCACGGGGTACTTGCCGACAGCTTATGCATGTTTTGCCGAGCTTCAGCAGTAGTCAGTTCACGGGGTACTTGTCGACAGCTTATGCATGTTTTGCCGAGCTTCAGCAGTAGTCAGTTCACGGGGTACTTGTCGACAGCTTATGCATGTTTTGCCGAGCTTCAGCAGTAGTCAGTTCACGGGGTACTTGTCGACAGCTTATGCATGTTTTGCCGAGCTTCAGCAGTAGTCAGTTCACGGGGTACTTGTCGACAGCTTATGTGTGTCTCTCTGAGCTTCGCCAGCAGTCAGTTCACGGCGTACTGGTCGATAGATTATGTGTGTCTCTCTGAGTTTCGCCAGCAATCAGTTCACGGCGTACTTGTCCACAGCTTATGTGTGCTTTGCAGCAGTCAGTTCACGGAATACTTGTCCACAACTGATGTGTGTTTTGCCGAGATTCAGCAGCAGTCAGTTCATGGCGTACTTTTCCACAGCTTATGCGTGTCTTACGTTTTGGCGTTCCTGAAGCAGCAAAACGTACCGGCAGACAAAGGAAAATCAGTAATAGAGGACGTCGAAGCCTCAAGAGATTCGTTACAGCTAATCGACAGAGTACTGCACAAGATCTCAGTGCAAAGGCGAGCAAAAATGATGGAACCTCGGTATGTACGCGTACCATACGAAAGGAGAACTTCATTCCCTGGGTTACCGCGGTCCTGCAGCTGCTCATAAGCCTTTCATCTCCACTCGGAATGCTGCTCGTCGTTTAGCATGGTGTAAAGAACATTTATCGCGGACCGTAGATCAATGGAAACGGATCCTATGGACGGATGAATCCAGATACACGATCCATCATTCTGATGGCCGTGTGTGGGTATGGCAGCAGCCGAGGGAACGCTATTTACCACAGTGTACTGTTCCTGCGGTCAAGTTTGGAGCTGCCAGTGTACTCGTGTGGGGGTGTTTTTCGTATTAATGTCCCGGCCCATTGGTTAGCGTGGACAAACCTGTTAACCAGCACGTCTACCTCGATATTCTGGACAATTATGTCCTACCAACTCTGTGCCAATACTATGGAACCGAGCGTTGTTGGTACCAGAAGGATGATGCACCGAGCCATAAACCCAGGACTGTTATGAGGGTTCGACGATAATTCCGTATCGTGTGTGGGCTGGCCAGCACAGAGCCCTGATCTTAATCCCATAGAGCACCTATGGGATGAATTAGAGCGCCGCATATGAAGTTTGGAATCAAGGCCTACTACTAAGTAACAGTTAGCGGCAGCATTAGGTACTGAATGGAACCGCATACCTATCGCTGTGTTCCAAAATCTTGTTGAAACCCTGTCTTGAAGGGTCAGTGCAGGCATTAAGGCCAAAGGTGGACCGACACCATACTAATGTATGTCAATAAACGCTATGTTCTGTTTCCCTTCTAGGTGTCCGGTGACTTTTGTCAATATAATGTATCTTCATTTTATGTGATTTCACTCTGTTTTTATTGAACGGCCGTTGTAGATTGTACAAAGAATTTTTAAAGCTTTCTTTTAAGAATGGGTGGGTGTTAGGAGAATTTCTGAGTAGTATATTTAAGTCAACATTACATTATATTTCAAGAACTGGCTCAGCGGCGTTTTTGTTCCATTTGTCCATTGTCGTTCTCTGAACAGGCTTGAGAACGCGTGCAAAAATCATTATTTGACTATCCCCCCCCCCTCTTCTCTGCAAAGGAAACATTTTCAATTTTTCATGGTGCCTAACTCCTGCGGTTGTTTTATTAAAAAGAATGCTTCACTGTTGTCTTTACGTTCCGGTTTCTCTTGAAAGGCCTTTTGTGATTAAACTCTTTAAATAATGGAGTATATACACAGGAAAGAAGTTTATGGCAAAAACAGTAAATCAACGTTTTGTATTTCAGCTGTCATTGCATCCTGTTTGTTTTTGTTTGCCCTGAGCAAACGTACTTTTTTTCTGTTCATGGACATCAGAATACTCCCGCAAAAAAGAAAAAAGGAGAAAATGCGCAGCGGGGTTTTCTAAGCAAAGCAAAATTGTTCTTTTCTGTTTTCCTTTGATTACATCAATGACTTGAGAGTTTTGGGAGAGGCACACAATAGATTTGTGGCAAGGATAATTTGACCGTCTCCAAAGCACAAAAGGTCGTCCATCTGTGAGCAGAAATGATATAATATCACTGCAGAAGACAATTTCCTCCACCAGATCTGGTCCAATAAAAGACAGTAAACGTATTTGAAGCCATTTTCTCCCGATGTCGTGGAAATAAAGAAAGGATATTTAAATCTAATTACGTTGAATGGAACGTTGCCAAAATTCAGTCATCCACGCAGGAAATCAATTTTTTTTTCGGAGGCCTACAAAAATTCTGCGGATTTTTTTTTCTTTTAGCTTTTATTTATGCCGGAGCCTCTTCGTAACTTCAAATGCGCTGCGAAAGGAAAGGGGGCATATTATGAATATCAATCACCATAAAACGTCACATGTCATAAACATATTTGAGATAAAGAAGAATATGTAAAAGAAAAAGGAACTGCCCTCAAAAGTCTTTTTTATATTTGCTGAGCGGTGAATCATAACTATTACGAACGGCCGTGATAGTGAATGGAGAGAAGTAAGAAAAAAATGTGGTCGTAAACTCAAAAGAACATTCTGAATAATGACCAGATTCCAGACTACGCAGTTTTGCTGTGAATGAAGCGAAAGTATTCTAAAATAGTATTAGTGGGGTACTGAATTATAGACCGTTACTCATTAAATTACACTTTAATGAACTTTCTAGGTGATCAAGGGTTGACGTAGGAAGGAAGCTGTTCTGGATCTGAAGATAAAAGGCCATGCAACTTTGATATTTTTGTTGTAGAAGTCAGTTCTTAATTTTTTCTTTCCGAACCTTCTTCTGCAGCATGATTAGTTTATATTTTAGTGGAGTCGCTCCTTGGAATCTTCTTTCCCCAAAATTCTCTGTATTTGCATCAACTGTATATAATTTCTTCTCTTTCATTTTTGCCACAACCCTTCTAGCACATTTTAGGTCTTTCTCTGGTTGGCTTTCCAGGAAGCTGCCTGTTCATAACTCTTCGTCCCACACATGCTTTGTCCCTTCATAGAACATAGGAGGGTCTCTCTTAAAAATTCTCTTTCTCCGCTATTCTCTGTCTTTAACTCTGCTCTCTGTCTTCAGTTACTTCTCCCTAATTGTTAACATTGTCTTATCTCACTTTAGGTACATATATTTCTGACTCGCTTTTCAGGAAGCTCCATGTCTACAATTCTTCGTTTCGAACACTGCCCCTTCATTCTGAACAGGTACGTGGGGTCGATCTGAGGGATCCTCCTATTCCACTCTTATTGTTTCTGTAAACTCTCCCTCTCTCTCTCTCCCTCTTTAGTTTGTTCTCCTTCATTGTCAATAGAGTCCTTTTATCTCACTTTAGGTCTTCCTCTAGTTCTTTTTGCAAGGAGCTCCAGGCGGAAACCTCTGCGCCCCCGCACATCCTTTGTCCCCTATCAAAACATAGGTAAAGCTTCTATTAACGATCCCCTTTCTCTACTCTTTTCTTTGTGTCAACACCCACTTCAATTTCTTCTCTTTCATTATTGACACAGTCTTTCCATCTTACCTTAGATCTTCCTCTAATTCTTTTTGCATGGAGCTTAGTCGCGTAACTCTGCGTCCCACAAATGCCTTGTCTCCTATCAAAACATGGGCACAGCTGCTATTAGCGAAATCCCTTCTCTTCTCTTTTCTGTCTTTCTGTAAACACTTCCTTCGGTTTCTTTTTTTTTATTGTTGAGACAGTTCTTCCACCTTACCTCAGGTCTTCCTATAGTTCTTTTCGCAAGGAGCTTCAGGCGGATAACTCTGCGCCCCACAAATGCCTTGTCCCCTATCAAAACATAGTTACAGCTGCTATTAGCGATCCCCCTTCTCTTCTCTTTTCTGTCTTTCTGTCAATACTCCCTTCAGTTTCTTTTTTCTCATTGTTGGCACAGTACTTCCACCTTTCCTCAGGTCTTCCTCTAGTTCTTTTCGCAAGGAGATTCAGGCGGATAACTCTGCGTCCCACAAATGCCTTGTCCCCTATCAAAACATAGTTACAGCTGCTATTAGCGATCCCCTTTCTCTTCTCTTTTCTGTCTTTCTGTCAACACTCCCTTCAGTTTCTTTTTTTCTCATTGTTGGCACAGCACTTCCACCTTTCCTCAGGTCTTCCTCTAGTTCCTTTTGGAAGGAGCTTCAGGCGGATAACTCTGCGTCCCACAAATGCCTTGTCCCCAATCAAAACATAGTTACAGCTGCTATTAGCGATCCCCTTTCTCTTCTCTTTTCTGTCTTTCTGTCAACACTTCCTTCAGTTTCTTTTTTCTCATTCTTCGCACAGCACTTACACCTTTCCTCAGGTCTTCCTCTAGTTATTTTTGGAAGGAGCTTCAGGCGGATAACTCTGCGTCCCACAAATGCCTTGTCCCCTATCAAATCATAGTTACAGCTGCTATTAGCGATCCCCCTTCTCTTCTCTTTTCTGTCTTTCTGTCAACACTCCCTTCAGTTTCTTTTTTTCTCATTGTTGGCACAGCACTTCCACCTTTCCTCAGGTCTTCCTCTAGTTCTTTTCGCAAGGAGCTTCAGGCGTATAACTCTGCGTCCCACAAATGCCTTGTCCCCTATCAAAACATAGTTACAGCTGCTATTAGCGATCCCCTTTCTCTCCTCTTTTCTGTCTTTCTGTCAACACTCCCTTCAGTTTCTTTTTTTCTCATTGTTGGCACAGCACTTCCACCTTTCCTCAGGTCTTCCTCTAGTTCTTTTCGCAAGGAGCTTCAGGCGGATAACTCTGGGTCGCACAAATGCCTTGTCCCCTATCAAAACATAGTTACAGCTGCTATTAGCGATCCCCTTTCTCTTCTCTTTTCTGTCTTTCTGTCAACACTTCCTTCAGTTTCTTTTTTTCTCATTGTTGGCACAGCACTTCCACCTTTCCTCAGGTCTTCCTCTAGTTCTTTTCGCAAGGAGTTTCAGGCGTATAACTCTGCGTCCCACAAATGCCTTGTCCCCTATCAAAACATAGTTACAGCTGCTATTAGCGATCCCCTTTCTCTTGTCTTTTCTGTCAACACTCCCTTCAGTTTCTTTTTTCTCATTGTTGGCACAGCACTTCCACCTTTCCTCAGGTCTTCCTCTAGTTCTTTTTGGAAGGAGCTTCAGGCGGATAACTCTGCGTCCCACAAATGCCTTGTCCCCTATCAAAACATAGTTACAGCTGCTACTAGCGATCCCCTTTCTCTTCTCTTTTCTGTCTTTCTGTCAACACTCCCTTCAGTTTCTTTTTGCTGCTCATTGTTGGCACAGCACTTCCACCTTTCCTCAGGTCTTCCTCTAGTTCTTTTTGGAAGGAGCTTCAGGCGGATAACTCTGCGTCCCACAAATGCCTTGTCCCCTATCAAAACATAGTTACAGCTGCTATTAGCGATCCCCTTTCTCTTCTCTTTTCTGTCTTTCTGTCAACACTCCCTTCAGTTTCTTTTTTCTCATTGTTGGCACAGCACTTCCACCTTTCCTCAGGTCTTCCTCTAGTTCTTTTCGCAAGGAGCTTCAGGCGGATAACTCTGCGTCCCACAAATGCCTTGTCCCCTATCAAAACATAGTTACAGCTGCTATTAGCGATCCCCCTTCTCTTCTCTTTTCTGTCTTTCTGTCAACACTCCCTTCAGTTTCTTTTTTCTCATTGTTGGCACAGTACTTCCACCTTTCCTCAGGTCTTCCTCTAGTTCTTTTCGCAAGGAGCTTCAGGCGGATAACTCTGCGTCCCACAAATGCCTTGTCCCCTATCAAAACATAGTTACAGCTGCTATTAGCGATCCCCTTTCTCTTCTCTTTTCTGTCTTTCTGTCAACACTTCCTTCAGTTTCTTTTTTTCTCATTGTTGGCACAGTACTTCCACCTTTCCTCAGGTCTTCCTCTAGTTCTTTTCGCAAGGAGCTTCAGGCGGATAACTCTGCGTCCCACAAATGCCTTGTCCCCTATCAAAACATAGTTACAGCTGCTATTAGCGATCCCCCTTCTCTTCTCTTTACTGTCTTTCTGTCAACACTCCCTTCAGTTTCTTTTTTTCTCATTGTTGGCACAGTACTTCCACCTTTCCTCAGGTCTTCCATCTAGTTCTTTTCGCAAGGAGCTTCAGGCGGATAACTCTGAGTCCCACAAATGCCTTGTCCCTTATCAAAACATAGTTAGGCCTGCTATTAACGATACCTCTTCTCTTCTCTTTTCTGTCTTTATGTCCACACTCCCCTCAGTTTCTTTTTTTCTCATTGTTGGCACAGTACTTCCACCTTTCCTAAGGTCTTCCTCTAGTTCTTTTTCGCATGGAACTTCAGGCGGATAACTCTGCGTCCCACAAATGCCTTGTCCCCTATCAAAACATAGTTAGAGCTGCTATTAACGATACCTCTTCTCTTCTCTTTTCTGTCTTTATGTCCACACTCCCCTCAGTTGTTTTTTTTTTCATTGTTGGCACAGTACTTCCACCTTACCTAAGGTTTTCCTCTAGTTCTTTTTGCATGGAACTTCAGGCGGATAACTCTGCGTCCCACAAATGCCTTGTCCCCTATCAAAACATAGGTAGAGCTGCAATTAGCGACTTCCCTTTTCTTCTCTTTTCTGTCTTTGTGTCAACACACCCTTCAGTTTTTTTTTCATTGTTGACACAGTTCTTCCACTTTACCTCAGGTCTTCCTCTAGTTCTGTTTGCAAGGAGCTTCAAGCGGATAACTGTGCGTTCCACAAATGCGTTTTCCGGTATCAAAACATGGGTAGAGCTGCTATTAGCGATCCCCCTTCTCTTCTGTCTTCTTCTCAACACTCCCTTCAGTTTCTTCTTTTTTTTTCATTCTGGACACAGTTCTTCCACCTTACCTCAGGTCTTCCTTTAATTCTTTTTGCAAGGAGCTTGAGGCGGATAACTCTGCTTCCCACAAATGCCTTGTCCCTTATCAAAACACAGGCGGGGAATCTCATAAGGATCCCTTTCTCATTTTTCTTTTTGTGTCAACTCCCTTCGATTTGCTATCCTTTATTGTTGACAAAGTCCTTCCGCCCAGTGTCGTATTCAGAGAGTTTTTCCCCGGGGGGGGGGGGGGGCATTACACATTTTGAGGGGGCTACTACTTGTTGTCTGATTATCTTATACATAAAACACAAAACGTCTGTTTGTCTGAAGCAGCAAAAACTCTCGGACGCCGAACTGTTGCATCGTGAAATTTGCATAGCTTATTAATACTGGAATTTCTAGCTCAACGCAACTATTTTAAGATCTCTAAGTTGTTTCGTTCGCGAGTTATGAATTAATTAATAAGCTAATCAAGGAAGTCAACTTCGTTTGCTACGTCATCGTTATCTGTTCCAAATCTGAAAGCACGTGACTGCAGTCATCCCCAGGTGTTTCTATTTTTTGAAAATTGTGCATGAAAAAATGCAAAAACAAACTTTGCGAAAACGTAACGAAACGGGCTGAAATTTTTGTCAACACCATGAATTGGTAACAAGATGCGTCCCTCAAAATTGCACCGGAATCCGGTCAAAACTTTTTAAAATAGGCATGGAATTTTTTAATTCATCGGTAAACCGAAATATGTACGCAAAAACTGTTAATAAAATTTTGACGGCTAATTTAAAAGGTTACTTACCGATTCGGGCGAAATTTGGAGGTCATGCATGTTCCTTAATTTCCCCTTCTGATGTATTTGCAGTAAAATATGAGCTTCTAAAATCTCGTTTGGAATAAAAGTCGTTTGCAGACCCATACTACTCATGTCGGCATACCTTTTAGGAACATTTTCTTATTAAAATAATGCATGGTTCCTACGCCAGGTGGCGTAGATGTATATGTTATTTTTGTCAATATCTCTACTTCTAGGAGTCCGATTTGAAAAATTCCTTCTCTGTTGGATAGTGTTTCCGATGCGAAATGTTTTTCATATAAATTCAAAATTTTTAAGTAAATCACAGACTTTCCGCTAAGGGGCGCAATGGTAAATTGCGTTTTCTGCGTGATTTCATCTTCTAAAACTGCGATTTGAAATTTTCTTCCTGTATCGCATACAACAACTGATGGAAAATATTTTTCATATAATTTCTAATGCTTGGGAAAGAATGGGGTTTGGCCACCAGGGGGCATAGTGCTAATTTGTGCTTCTGATGTATTTGCAGCAAAATCTGGGCTCCTGAAAACTCAACTAATTTTTTTTTCCTTGGACTGATACCGCTCATATCGAAAACCTTTTGAGAATACTTTCTTCTTAAAATGATGCATGGTTTTCCCACCAGGGAGCGTAAAGTCACATCTTATGTTTTCTTGATATCTCTGTTTCTAAGAGCCCGATTTGAAAAATTATTTCCGGGCTGGAGAGCGTTGCCGGTGCGAAATGTTTCTCATATTGTCAGGTCCCGCTGAGTTCTATCTGCCACTAAGCCTTACAGAATCCGAATCTCTCAAACGGGCCTGGCGTGGGTTCTTTTGAGTGCCGTCGAGTTAAACACAATCGTTGTAAAAAACTGGAACGTGTAGTCAGTAATTACTTCAGCTCACGACAAGCAATAACTCCAATAACAAGTCCTTGGTTAGACGAAACAAAATTTAATAGATGAAAGAATAAGTTCCGTTCGATTGACTATCTCCACGTGCCAACAGGTTTCCAACTAGCGAACACTTCACTGTCTCACTGATATCCCGGAAGACCCTTCTCCACGTGGACTTGAGTTGTTCCGTCAAAAATTCCGGTCAATCTCTTATCGCCGAAAAACCCTGATTATTCCGTTAGTGAAAACGAAAAACCGCGAGAGATCTAACCGACAATTTCTCGACAACGTGCTTCCTCCTGGAAGGTGAAACGCGAAAAGCCTCACTCTAGCTACTATGCGTCATTTTTTCTTGTAGGACTTCCGTCCACAGTGAGTAGATTTTAGGTACCAGCCACCTAAAGCGAGTTTGCCTTTTGGGCAGGACACAAAAACGGAAGGAATGAGAGCAAGTCTAGCGACTTTGACAGAACAGTTTGTAGTGAGATTGGAGTACAGTAGATGGCGCCACCGTACAAGTACGATACTGCACATAGAGGGGTGAGAGAATTCCAGGGAGACATAGGAAAGGATACCCATTTAACTAGTGGGTCCAGCCTGGGGGCCGTCACTTAACGTGTTCGTCCGATGCACGGCGAATATTTAATTATTGTTAGCAAATCACACAACCTCCTCAAGATCAGCCCAGGATCAAACCTGAGGACCCTGCATTGGTATTCTGAACTGCTAACCACTCAGCCATTCGCGGCTCAATTAACAGACCTCGGCATCGGGTGTTGATTATACCTTGCCGTCTCGGAAATGCTACGACCCAGTCGTCTGGCCATTACAATTTGGCTTTTGGCAAACTCGCTGTCTTTCCCATCTGAAGAACAAGAATAACACTGATTAACAAAGCTCAGTATCAGGTGTTATTTATACCTTGCCGTTTCAGAAATGCTCTGACCCAGTCGTTTGGCCATTTCAATTTGGCCTTTGTCAAACTCGCTGCCTTCGGGTGTTATTTATACCTTGCCGTCTCGGAAATGCTATGCCCCAGTCGTCGGGCCATTGCAATGTGGTCTTTCTCAAACTCGGACCCTAGACATGTGGGAAAATGTTGCCTGGACTCATGAGTCGAGATTCACCTAGGTGCATGCGGATGGCAGGATACGAATACGGCGCAAACCACATGAAGCGATGGATCCTTCTTGCCAGCAGGGTAATCTTCAAGCTGATGGGAGGTGGCATTCTCGTCTGGAGAATGTTTACGCCGACTGAAATGGGACCCCTGGTACGTGTGACATGGTCCCTCAAATATCAACGTTACCGGGATATCCTGGACGACCATTTACTCCCGTTTGTGCGTCTTTAACATCCCACTGGGGACCTCATCCTGCAACAAGACAATGCACCGTGCCATCGCTCCCGAATTGTATCCGAATGGTGGGATGAACACTCCTCCGACGTGACTTTGCTTCCTTGGCCAGCTAGGTCCCCTGACTTTAATCCAATCGAGCACATCTGGGATGCCATCAAGATAGATGTTCGAGGCTCTGACCCCCTCCATCAAATCTTCGAGAACTGTGGGAGCTTGTTCAGGGGTCGTGGATCCGTATGGCTTCCCAACGCTTCCGGTGTCTTGTCGAGTCCATGCCGAGACGAATCGCCGCCGTCATCAGGGAGAAAGGTGGTGCTACACGTTACCAGACAGGTATCTCTAATTCAGTTGCTCTTCAGTGTAGATGGTACGTCAGATAATATCGCAAAACTTGAGAATTTTGTCTACCTGGAGGGAGAATCGATTCCGCGTCTCCCAGATAGCGCCCGAGTATGCTAACCACTACACCACCCAGAACGGTGTTTGAAACAGTCTCAAGTTTCCGATTAGTTTGAATATAACCATCACAGGATTCGTTAGTCAAAACAACCGGCATTCATGTTTAGGAAATCTGGAGGTTAAGAATTTTATCCCGGGATGGGTTTATTTTTTATTATTATTGGGGGTTTAACGACTACCGTGAGCAACCAACGGGCTATAAGCAGCCGCCCGTCCCTAATTTAGGGCCTCTGGTTCCAAGGAAGCGAGAGAGCCAGTGCAGTAAGACAAAGACAACATCCATGCCTCACCGGGATTCTAACCCGGACCCCTTTCGGACGAATGATCAGAAGCAATTGCTTAGACCACTGCGTAGCGGGGCGCGATTGGCTGGAGGAGCAGATGAACCATGAATGGAATACGGGATTACACAATACAGTACAATTTGAAAAACTTGAAACTTGGTCGCTCTTGGTGGCGTAGTGGTTAGCATACCCGAGAGCTATCTGGGAGACGTGGATTCGATTCCCGCTCCAAGACGAGGAAATTTTCAAGTTTTCTGACATTTTCTGATTTAACATCTTTGTCATATTTACACCAATAAACGGATTCACATCTTCTAAAAAAAAAAAAAAAAAAAAAGGTTGGGTAGCTTTTTTCCCCTCAACATTTGTGTTTATGTAATTTTTGTTTCAACATTTCCTACATATTATTTCTATTTAGGTGAAATATTTTGATTTTTTTTATTAATAAATGTAACTAACATCGGTGAATATAAAATAAGTGTCTTTTGAAAATGCATATAGTAGGTGAACAAATGAGTTTTAAAGCGTTTTTTGTGTGACGTATACCGCTAATTTACATATTCGACATTCCCCCGCGTTATTTCCATGTGACCGTAACTGGTCTAGAGTATAAAATGTGACACAGAAGTTTGCCCAACAGTCAAACGCACTTGCACATCGGCAGGTGAAAGATGACAAGCGATACTGCATTTATTCGACACTGCTTTCGTTACGAATTTCATCAAGGAAAAAGTGCTTCAAAAGCATGCGTATCGATCTGTTCTGTTCTGGGGAGAATATTGTACCAAACAGCACGTGTGAGTTTTGGTTTAGACGGTTCAAAGCAGGTGATTTTGATGTTAGCGATCGAGAACGTAGCGGAAGGTTGCACATGAGGAACTGCAAGCATTGCTGGATGAAGATTCGTCTCAAACACAAAAAGAACTAGCTGAACGACTGCGGGTAACTCAACAAACTACACTGCCGGAAAGTGAAAAAAGAACACCAAGAAGGAGACGTCTGATACCAACGAAATTTATACAGCGTAATAACGGAATACAGAGGATAACGTGATCAAAACATTATGGCAAAATACAGCTGTATTTGCTGGTAAACTGAAAAATAACATTTCCATGTAACATGGTTAGTACGAGGTTGAACCGCCATAAACTGCGTCACACTGCAATTCTGGCATGGAGTCTGTCGTTCAGACGTTGGATGTAAGTTTGGGGTATTGAGTTCCAAGCATCCTCAAACTGGATGCGTAAATCGGGGATGGTCGTGGAGACCGGATAAGTCGTTGTCCCATAAAATCCCACACGTGCTCAATGGGAGACAAATCCGGTGAACGTGCAGGCCATTGAAGTTGTCTCACACCCTGAAGTGCATGTTGCGTTGGACGTGCCGTGTGTGGGCGTGCGTCATCTTGCTGGAAAACACCACAATGAACCGACCTTACAAATGGCACAACAACGGGCTGAATTATGTTTTTGATGTAGGAGGTGCTGTTTAACGTACCCGGTACAAACACTAGTTGTGTACAGGAGTAATAGCTGATCGCTCCCCACACCGGGAGACCACGTGTAGGCCCTGTGTGTCGCTGGAGGATGCAAGAAGAGTGGAGAGGCTCCCCTGTGCGGCTGTGAACACGCATACGGCCATCGGAGGCTCCCAAGCAGAGTCTTCTTTCATCGCTGAACACGACAGATTGCCATTGCGTTCTCCAGTGCAGACGTTGGCGACACCACTGCAGCCGTTCCTGACGGTGGGCTGGGGTCAGAAGTACATATGCCAGAGGCACACGTGCACGTAGCCCTGCATCCAGTAGACGGTTGCGGATTGTTCGCACAGTCACCTCAGGTGCAACGGCAGCTCGGATTTGCGTCGCAGTGGATGTTCTGCTTGAAATCGCCGCTCTTCTTATGCGTCGATCGATCCGCTCATCAGTCCGTCTGTGACTCCCGGTTCCACGTCTTCTCGTGTGGGAATGTTCCTCGGACCATCTACGCCACAATCGTACCACCACCGATACTTCCCGTCCAATTCGCTGCGAAATACGACGATACGATCACCCGGCCTCGCGGAGTCCGACTGGACAACCTCGCTCAAAGTCCGATAACTGCTGAAATCGCACACGTCTTCCATGTTCAGGCATTGCGGCTTCTTCAGGGTCTTCGCACGTGTCCGTTCGCCGACGACTGATTACATTCACTTCGCCGTACGCTTTCAATACCACTGACGATAATTTGCATATTGTGCCGTGCTGTGGCGTAAGCGCTCACCGGTTGGTCCCGAAATTAACATCACACCTACGTAAACTCGACCCCAGTAACATATGTAAATTTCATGATCGTCCGCCAATTACTTCTTGGTGTTCTTTTCTCACTTTCCGCCAGTGTATTTTCAATCGTTTGCGCGCAGTGGGAAAGATTCAGAAAGACGAAAAATGGGTGCCGCATGACCTGAGCCAGAGGAACAAGGATGAGCGTGTCATGAAGTGTTTGAATCTGTTGAATAAACAACACAGAAAGTCTTTCCTGTGGACAATCGTTACGGGTGATGAAAAGTGGATATGGTACGACAATCTCAAACGCAAAGAACACTGGGTAGACCCCAGTGAAGCAACGACTTCGACACCGAAACGCAGTATTCACTCCAAGAAAGTTCTGCTGTGCATCTAGTGGGATATGAAGGGTGTGCTCTATTATGTACTATTGGAACAGGGTGAAATTCTTACGGCTGATCACTACAAGCAACAATTGCTGCGATTGAACCAGGAAGTCTGTCGGAAACGTCTATTTACAGGAAAAGGATTGCGTCCCGTGAAATTACTGCATGACAGTGCCAGGCCGCATGTCCCGAAATCGGTCAAAGGAACGTTATTGACGCTTGGCTGAAAAGTTTTGCAGCACCTGGAGTGTAGTCTCGATATAGCCCCTTCAGACTACCATTTGCTCCGATCGATTTAACATGGTTTGTGTGCTGTACGGTTCCGGACATGTGACGAAATGCAGAAATGGGTTGACGAATGCATCGCGTCACACGACGAAGTATTATTCATGGCTGGAATCCGTCAGCTGCCCGAGCGATGGCGGAACGGTGATAGATAATGACGGTGCATATTTTGATTCGTATAGGTATTGTTGTTTTCTCTCAAAAAACTTGTTGCGTTTTGAAGATGACAATCCGATTTTTGGCGTAAATGTGACAAGAATGGTAAGTCAGATAATTTTCAAGTTTTCGGATATTATCTGACTTACCATCCTTGTCACATTTACGCCAAAAATCGGATTGTCATCTTCAAAATTTATATTATATGGCATAATCCCGTATTTCTTTCATGATTTATCTGCTTCTCCGAGGAAACACGGGATAAGATTCTTAACATCCAGATTCGCTAAACATGAATGCCGGTTGCTTCGACTAGCGAATCCTGTGATGGTTAAATTCAAATTGATCGGAAACTTGAAACTTGGTCGTTCTGTGTGGTGTAGTGGTTAGCATATCCGGGCGTTTTCTGCGAGACGCGAGTTCGAGTCCCGCTCCAGGACGATGAAAATTTTCAGGTTTTCGGATATTATCTGACTTACCATCCTTGTCACATTTACGCCAAAAATCGGATTGCCATCTTCAAAATTTATATTATATGGCGTCATCCCGTATTCTTTACGTGTTGCGTTGTTTTGAAACGCTTTAAAACTTATTTGTACACCTAATATAATTATAATTTTTAACCCCTGATTTATTTACATGGTGACATGGGGACCATATAATAAAATAATTTTTCAGATGGGTCGCCGCCATAAAAAGGTTTCGCACCAGTGGGCTAAGAAACTGCAGCATTACGACCACAAACACTATGGAAATGTCCCTCCTCAGGGATTACATCCTGAGAATTAGATTATAGTTCCAAGCTGAAAACATATGCCACTTAAATCGTTATTTTACGGATTGCGGCCCGTAAACCGCCTTACTTAGAGCAAATGGTGATGAAACAGATGATTACCTAAGCATTGAAAAGGCACGGTTTAATGTTGAAGAGAAATTTCTTCGAAGCTCGATTCCCATAACAACTTTAAGTTTTGCATTATAGGAAACTATTTTCTCATCTTTCAAAGTTAATAACACATATCAAATCCAAATGCTTCCATGCATACGATGTGGAATCTGTTTAATTTCTTTTCTCGAAAAGAATCCACTGCTGAGAAATTTAACTATCAAACTCTTAATAATCATGTTCTTTACGCATAGTGAGTACGTTAAACTAGCGCTATTAGAAGATCGACCATCTTTGATATGCAAATGAGGGTGTGGCTAGAGGAGAGAAATCCTTGAGAATCTGAAATTATGTCATAGCTCCAAATTACTATCAGTTAGATTAAGAAATAAATCACGTTCTTATGAATAGAAGATGAAAGGATAATTAATCGTGATCTGACGGATTTTACAGAAAATTGACTGAGAGTTTAGAATATACACTAAGAAGGAAGAGAAATAAGATTGTGGAAGACAAAAGAAAATATTAAATGGTAAATGAGAATGCAGAGTAATAAAGACGTGCAGAGAACTTCCCTAAACGTGAAATTTACTGCCGATTTGCGCGAAAATTTGTGTAAAAGATGCGAGAAAATTGCCGCCCCGGTGGCGCAGTGGTCTAAGCGATGGCCTCTGACCATTTGTCCAAACGGAGTCCGGGTTCGAATCCCGGTGAGGCATGGATGTTGTGTCGGCCTTACGGCATTGGTCCTCTCCTTTCCCTGGAGTCAGTGACCCTAAATAAGAGACGGGCGACGACTTATAGCCCATTGAGTTGCTCACGGTGGTCGTTAAACCTCCATTAATAAAAAATAGTAAATAAATGTGCACAGATATAGACATATTGTTCAAGTAACACATTGGCCGCCCCGGTGGCGCAGTGGTCTAAGCGATGGCCTCTGATCATTCGTCCGAAAGGGATCCGGGTTCGAATCCCGGTGAGGCATAGATGTTGTGTTTGTCTTACGGTAGTGGTTCTCTCACTTTTCTGGAACCAGTGACCCTAAATTAGGGACGGGCGACTGCTTATAGCCCATTGAGTTGCTCACGGTGATCGTTAAACCTCCAATCAAAAAAAAAAAAAAAAAAAGCAGAAAATTATCTGGCAACACCCTACGTATTCAGGAATGTCACTTAGAAAAGCAAAAATACGGGAAAGGATACCTAAGCTCCAGAACGATAAAAAAAAATGGAGAAATATATTTGGATGCTTTGTTTCCGAAATGTTATTACTTAAGGAAAAGGTTTGGCCTGAAAGTGAATAGTGAGAAACCAGATCGACCGGGAAAGTTGCGATCATGGTTGAATAGTACAGATTATTACGATAAAAGGATGAAATGTGGTGTAAAGCTAACGCGCTCGGCTAGATATCGAGGGATCTGAGATTCGATTCCCCAGCAGTGGCCGAAAAGCAATTTTCCGGTTGCTGTGCGTTGCTAAAATGTGGAAAAAGCGATGTCTTTGTTTATTCACTGACGCCACGTATTTGGAGGATTTTCACTTCACGATGAAATATTTGATATACGGGGTCCTAATAAAAAATCTGTAGACTATGCATCTTTGAGAAAAGTGTGAAATAACAAAGGAAACTTACCTTAAGGCTAACCAAGGATAACCTTGGTATATTTCAACTGCGCACCAAAAAAGCCACTAGGTGATAATAACTACCGTCGAGGCACGTTGACACATTTATTGATTAAAAAATTTTTAAACACGCAAGTACTTTCGGGAAACTCAACTTGTTCCCATCATCAGGTGTAAAAATGAAGTTGTTAAAAGCTACATGATATTTCTAAGTCAAAACCACACGACATGTAAGAGACAGATGACACGTTTACTTGAAGGACAACAACAGCTACAATCGGTATGAAAACAAGCATGCAGCTGACCACGATCATATCGCACTGTCAGGTTAGGTGAAAATGTCGCAGAACTGACTTTGAGAAAGGAAAGATTGTTGGGTGTTATATTAGTGTATTGTACATAAGAGAAACCGGGAGGCGTTTAAACATACCCAAGTCAACTATTTTGGATGTATTGAATAAGTGGAAGAAACATGGCGTGCCTTAAGCAGTAAAACGTACTTACAGATAATCTGTTATAGAGGACGTCGAAGCTTCAGGAGAGTCGTTACAGCTAATCGACGGAGTGCTGCACAAGTACCTTTTTTACTCACCTGAGTGTACAGGTGAGTAAAAATGCTGGAACCTCGGTAAGTACACGGACAATTAGCAGAGAACTTCATTTCATGGGTTACCGTGATCGTACGGCTGCTCATAAGCCTCTCATCTCCACTCGGAATGCTACTCATCGTTTAGCATGGTGTAAAGAACATTTATCGTGGACGGTAGATCAATGGAAACGGGTCCGATGGACTGATGAATCCAGACACACAATCCATCAGTCTGATGGCCGTGTGTAGATGTGGTGGCAGCCGGAGGAACGCTATTTACCACAGTGTACTGTTCCCACGGTGGAGTTGAGACATGTCAGTGTACTCGTGTGGGGGTGTTTTTCATGTTATGGTCCTGTCCCATTGGTTATCTTGGATGAACCTGTTAACCAGCACGTTTACCTCGGCATTCTGGACAATTATGCTCTACCAACTATGTGGCTTCTTTTTTTTTTGGTTGGAGGTTTAACGACCACCGTGAGCAACTCAATGGGCTATGAGCAGTCGCCCGTCCCTAATTTAGGGTCACTGGTTCCAGGGAAGGGAGAGAGCCAGTGCCGTAAGACACACACAACATCCATGCCTCACCGGGATTCGAACCCGGACCCCGTTCAGACGAATGATCAGAGGCCATCGCTTAGACCACTGCGCCACCGGGGCGGCACCAACTATGTGGCAATACTATGGAACCGAGTCTTGTTAGTACCAGCGGGATAATGCACCGAGCCGACTGTTACGGCGTGAATTGAAGATAATTCCGTTTCGAGTGTGGACTGGCCAACACACCTGATCTCAATCCTCTGTGGGATGAATTAGAGTTCCGCATAAGAAATTTGGAACCAAGGCCTACTAATAAGCAACAGCTAGCGGCAGTATTATGACCTGAATCGAAGCGCATACTTATCGCTGTGTTCCAAAACCTTGTCGTAAGCCTGTCTCGAAGGGTCAGTGCATGCATTAAGGCCAAAGGTGGACCGACACCGTACTAATGAATGTCAATAAATGCTAAGTTGTGTTTCTCTTCTAGGTGTACGGTGACTTTTGTCAATATAGTGTACATGACAATCTTCATTTTTGCTCAAAGAACGTTTACCTTCGCCGTCATCACATCGTTAGAAAGACGGCCTTTTTTTTTTTTTTTGCAAGTGAATGATGCTGTCCAGTGTAATGCAGTTGTATTTATAACTCTCTGCAGAAGGGTGGCCTCCGGAGGTTTCTTAATTTCCTCCAGGGAAATAGCGCATGTTTTGCTAAAAGCCACTCGGATATCAGTAACTTAAATAGTCTTCTTGGATGTCTTTTTTTACGGAGATATAGAGGACTTGTAATTGTGACATCTTGGAAGAGAACTCTTTTTATTCTCCCTTTGACGAATTCTCTTTAATCTCCTGCAACTCTATTCTCCTTGTGACGCTGAATGGCTGTGCCCTATTGTTGTCCCCATAATTTAACCTTTAACTACACTCTCATTCTTGCATTTTTCTTTAACTCGTTTGGAGAATATTTGCCCCTTTCAGTAATGCTTAACATTTCTGCAATGATAATTCCGTTCTGTGCGTGCCAATTCCAGTTTTGTACATTTCCGCATTGCTGGTGGTCTGAACAGAAGTAAAATTATAAGCATTCTAGTCGTTTGAATAGAAGTTAAATTATAAGCAATGTAATGTCTGAATAAAAATGAAATTATAAGCATTATAGTTGCCTGAAAAGAAGTAAAAATATAATCACTGTAGTGGTCTGGATTGAAGTAAAATAATAAGCATTGTAGTTGTCTAAATAGCAGTAAAATTATAAGCTTCGCCTGAATAGAAATAACAATATAAGCATTGTAGTGGTCCGAATATAAGTAAAACTACAAGCATTGTGATGGTTTCAACAGAACTAAAATTATAAGCATGGCAGTGATCAGGATAGAAGTAAAATTATAAGCGCTGCTAGTGGTCTGGAAAGAAGTAAAATTATAAGCATTGTAGTGGTTCGAATAGAAGTAAAATTATAAACGTTGCTAGTGGTCTAGATAGAAGTAAAGTTATAAGCATTGTAGTGATCAGGATAGAAGTAAAATTATAAGCGCTGCTAGTGGTCTGGATAGAAGTAAAATTATAAGCATTGTAGTGGTCTGAATAGAAGTAATATTGTAACTATTGTTGGGGTCTGCATAGAAGTAAAAATATGACCATATTAGTTGTCTAAATAGAAGTAAAAATATGACCATTGTAGTTGTCTAAATAGAAGTAAAATTATAAACTTTGTCTGAATAGAAGTAACATTATAAGCATTGTAGTGGTCCGAATAGAAGTAAAATTTCAAGCATTCTAGTCGTTTCAATAGAAGTAAAATTATAAGCAATGTAATGGTCTGAATAGAAATAAAATTATAAGCATTATAGTTGTCTGAATAGAAGTAAAAATATAATCACTGTAGTGGTCTGGATTGAAATAAAAGTAAAATTATAAGCATTGTAGTTGTTTAAATAATAGTAAAATTATAAGATTCGCCTGAATAGAAATAACAATATAAGCATTGTAGTGGTCCGAATATAAGTAAAATTACAAGCATTGTGATGGTTTGAACAGAACTAAAATTATAAGCATTGTAGTGTTTCGAATAGAAGTAAAATTTTAAACATTGCTAGTGGTCTAGATAGAAGTAAAATTATAAGCATTGTAGTGGTTCGAATAGAAGTAAAATTATAAGCATTGTAGTGATCAGGATATAAGTAAAATTATAAGCATTGCTAGTGGTCTGGATAGAAGTAAAATTATAAACATTGCTAGTGGTCTGTATAAAAGTGAAATTATAAGCATTGTAGTTGTCTGAATAGAAATAATATTGTAACCATTGTTAGCGTCTGCATAGAAGGAAAAATATGACCATTGTAGTTGTCTAAATAGAAGTAAAATTATAAGCTTTGCCTGAATAAAAATAACAATATAAGCATTGTAGCGGTCCGAATATAAGTAAAATTACAAGCATTGTGATGGTTTGAACAGAACTAAAATTATAAGCATTGTAGTGTTTCGAATAGAAGTAAAATTATAAACATTGCTAGTGGGCTAGATAGAAGTAAAATTATAAGCATTGTAGTGGTTTAAATAGAAGTAAAATTATAAGCATTGCTAGTGGTCTGTATATAAGTGAAATTATAAGCATTGTAGTTGTCTGAATAGAAATAATATTGTAACCATTGTTAGCGTCTGCATAGAAGTAAAAATATGACCATTGTAGTTGTCTAAATAGAAGTAAAATTATAAGCTTTGCCTGAATAAAAATAACAATATAAGCATTGTAGCGGTCCGAATATAAGTAAAATTACAAGCATTGTGATGTTTTGAACAAAACTAAAATTATAAGCATTGTAGTGTTTCGAATAGAAGTAAAATTATAAACATTGCTAGTGGTTTGAATAGAAGTAAAATTATAAGCATTGTAGTGATCAGGATAGAAGTAAAATTATAAGCATTGCTAGTGGTCTGGATAGAAGTAAAATTATAAGCATTCCTAGTGGTAGGGATAGAAGTAAAATTATAAGCATTGCAGGTGGCCTGGATAGAAGTAAAGTTATAAGCGTTGGTAGTGAACTGAATAGGAGAAAATTATCTCCTTTTCTGTTCAGAGTTCAGCGCGAGCCTTGACATTGGTCAAGCGGTTAGACGCGCGAACTTGTGGATAATAATCTTACCAAAAAGCTCTGCACATACTTTAAAACAAAGAATGTGCGCATATGCTTAGTAGACAAAACATTAGAGATAGGTTTGATGGGCAGTTGACATTGGAATCCCCCATGCTGAGTGGAACAGACCCAAATCGAACGCAGCTAATAAATAGGCTGACAGCAGGGATTCCCAACACTATATCCTAATCAAACAGGCTGGGTAATCGTAGTGGTCTGAGCCACTTTGATCATGGGCGCATTTTGGCGAAAGAAAAATGGGTCATTCTACCGCCAAAATGGTAAGAAACCTAATGTTCCCGAGGTCAACCGTATCAAGGTTGTAAAACAAGTATACTATCGACGGATGTACCTGCGCCATGAGAGCAAGTGATGACTAACCATATGCCACCAAATGGTAAAAACTCTAAAGTTTCCGAGAGCAACCGTATCAAGCGTGTACCACAAGTATACCATCGACGGATGTACCAGCGCCAAGAGAGCAAGTGGTGGCTAACCATATTCCACCAAGTGGTAAGAACACTTGGGTTCCCGATGGCAACCGTATCAAGGGTGTACCACAAGTATACCATCGACGGATGTACCAGCGCGAAGAGAGCAAGTGGCGGCTAACCATATGCCACCAAGTGGTAAGAACCCTGGGGCTCCCGATGGCAAACGTATCAAGGGTGTACCACGAGTATACCATCGACGGATGTACCAGCGCCAAGAGAGCTAGTGGTGACTAACCATATGCCACGAAGTGGTAAGAACACTAAGGCTTCCCGATGGCCACCGTATCAAGCGTGTACCACAAGTATACCATCGACGGATGTACCAGCGCGAAGAGAGCAAGTGGTGGCTAACCAATTGCCACCAAGTGGTAAGAACCCTGGGGCTCCCGATGGCAAACCGTATCAAGGGTGTACCACGAGTATACCATCGACGGATGTACAAGCACCAAGAGAGCAAGTGGTGGCTAACCATATACCACCAAGTGGTAAGAACCCCAAATTTCCCGATGGCAAACGTATCAAGGGTGTAACCACGAGTATACCATCAACGGATGTACCTGCGCCAAGAGAGCAAATGGTGGTTAACCATATGCCGCCAAGTGGTAAGAACCCTAGGTTCCTCGATGGCAACGGTATCAAGGGTGTACTACGAGTATAGCATCGACGGATGTACCAGCGCCAAGAGAGCAAGTGGTGGCTAACCATATGCCACGAAGTGGTAAGAACACTAGGTTTCCCGATGGCCACCGTATCAAGGGTGTACCACGAGTATACCATCGACGGATGTACCAGCGCGAAGAGAGCAAGTGGTGGCTAACCATATGCCACCAAGTGGTAAGAACCCTGGGGCTCCCGATGGCAAACGTATCAAGGGTGTACCACGAGTATACCATCGACGGATGTACAATCACCAAGAGAGCAAGTGGTGGCTAACCATATACCACCAAGTGGTAAGAACCCCAAATTTCCCGATGGCAAACGTATCAAGGGTGTAACCACGAGTATACCATCAACGGATGTACCAGCGCCAAGAGAGCAAGTGGTGGTTAACCATATGCCGCCAAGTGGTAAGAACCCTAGGTTCCTCGATGGCAACGGTATCAAGGGTGTACAACGAGTATAGCATCGACGTATGTACCAGCGCCAAGAGAGCAAGTGGTGGCTAACCATATGCCACCAAGTGGTAAGAACCCTAGGTTTCCCGATGGCAACCGTATCAAAGGTGTACCACGAGTATACCATCGCCGGATGTACCAGCACCAAGAGAGCAAACGGTAGCTAACCATATGCCATCTAGTGCTACCCGTCCTGAAAGGTCGGCTTTGTTCGAACCCCTGTGATGGTTTGGGAATCCTTCTCGTGGGACGTATTAAGCCACTCAATTTGTCTGGAGAGGTCCTTAACCGCTGCACGCTACCAGCATCTGCTGGATGATCATTTTTACGCTTTCATAACCTTCGCTCATCCTGCGGCCGGTGGTCTGTTTCAACAGGAAATTACGTAGCCCCACATGGCCACAACTGCAAGGCATGTCTCGAGAAACACTCCTCTGAGTTTGGAACCATCCAGTAAGGCCCCAAGGTGAACAGTGTGAAAGCAGGATTTTGCCTCGTTCTAGGCGGAATCAAGGTATATGGTGAAATCTTGAACACAGAAGGCAGATGGAACTTGCATAGGTGGAGTGGTGTGGGACATGAAATCGATCGAACTCGGCCCAACGTCTCGAGCGGAGTTGTGGACTGTTCTGCAGCAAACATGGCTGGCATTACCTCCAGCATCTGTTGGAGTCGATGTCCAGGCTTTTATTCTAGTGCAACCAGCATCTGCTGGTTGCACTATTCTGGTCCTCCTCTAGTGCAACCAGCATCTGCTGGTTGCACTAGAGGAGGACCAGAATGCTTTTAGGTATGTACACTCATTGTCAAAAACCAGTTGCACCCAAAAGGGAGCAACCGACAGGAATGGAACTTTGTGGGTGGTTTTGATAACGTGAGACATACAAACAATTCAAGTACCGCGCTCGGCCGCACATGTGACGCAAGCAAGGAGGGGTCGTAGAGCTGGGTCTGGCCGATTCTATGAAGGTCGTTGTCCCGTTGCGCGTTCTTGCCACTCTGACTCGTGCTTTTCTGTTTGTTATATCATTTGCAAGCGAAATGCGCCTCGGAGAAAGGTTTGGAATCAATTCGAGTATTTGGAGGATTTCAATAGGGGCCGCACCGTCGGGTTCGTGAAGCGGGATGGTCTTTTCGCCGTATTGAGCTCCATACCAATAGTGTTGATATCCCCATAGCAGGCTGTTTGCGGCGGGTGGACAGAACAAGGAACGCAGCAGTGGCACGATGAGACAGGGAGACCTTGACGAACCACTAAGTGTCCGACATGCGTGGAGTGACCCAAAAGCCACGACTGCGGATATTCTGCGAGCAGAGGAGCCCTCCATGCATCGTCCGATTAGTGCCAGCACCATTAGCAGACGGCTGCACGGTGTAGGATTACACGCATGCAGACCGTTACGACGACTGCCCTTAACACCAAAGCATCGTCGCCAAAGACTGCCATTGTGTTGTGCCAGATTATCATGGAGCCACTGAGAATTGCAGAGGGTGATCTACAGGGACGAGTCCCACTTCTGTCTTGGAGGAGATGACCAACGTATCTGTGTGTAAAGGCACGGTGGGCATCTCGAAGATGAACGGTTTGTTGTCGAGCGTCACACGTCCAGAAGGCCCAGTGTCCTGGTGCGGAGTGCAATTGCCTACGATGCCAGGTCTTCTTTGATGTTCATTACAGGCACTATGACAGCCCAACGTTACGTGAATGAGGTCTTGAAATCCGTGGCCCTACCTTTTCTGAAACCTCAATCCGGTGCGATTTTCCAACAGGACAGCGCTCATCCGCATACTGCTGCTGTCTGAAGAGCTTGTCTTCAAGGCACTGACACTCTGCCATGGTCAGCCGCATAGCCAGATCTATCGCCGATTGAAAATTTGTGAGATGCTATTTGACACACTATCGACACCCCACCCCTACTGCACAATATGCAGGAACTGCGTGAGAAGATTCGAGCTGCATGACTTATCGCAGGACACCATTAGGGACAAGTACAACTCCATTCCAAGGCGTCTGGCAGGCTGTGTGAGTAAACATAGCTGCTCGATGCCATACTGAAAGATACTACGTTTTGGCGTGTAGCTCAATAAATATTGCCCATATCAGTCTCAATGTTTAATCATGTATTGTTCCTGGTAATCTTTTCCTTCCTCCCGAATAGCATTGCAATCCGACACTTCCTTCTGGGTTCAACTATTTTTTTTTATTTTGACAATGAGTGTACACCTAAAGTTTTGTCCATTGAGTGTAGTACCACTTCAAGGCGATTCAAAAGTTAGTCCCATTATGAGCTGCAAGTAATGTTGCATTTCCATTTATGTACGAAACGCACGCCTCCGTCGACTAGATTGCGCTATGACGCGCATCTGGCGTAGAGCCGCTTTGTGTTATCAGGTGAGCAGAGGTATGAGGTCGATAAACGTGCTTTTAGGGTGCGCCTACGCCATTATTGGAATAAGGGTTAAGCGCAGCAACAGTGATAGAAAGTTGTGCAGTCGAAAGCCAGGTAAAGGTAGACAGCAGCACTACATGGAAATTGTTCCGGCGTTTCAATGATGGGAGAACCAGTTTTGAAAAGATACAGGTACCAGCAACTTTGATACATATGATGCTTAAGATGTCAAACGTCCACCAGCACCGACCTACTACTAAAATATTAGGATGTCCAACGTCCACCTGCACGGACCCTGTACTAAAGGATTAGGATATCCCACGTCTACCAGCACCGACCCTCTACTAAAAGATTAGGATATCCAACGTCCACCATCACCGACCATCTGCTAAAAGATCAGGATGTCCAACGTCCACCAGTAACGACCCTCAACTGAAAGATTAGGATGTCCAACGTCCACCAGCACCGAGCCTTTGCTAAAAGATCAGGATGTCCAACGTCCACCAGCATAGACTCTCTGTTAAAAGATTAGGATGTCCAACGTCCACCAGCAACGACCCAATACAAAAAGATTAGGAAGTCCAACGTCCCTCAGCACTGACCCTCTGCTAAAAGATAAGGATATCCAACGTCTACCACCATAGAACCTCCACTAAAAGATTAGGATGTCCAACGTCCACCAGTACCAACCCTCTGCTAAAAGAAAAGGATGTCCAACGTCCTCCAGCATAGACCCACTACTAAAAATTAGGATGTCCAACTTCCACCAGCCCCGACCTTCTGCTAAAAGATCCGGATGTCTAAAGATCCTGATGTGTCACCAATGGACTATTGTGCCTTCGGACTGCTAAAAACAGCGCTCAGATATATAACAATGATTGGACTATGGAAAGCAGTGGAAGATGAAAAAAGAGACAGGTGTCAAGTTTATACATTTTGCTCATATTCATTCAAAGTCCCCTGATGTGTCACCAATGGACTACTGTGCCTTCTAACTTCTAAAAAGAGCGCTCAGACCTAAAACAATGATTGGACTATGGAAAGCAGTGGAAGATGAAAAAAAGAGACGGGTATCAAGTGTATACACTTTGCTCATATTCATTCAAAGTCCCCTGATGTGTCACCAATGGACTACTGTGCCTCCTGACTTCCAAAAATAGCGCTCAGACCTAAAACAATGATTGGACTATGGAAAGCAGTGGAAGATGAAAAAAGAGACGGGTGTCAAGTTTATACATTTTGCTCATATTCATTCAAAGTGCCCTTATGTGTCATAAATGGACTATAGTGCCTTCGGACTACTAAAAAGAGCGCTCAGATCTATAACAATGATTGGACTATGGAAAGCAGTGGAAGATGAAAAAAGAGACGGGTGTCAAGCCTATACATTTTGCTGATATTCATTCAAAGTGCCCTGATGTGTCACTAATGGACTATTGTGCGTTCGGACTGCTAAAGAGAGCGCTCAAGCCTAAAACAATGATTGGACTATGGAAAGCAGTGGAAGAAGAAAAAAAAGAGACGGGTATCAAGTGTCTACATTTTGCTCATATTCATTCAAAGTCCCCTGACGTGTCACCAATGGACTACTGTGCCTTCTGACTTCTAAAAAGAGCGCTCAGACCTAAAACAATGATTGGACTATGGAAAGCAGTGGAAGATGAAAACAAGAGACGGGTATCAAGTGTATACATTTTGCTCATATTCATTCAAAGTCCCCTGATGTGTCACGAATGGACTATTGTGCCTTCTGACTGCTAAAAAGAGCGCTCAGACATAAAACAATGATTGGACTATGGAAAGCAGTGGAAGAGGCGTGGAACAAAATACCACTACCAATTTTTAAAAAAAGTCCTGTTATCCCTGAAATTTAGATGTAGGCTATAAAATAGAACATTTAAGAAAAAATTAATTTTCTTTTAAATATCAATTGTATTGCTAGAAAATCGTTCTAAAAATATGTGAACATCTCTGTAATTCATATGTAAGCATTCGCTGTGTTTTATAGAGTACAGAACTTAAGTTTACGCTTACAAATGCCAACTTATCACTTTGTTTCTAATAGAGGTAAATAGTTGTTCTTTTGTTTTGACTGCAAGGATTTATCAGATAGTTTCTTGTTTATGTTTTCTTTTTTCATTTAAGCGAGCCTTGAAGTTTTAAAGCCGTCTAGGGAACAAGTATCTCACCCAAGATTTACTCTCCGCGGAGTTTCAAATTTCATGCACTAGATGACCGGATGACGCGTTCTTCAAGAGAAGATGCGTTGTTACGAAAAAGACTGCAAGAGATCCGTTGGTGATTAAGTGGAAAACTTATAGCTCAAGACTTTCGCGCTGTCTCTGGAGAAAGATAACTTTTCGGGGTGTTTGACGTCTACGCACACTTTTCTAGGCCCTCTTCCCGCTGTGGTCTCCGCTTCGTGAATCTGATACTAAGTAATTCCGAAAGATTCATGTGTGCGCAGAAAGCTAGAGCTATTCGTTGCATCAAAATCACTTACATTTTTAAACTGTCAATGGAAACTATGAGAAGGGAGTGCGTTTGGATCTTTATTTACAGAAAGATGAATATCGTGCGTTAAATGGGCGACGTGCAAAATGTACACCGAAAGTACAAATTATTACGAACACCCAGGTGAAAATACGCAAAACGGCGAGACAGCACCAAATCGCGGTGCTCCGGAGAACCGGTTGGCGCTATAAATACACTATCTACCAACACGTAATTGGACATCCCGGCAATCGACGATATCTGCGGTCCTGATACACGTCATGGCCGCCGCCGTTAAGTATCGTGTGGGAAACAACAACGCAACCAGTCGCATGCAAGATGCCACGCAGTTCGGAGCTCTCTGATTTCGAGAAAGGTGTAATCGTCGGATTTCACAGAAGTTCGGCGGAGGTGGAATTATGCTATGGGGTTGTTTCTCCTGGTATAGCACGGGACCCTTGGTGGCAATTCCTGGTAGACTCAACGCCGAGACTTACTGCTCCATTTTGGATGACCATGCGCTTCCTACGTTGTGGCAGTTTTACGGGGTGGACCCATGTTACTTTCAGGATGACAATGCCACCTATCATGTTGCGAGGTCCATCATGGCTTGGCATGGTGACAATGGGGTTAATCGAATGGACTGGCCTGCGCAGAGCCCGGACCTTAACCCTATCGAGCACCTCTGGAACGAGTTGAAGCGTCGACTTAAGGGGTGCCCCCACCGTCCGAAATCGGTGAAGGAACTGACCTGTCTTCTCCAAGCCGAGTGGAAGAAAATACCGCTAGCCGTCGTACAACGCCTGGTTGAGAGTATGCCCCGGAGGGTCGCAGCTGTAATCGCCGCTCGTGGAGGCTCCACCAACTATTGAAGGTGAATAAACTTCGTTTCCCTTTGCTATCACAGTTGTCCAATTACTTGTTGGTAGATAGTGTATAATTTATACACAGGGGTTCATAACGTATCTCAGCAGTGGGTTTCTTAGGTTATATATAAAGCAAAAAAATGTATTATAAAGGAACGTTTAATTTACTAACATAGAAATATTGAAACTGTCGTCCTTCATTTTGAAGACATAACTGTTTTACGCGTTTTCAAACACGTCTGCGAGAATCAAAAAAGTCCCTCCGCAGTAAGCAGTGATGTTAAGGCTATTCCACCAAATTTTGATGCTGCGACAGCCCAAATTTTGAATTAAGCAACTTGCTGTATGTTTAATTTCAGTATTTACTGTTTTCGTGATAACCCAGCGAGCTTCAGAATACGTTTCACAGCAACACCAATTTTCAAAGGTTTATGATGACTTGGAAGTCTGCAAAATGTAGATGTTGCTTTCATCATTGTTCTCAGAAGGAAAGAACACTTCGGACACTCTTCACATTACATGAGAAATCGTTTTTTGGTTCGAGGGTACCAGTATCGTGCATTAAATCTCACAGTGCGCATTTTTCTTTCGAAAAAAACATTTCTTTTTGCCTTACAAAAGTAAAACGGAAAAAAAATCAGGTTGAAATCGGGTAAAGAAAGCATCGACCCGACCCGTTTGACCCGCTAGAAATTGTAGACCCGTTTGACCCGCTTGAAATTGTCGACCCGTTTGACCCGCTAGAAATTGTCGACCCGTTGACCCGTGACCCGTTTCCATCTTACGCTTAGTGGGCTAAAAATAGTCGCCCGCTTCGCTTCTTGATCGCCTTTGTAACCATGTGATCAAGAAGCAAAGCTGCAATAATTGGATAATTGCTTCTCACCTGGAAACCCGACCCGTTTTTCTACAAGGTTGCACCAGTGCTTCACTCGCATGATATCCAGGAGCATGGTGTTTGTATCTGGGAGACTAACTCTTCTCCACAATGCCTTGTACGATGGCATCAGAGGATAGAGGACTAGAAGGAACTCTTATAACCCGTTAATGGTTTGTGGTTGATGTTGCTCAGACGATAGCAGAAGAGGAATTATTTTACCGGAGATTACATAAAACACTTCCGCTATGTAAATATTATTTCTTCAGTTGCTGCTTACCATCTTTGGTGAATTCCCCAGCATTGTGCGGGGCTCCAAGAAGCAACCTGACAAATTGGTTTGGCAGTTAGCGTGTGTGAGTCTGGAGGAATTCGAGGCCGCTGTGGTGTAGCGGAAGCATATCCGGCGCGTAACTGGAAGACCCTGGGTTCGACTCCCGGTGGCGGCCAAGGAGAATTTTTCCCTGACTCACTTATAAACGTGGAAAGAGCAAAGATCTTTGTTTGATGTTCCTGGTCCACGTCAAATGTCTGTATTAATTATTCATTCGCCTTCTAATTATTTCTTCAAATGCTGCTTACCATCTTTGGTGAATCCCCAGCATTGTGCGGGGCTCCAAGAAGCAACCTGCCAACTTGGCTTGGCAGTTAGCGTGTGTGAGTCTGGAGGAGTTCGAGGCCGCTGTGGTGTAGCGGAAGCATATCCGGCGCGTAACTGGAAGACCCTGGGTTCGACTCCCGGTGGCGGCCAAGGAGAATTTTTCCCTGACTCACTTATAAACGTGGAAAGAACGAAGATCTTTGTTTGATGTTCCTGGTCCACGTTAAATGTCTGTATTAATTATTCAATCGCCTTCTAATTATTTCTTCAGTTGCTGCTTACCATCTTTGATGAATCCCCAGCATTGTGCGGGGCTCCAAGAAGCAACCTGACAACTTGGCTTGGCAGTTAGCGTGTGTGAGTCTGGAGGAATTCGAGGCCGCTGTGGTGTAGCGGAAGCATATCCGGCGCGTAACTGGAAGACCCTGGGTTCGACTCCCAGTGGCGGCCAATGAGAATTTTTCCGTGACTCACTTATAAACGTGGAAAGAACGAAGATCTTTGTTTGATGTTCCTGGTCCACGTTAAATGTCTGTATTAATTATTCAATCGCCTTCTAATTATTTCTTCAGTTGCTGCTTACCATCTTTGATGAATCCCCAGCATTGTGCGGGGCTCCAAGAAGCAACCTGCCAACTTGGCTTGGCAGTTAGCGTGTGTGAGTCTGGAGGAATTCGAGGCCGCTGTGGTGTAGCGGAAGCATATCCGGCGCGTAACTGGAAGACCCTGGGTTCGACTCCCGGTGGCGGCCAAGGAGAATTTTTCCCTGACTCACTTATAAACGTGGAAAGAGCAAAGATCTTTGTTTGATGTTCCTGGTCCACGTCAAATGTCTGTATTAATTATTCATTCGCCTTCTAATTATTTCTTCAGTTGCTGCTTACCATCTTTGGTGAATCCCCAGCATTGTGCGGGGCTCCAAGAAGCAACCTGCCAACTTGGCTTGGCAGTTAGCGTGTGTGAGTCTGGAGGAATTCGAGGCCGCTGTGGTGTAGCGGAAGCATATCCTGCGCGTAACTGGAAGACCCTGGGTTCGACTCCCGGTGGCGGCCAAGGAGAATTTTTCCCTGACTCACTTATAAACGTGGAAAGAGCAAAGATCTTTGTTTGATGTTCCTGGTCCACGTCAAATGTCTGTATTAATTATTCATTCGCCTTCTAATTATTTCTTCAGTTGCTGCTTACCATCTTTGGTGAATCCCCAGCATTGTGCGGGGCTCCAAGAAGCAACCTGCCAACTTGGCTTGGCAGTTAGCGTGTGTGAGTCTGGAGGAATTCGAGGCCGCTGTGGTGTAGCGGAAGCATATCCGGCGCGTAACTGGAAAACCCTGGGTTCGACTCCCGGTGGCGGCCAAGGAGAATTTTTCCCTGACTCACTTATAAACGTGGAAAGAACGAAGATCTTTGTTTGATGTTCCTGGTCCACGTTAAATGTCTGTATTAATTATTCAATCGCCTTCTAATTATTTCTTCAGTTGCTGCTTACCATCTTTGGGGAATCCCCAGCATTGTGCGGGGCTCCAAGAAGCAATCTGCTAACTTGGCTTGGCAGTTAGCGTGTGTGAGTCTGGAGGAGTTCGAGGCCGCTGTGGTGTAGCGGAAGCATATCCGGCTCGTAACTGGAAGACCCTGGGTTCGACTCCCGGTGGCGGCCAATGAGAATTTTTCCGTGACTCACTTATAAACGTGGAAAGAACGAAGATCTTTGTTTGATGTTCCTGGTCCACGTTAAATGTCTGTATTAATTATTCATTCGCCTTCTAATTATTTCTTCAGTTGCTGCTTACCATCTTTGATGAATCCCCAGCATTGTGCGGGGCTCCAAGAAGCAACCTGCCAACTTGGCTTGGCAGTTAGCGTGTGTGAGTCTGGAGGAGTTCGAGGCCGCTGTGGTGTAGCGGAAGCATATCCGGCTCGTAACTGGAAGACCATGGGTTCGACTCCCGGTGGCGGCCAAGGAGAACTTTTCCGTGACTCACTTATAAACGTGGAAAGAGCGAAGATCTTTGTTTGATGTTCCTGGTCCACGTTAAATGTCTGTATTTATTATTACTGTTTCGCCAACTCCGGAAATTGTGTGCACCATTTGGTTTAAGGGCACCGGCCGCTTAAAGATTTAAGTACGCATTACTCGTGAATGCAAAATGAAATAATATTCTTATTCGTTTCTCTCTCTGAATCCGACAGAAATGCTACGTAGGACAAAAGACAATGAAAGGCACGTGATTTTACCATTTAAGATGAAACTTCGGTTTGAATGCCCATGACCGTTTGATGCTGTGCACGTAAAGCTTCCATCTGTGACGTCACTGGATGAGGAATTCCCCGTTTTGTGTAACTCCAAGGTGGACACTGTAATGCAGTCTCGTGTTCTCGTGGTCACGTGGTATCGGACGCCATCATCCACGTCAGCATTTGTGATTGGCACGTTGTCTTTGCCCCACGTGACCGTGGCTGGTGGATTGCCTTCGGCAACACAATGCATTTCGCTTTCAAGGAACGTCGTGTTGTTGACGGCTTCAGTTGGCACAGTTATTATTGGAGGAACTGTTGGGAAGGAAACAAGAAGTCAGGTAAAGTTGCTCATGAAAAATGAACATATTGATACACATACCAGCCAATAAATTAGAATGTTTTATTCAATATCGGATTGAATGACTTTTAGCCCTAATTACAACAAGTATGCGTTTTGAAATACACTGCTGGCCACCCAAAATGCAACACCAAGAAGAACACGAGATAGCAAAGCCAGATTACCTGGACACATGACAACAGATACAAAGATGAAACGATTGAGCTTACAGGACCGTGCGACTTGCGGAACACGCAGACATCAATAGTTCGTGTGGCCCCCATGGCTGGCAATAACGGCCGCTACACGCCGCGGCATCGAACGAAAGACGCTTTGGATGTGGGCTTGGGGTATGTCGGTCCAGGCTGCTTCCACACGTTGCCACAGTTCATCACGGGTGGTGCTTGCCGGGCCACTCAGTTGCCGATCAGCGACCAGACGTGTTCGATGGGCGACATATAGGGAGAACTTGCGGGCCACGGCAGCAATGACACCTATTGGGCCGTGAAGAATTGTTGCACGATGCGTAACACGTGCGGGCGCGCATTGGCCTGTTGAAACGTGGCCGCTGGCAGGTCCTGCAGGTAAGGGAGGACTACAGGCTCCAAAACGCCGGAGATGCAGCGGTGGCTGTTGAGTGTACCGGCGATGCGTACCAGAGGGGTGCAATTGTCATATCAAATTGCGCCCCAAACCATAACGCCAGGCGACCGACCGGTATGGCGATGCATAATGCACGCGTCATACAGTCTCCGCCGCGGTGCCGCCACACGCGGATCCGACCATCGTGGTGCTGCAAGCAGAAGCGTGATTCGTCGGAGAGGACAATGTCATGCCATTCCGTAGTCCAGGTGCGGCGTTCAACAACCCACTGCCGCGGCATTTGCCGGTGGTGTAACGTCAATGGTAATCGGAGCAACGGGCACCGTGCGACAAGTCCCCGCTCCTGAAGACGACATCGAACGGTACGTGCTGACATAGGTTGTTGCGCAACACACCCTAATTCCTGCGCTAACGTTCGTGATGTGGCGGGGCGAGCCGTCAATGCCCGCCACACAACATGCCGGTCCTCTCGATCGGTTGTGTGCCGCGGCTGCGGCAATCACTCACGTCGGTCCGTCCGTCCCTCCTGCACCCACCGAATCCATATTCGCCTCACTGTGGCTGGATGTCGTCCCGCACGGGCGCCGATGTCTCGGTACGATAAACTGCTGTCGCGATAAGCCACTATTCGTCCCCTATCGAACTCCGAAACGTGCTGGAATGACTGCCGTATTCTGTGACGAAGCATCAGGAAGCTTCCCAAGCGCAGTTCCGGAAGCACAACACACTTCCACTACTTACATCCCGCCTTCTGTGCACCCTTCTTATAGTGCTTCTTGATGGCGTGCCGGGTGCACCTGATTTGCATATGTCCTGCAATGCTAATCGTTTGCATGTCCTCTCGCGGGCGACGCATGCTGTGAATTCCAGGCCAATCGGATGCTTCCTTCTTGGTGTTGCATTTTGGGTGGCCAGCAGTGTAGATTGCACAAGGTATTGGAGTGCATCTACGTCATCAGCATAACAGGCGTTCACCAGACAGACCTGTTACTGACTCAAATTGGACGGAAGTTGGCACAGCTCCCGAGTCTGTTTTCCCAACATGTCCCATACATTCTCAATGGTATTCAGAGCCGCGATTTCCGTTGGCCATGGAAGATGGTGGAAGTCTCTGTCATAATAATGAAACGCATATAGCGTATTAAATCCGTTTATTTTTGTGGTGTAGTTTGTACAAATATTCGCCAAGCTTTCGCACTCCACTGGAAGGCCTTTTCAAGGCAATGGTAGACATACAAATGCAGAGAATTGGAATATGTAAAGAACGAAGATGATTTTTGAAAATAACGTGGGTGACATCACGAGCATATTAAAATATAAAATTGTATTTAAATACGGGATGTAAGGTCAGGTGATGCGTAACATCACAGCCTCTCCTTGACAAATGTCAACCCCGCCTTCTCGTGGTGCATCCTGTTCCCACTAAAGGGGCTCTGACGACCGCCAATAGCGGTATAACTATACCATCGGGATCAGAGGAAATGCTATCCCACACTCACCAACCCGCTTGGCCAGCGTGGTGAGTTATGGCCAAACACCTCCAAAATGACTCTACAACTTAAATCTTGGCCCTCAGTCTCCGGCAGCTGTAATGTACCTGGCCAAGGCAGCGGCCAGTGCGACATGAAGGCAGAGGGTGCTAAGAATCCCCGGAGGACCGGACTAGGCTGCCATTTGATGCTGACCTTGGCTACCTATAACGGACGCTCCCTATCTTCTGATTCAAGGCTTCTTGAATTGGAAGAGGAACTACAAAGGATCAAGTGGGACATCGTCGGGCTAAGTGAGGTAAGGAGAAAATGAGAAGATCTCATTGAACTGAAAAGTGGACATCTCTTCTATTATCGTGGGACAGATACTGGCAGAACTAGTGGTGTTGGATTTATAATAAACAAGAAACTGAAGGATAAAGTGGTAGAAGTTGAAAGTTCCTCTGACAGAGCTGCACGACTCGTTATCCAACTATCGAGAAGATACCAGGCTCAGATTATTCAAACTTATGCACCCACCACAAGTCATCCTGAAGAAGAAATTGAAGAATTTTATGAGGAAATTCGTCATCTAAATAATAAAGGTAAACAGCACTTGAAGATAATTATGGGAGATTTCAATGCAAAAATAGGGCAACGGCAACAGAATGAAACTTCAGTAGGTAAATTCGGTCACGGCAACAGAAACCAGCGTGGAAATACTCTCGTTGAGTTTGCAGAGGCAGAAGGATTTTTCATCTTGAACTCCTTTTTCAAGAAAAAGCCACACAGGAAATGGACATGGAGACATCCAATTGGGACAACAAGTGAAATTGATTTTATTATGTGTAACAAAAAATTCGTCATCAAAGACTGCAGTGTGCTGAACAAGTTCAACACAGGTAGTGACCATAGATTGGTGAGATGTAAGATGCACCTCAACACTAAACTGGAACGTGGCAAGCTCATAAGACAAACAAAATGTATTGACATAACCAACCTTAAAAAACACCATAATACTTTCAAGTTGGAACTGAAGAACAGATTCTCTGCTTTAGAAGGCCTAACATCGGAAGAAGTGGATATTTCTGAAGTTAACAGAAAAGTAACCAAAGCTCTAATGGAAACAGCAACAAAATTAGCTGGGTCTAAGAACAAGTTGCATGTGAACAAATTATCAGGAAAAACCAAAATGTTGATGCAAAAAAGAAGAGAGATGAGGACAACTAAAGAAGATGTGACTTCCAAAGTGGAATATATAGAGCTATGCAAGACAACACGAAAAAGTATCACTGAAGACGTAAGGAAATTCAACTGTGAGCTAGTGAGGAAAGCAATTGAAAACAACCAAAGCCTTAAGATAGCAAAGGGACATCTCAGTAAGGGAAGAAAACAGATTATGGCTCTGAGAAAAGAAGATGGTTCTATAACAAGAAATAGAGGCGGAAATTTTGACAAGAGTGAAAGATTTCTACTCCAAATTATATGAAAGGGATGATACATGTACTCCAGACATCATGAAAGGTACCAGAGTTCTTCCAGTCCTCCCAGCAGAAGTTGCTCATGCAATCAAAAACATGAAGCTTGGGAAAGCTCCAGAGAAGATGGAATTACTATAGACATCATACAAGAAAGCAAGTGGAGAAATTGAAACAGTACTCGCCCAAATTTTCACTCGATGCCTTAATGAAGGGAAGATTCCTGAGGATTGGAACAACGCTACAATGATCCTGCTACATAAAAAAGGTGACATTGAGGATCTCGGGAACTACAGACCTATCAGCCTCCTATCAGTGGTTTATAAAATCTTCACTAAAGTTCTTTCACACCGCTTGAAGGTAACACTGGACATGGCTCAACCGAGAGAACAAGCTGGATTCAGGAGTGGCTACAGCACAATAGATCATATCCACGTACTGAGAGAACTAATTGAAAGAGCGAGGGAATATGAACTTCCATTGTGCATGGCTTTTATCGATTATGAAAAAGCCTTTGATTCGGTGAAACCATCAGCAGTTACCACGGCTCGGAAATCCTGCGGTATTCAAGATGCATACATTAATATTATTAATAACATCTATGAAAATGCAAGTGCAAAGATTCGGCTGTTTGAAAATACAACACACATAAAAATTGGAAAGGGAGTGAGACAAGGTGACACCATATCTCCGAAGCTCTTTAATGCCACATTGGAAAATGTCTTTCAATCACTGAACTGGGAAAACAAAGGGATAAAGATTAATGGAGATTATCTAACCCACCTTCGTTTTGCTGATGACGTAGTCATTTTTGCAACTACCCCATCAGAGCTGCAGAGTATGATCCAGGAACTTGCTGACAAGAGTAAAGAAGTGGGATTAAAAATGAACTTTCAGAAGACAAAAGTGATGTTCAATGCTTTTACAAGAAATGAAGATTTATCGATTGATGGAGAAAAACTGGAGATAACAGATACATATGTTTATCTTGGACAGCAGATATCAAGTGAGGGTCACATTGATGAAGAAATTAATCGGCGTACAAAACTTGCCTGGAGAGCTTTTGGAAGAAACAGCATAATTTTCAAGAGCAATATGCCATTATGTCTTAAAAGAAAAGTGTTTGATCAATGCATCCTTCCAGTGCTTACGTATGGTGCAGAGACGTGGACCTTAACTAAAAGAGACATACAAAGGCTGCAGACAACTCAAAGAGGCATGGAGAGGTGCATGCTTGGTATAACCAGGAGAGATAAGAAGAGGAACTCGTGGATCCGGAAAATGACGAGAGTGGAAGACATCATGATCAGAGTTAAATCCCTGAAATGGCAATGGGCTGGACATACTGCCAGAAGGACAGACCATAGATGGACAGCCGAAATTTTAGATTGGATTCCAAGGGACAGGAAAAGACCCAGAAAAAGACCACATGGGAGATGGGTGGATGAAATTCGTAAATATGCGGGAGTGACATGGAGGAGACTGGCACAAGACAGACCGTTGTGGAGGAAACTTGGGGAGACCTTCGTCCAGCAGTGGATTGATAATGGTTGACAATGATGATGATGATGAAATGATGATTTAAATACACTGGCGGAAAGTGAAAAAAGAACTCCAAGAAGGAATTGGCGGACGATCATGAAATTTACATATGTTAATAAGGTCGAGTTTACGTAGGTGTGATGTTAATTTCGTGACCAACCGGTGAGCGCTTACGCCACAGCACGGTATTATATGCAAATTATCGTCGGTGGTATTTAAGGAGTACGGCGAAGTGAATGTAATCAGTCGTCGGCGTACGGACACGTGCGAAGACCTAGAAGAAGCTGCAATGCCTGGACATGGAAGACGTGTACGATTTCAGCAGTTATCGGACTTTGAGCGAGGTTGTCTAGTCGGACTCCGCGAGGCCGGATGGTCGTATCGTCGTATTGGGGAGGGAATTGGACGGGAAGTATCGGTGGTGGTACGATGGTGACGTAGATGGTCCGAGAAACATTCCCACACGAGAAGACGTGGAACCGGGAGTCACAGACGGACTGATGAGCGGACCGATCGACGCATAAGAAGAGCGGCGTTTCAAGAAGAACATCCACTGCGATGCAAATCCGAGCTGCCGTTGCATCTGAGGTGATTGTGCGAACAATCCGCAAACGTCTACTGGATGCAGGACTACGTGCACGTGTGCCTCTGGCATGTGTACCTCAGACTTCAGCCCACCGTTAAGAACGGCTGCAGTGGTGTCGCCAACGTCTGCACTGGAGAACGCAATGGCGATCTGTCGTGTTCAGCGATGAAAGCAGATTCTGCTTGGGAGCCTCCGATGGCCGTATGCGTGTTCCCAGACGCACAGGGGATCGTCTCCATCCTTCTTGCATCCGCCAGCGACACACAGGGCCTACACCTGGTCTCCTGGTGTGGGGAGCGATCAGCTATCACTCCCGTACACAACTAGTGTTTGTACCGGGTACGTTAAACAGCTCCTCCTACATCAACAACGTCATTCAGCCCGTTGTTGTGCCATTTGTAAGGCCGGTCCATCGTGGTGTTTTCCAGCAAGATAGCGCACACCCACACACGGCACGTGCAACGCAACATGCACTTCAGAGTGTGAGACAACTTCCATGGCCTGCACGTTCACCGGATTCATCGTCCATTGGGCACGTGTGGGATTTTATGGGACAACGACTTATCCGGTCTCCGCGGTCAGCCGCGACCATCCCCGATTTACGCGTCCAGGTTGAGGATGCTTGGAACTCAATACCCCAAACTTACATCCAACATCTGTACGACAGACTCCATGCCAGAATTGCACAGTGTGACGCAGTTCATGACGGTTCAACCTCGTACTAACCATGTTCAATGGAAATGTGATTTTTCAGTTTACCAGCAAATACAGCTGTATTTTGCCATAATGTGTCGATCACGTTATCCTCTGTATTCCGTTATTATGCTGTATAAATTTCGTTGGTATCAGACGTCTCCTTCTTGGTGTTCTTTTTTAACTTTCCGCCAGTGTATTTAAATATGAATTTAAATTGTATCAAGAAACATATGAATCCGCTACTCTGAAGACATATTATTCATATGGGAACATGGAGTAGACGGATTAAATGATTTCATGCGCAAGATAAACAACCTACACAATACAATAAAGTTCGCCATGGAGCTTGAAAAAGACGTGATGTTGAATTATCTTGACGTTGCGCTCAGAAGAAAGAGGAGATCCAGCTTCGATTTTAACGTTTATTATAAACTGACCGCGGTACTGAAACTTGTCCCTCCTGATTCGCACTGCCCGAAAGAGTACAAGCTTTCCGCATTTAGAGCATAGTTCTATAGAGCGTATAACGTATGCAAACCCGACTGCATAAATAATGCATAAATTTATAATATTTATAACAAAGGTCTAAAGGCTCGATATAAGAAGGATGACATAGACAGAATATATAGGACTGTAAGAAATCATATAATATCAGCAATAACAAAATCGCCTAGTAGGACGATAAGATACGCAGGATCCACATATAATATCAAGTTGCAAGGAGAGATAGTGTGAGAAAGAAAAGGCGGGTGCGTACGCTATACCGTTGGTATATCCTGACAACACGTAAAAGGTATACACAGTGCGTCAAAGAATTTTTAAGACTGGCGCTAGATTTCAGCCTACGGTGGCGCCACCAGTGTAATCGCGAATGCGTTATAAACCGTGACCATCTGCTTGCTTTCTGCCAAAAGTACTGCGCAGTTGTTAAAGTAACTCAAACGAAACGCCCGTTCATTAGAGAAGTAAACTTTTTTCGTGTTGAATTATTAAGATGGAACAAAGGGCTGTTATTAAATTTAACGCAAAACTTGGTAACAGTGCCTCGGAAACGTACCAAATGATGAAACGAGTTTACGGTGAGTTTTGTTTAAATAGATCAAATCTTTTCCTGTGGCACAAACGTTTTTTGGACGGAAGAGATACGCTAGAAGATGATAAGCGTACCGGAAGACCAAGTTCATCTAGGACACCTGAGATTATTAAAAAAGTGCGTGATTTCTTGACAAACAATCGATGTGCGTCACTAAGAATGATGGAAGAGTCTTTAAACATCAACAAAGAAACGATTCGAACCATCCTGCATGAAGATTTGGGCAAAACAAAAGTCTGTTCTAAATTTGTTCCACACACGTTGCCCAATAAACAAAAATCAAGGAGAAGTGCACATTGCAGAGACATCATTTCAGCCGCTG
This sequence comes from Macrothele yani, assembly GCA_039090855.1. Taxonomy (NCBI): domain Eukaryota; kingdom Metazoa; phylum Arthropoda; class Arachnida; order Araneae; family Macrothelidae; genus Macrothele; species Macrothele yani. The sequence continues at coordinate 10,299,995 of CM076999.1, read as the reverse complement.
AAAATGATCCAAACTTCTTAAAATCGATTGTTACTGGTTATGAAACATGGTGTTTTCAATATGATCCTAAAACAAAGCGAAAAAGTGCGGAATGGAAGTCAAAAAAACAAGAAAAGTTCCATCGAAAATCAAAACAATGCTCATTACATTCTTCGATAGTAAGGGTATTATCCACAAATAATTTGTAACAAGTAGACAAACAATTACTGGTGAGTTTTATTTAAATGTTTTGAGGCCTTTGATGGGCACAATTCGTCTCATTCGTCCAGAATATCGGGATGAAAATAGTTGGTGTTTGTTGAACGATAGTGCACCCAGTCACACCTCACTTCTTGTTCGTAGATTTTTGGCGAAAAATAACATCTGTGTGTTGAATCATCCACCGTATTCGCCTGATTTAGCACCCTGCGACTTTTCTTTATTCCGAAAACTTAAAATGACGTTAAAAGGGTGTTATTTTGATGATATTTCGACCATACAAACAGCTTCGACGCGTGCTTTGAAGGCAATTTCGCAAAATGAACTGGAACAGGCATTGGAATCATTATTAAATCGCTGTAACAAGTGTATTAAAGCCGGAGGGACTTATTTTGAATAACAAACCAAAACAAATTACAATTTCTTGTTTCTGTTTCATTTTACAGACCCAGTCTTAAAAATTCTTTGCCACACTGTGTATATCGGAATGACAAAGCGATCCTTGGACACTAGATGTAAAGAGCACGTTCGCAGTGATAACCAGGACATGCAGAATACAGCCCTCGCTAGAGAAGTCATGCATTGCTCGGCCACTCCTGTATGGAATAATATTAGAAGAATTGCCCCTTACACGAATTTTAAAGAGACTGCCATCAGGGAAACAGTCGAAATCCTATCCAGCAAACCTTCATGCAATGATATAGTCTCTACTGTAGAGATGAGCTCGGGCCCGGGCTCGGTCGGGCTCAGAATTCATTAACTACCGAAATTCATTCGTATCAGGGGTATCAGTAAATTTTACCAAAATTACTGATACCCCTGATACGGTCGAAGGGCACGTTGATTATTTATTTATTTTCAAATCCACATTTTAGAACATTTGGCTTTATGTGTAGTATTTCTAAAAACATATTAATATTGTGAAGTGGATTACCTGAAATAAACTTTTTAAACTAATGGTTTTTAAACTAATCCTTGTTTGGACCATATCTTTGGTCAGTGCATAATGAATAAATGCAAGCCTTGATAAGCAAAATTTTCCAAGAATCCGGGCCCTATTGGGCCCGGGCTCAGGAAAAACATGTAACCGAAGAAAGTGGGTTGGGCCTGGGCTCCTAAAATTGAGCCCGAACTCATATCTTCTCTACTGAACTGCCAATGGTTTGGCATTCGTACTTAAAAGTCGGAAACACATCACAGCGCACCGTATAAGTGCGAGATAAAAATTCATGTAATATGCTGGTGATGTTACATAAGTTATTTTCAAAAGTCATCTTCGTTCTTTATCTGTTCCAATTCTGTGCACTTTTATGTCTACCATTGCCTTGAAAAAGCCTCCCAGTGGAGAGCGAAAGCTTGGGGAATCTTTGCGCTAGCTACACCACAAAAATAAACGGATTTAATACACTATCAGAGTTCAACTTTTGACAAGAGGGAAAGATTTCTACTCAAAACTATATGAAAGGGATGATACGTGTACCCCAGACATTACGAAAGGTACCAGTACCAGAGTTCTTCTAGTCCTCCCAGTAGAAGTTGCACATGCAATCAAGAACATGAAACGTGGGAAAGCTCCAGGAGAAGATGGAATTACCGTAGACACCATACAAGAAGCAAGTGGAGAAATTGAAACAGTACTCGCCCAAGTTTTTACTCGATGCCTTAATGAAGGGAAGATTCCTGAGGATTGGAACAACGCTACAATGATCCTGCTACATAAAAAAGGTGGCATTGAGGATCTCAGGAACTACAGACCTATTAGCCTCCTATCAGTAGTTTATAAAAGCTTAAGTAAAGTTCTTTCACACCGCTTAAAGGTGACAATGGGCAAGGCTCAACCAAGAGAACAAGCTGGATTTAGGAGTGGCTACACCACTATAGATCATATCCACGCACTGAGAGAACTAATTGAAAGAGCGAGGGAACATGAACTTCCATTATGCATGGCTTTTATCGAATATGAAAAGCCTTTTGATTCAGTGAAACCATCAACAGTAACAATAGCTTTGAATTCCTGCGGTATTGAAGAGCCATATATATTAATATTATTAATAACATCTATGAAAATGCAAGTGCAAAGATTCGGCTATTTGATAATACTTCACCCATAAAAATTGGAAAGGGAGTGAGACAAGGTGACACTATATCTCCCAAACTCTTTAATGCCACTTTGGAAAATGTCTTTCAATCACTGAACTGGGAAAAGAAAGGGATAAAGATTAATGGAAATTATCGAACTCACCTTCGTTTTGCTGATGATGTAGTCATTTTTGCATCTACGCCATCAGAACTTCAGAGTATGACCCGGGAACTTGCTGACAAGAGTAAAGAAGTGGGATTAAAAATGAACTTTCAGAAGACAAAAGTGATGTACAATGCTTTTACAAGAAATGAAGATTTATCGATTGATAGGGAAAAGCTGGATGTAACCAATACCTACATTTATCTTGGACAGCAGATATCAAGTGAGGGTCACATTGGTGAAGAAATTAATCGGCGTACGAAACTTGCCTGGAGAGCTTTTGGAAGAATCCGTATAATTTTCAAGAGCAATATGTCATTATGTCTTAAAAGGAAAGTGCTTGATCAATGTATCCTTCCAGTGCTTACGTATGGTGCAGAGACGTGGATATTAACTAAAAGAGAAATACAAAGAGTGCAGACAACTCAAAGCGGCATGGAGAGATGCATGCTTCGTGTAACCAGGAGAGATAAGAAGGGGAACTCGTGGATCAGAAAAATGACAAGAGTGTAAGACATCATGATCAGAGTAAAATCCTTGAAACGGCAACGGGCTGGACATATTGCCAGAAGGACACACCATCGATGAACAGCTGAAAGTTTAGACTGGATTCCAAGGGACAGGAAAAAAAACAGAAGATCACATGTGAGATGGGTGGATGAAATTCGAAAGTATGCGGGAGTAACATGGAGGAGACTGGCACAAGACAGACCGTTGTGGAAGAAACTTGTGGCGACCTTCGTCCAGCAGTGGATTGATAATAGTTGAAAATGATGATGATGCGTTTCATTATTATTCATGTCTAGTGTATTTAAAATAAAGTCACTGTCATACTTGCTGAACGCATCCTGCGCGATAGACTGCAGCGTTGTCGTCCATGAAACAGCCGTCACAGCTAAAAAGGCAACATTGCAGGATGTAGTCTATTAGTAACAATGTTCGTATAATCCTTAGAGCACACATGACCACCGAAAAATATCAAAATATTGGCGGACACGTTTCATACCAACATATCATTCCCCACACCATTACACCACTTGCGGAACCTAGAGTTGTGTTTACATGGCAAGTTGGTTCCGTTGCTGCACGGGGCTGCCACCAAACCCTACGCCTACCACCAGTACAGAACAAACTACTACGACTCGTGACTTCTTTTAAGCCTTACAGCGTCCAATCACGATATTCCTTACACCACTGTAGACAGACTTTACAGTTCTTCACAGAAATCAGTGGTTTCCGCATAGCCACGCGAGTGCGTAAACCGACCCTCTTCAATTCCCTGCGTGCAATTCGCTGATATGTGGATCGCGAACAGTCTTCATTGAATGCTTCGGTCAATTGCTGACCACAGGAAGTCCCGTTTCTCCATACAAGCCTTCTTAGAAAATGGCATAGTTCTCTGAGGTATAGGTAGCGAACAGCCTTCATTGAATACTTTGATCTATTGCTGCACACAGGAAGTGCGTTTCTCCGTATAAGTCTTCTTAGACAATGGCATAGTTCTCTGAAATATGAATCGGAAACAGCCTTCATTGAATGCTTCGGTCAATTAGAAGTCCTGTTTCTCCGTACAAGTCTTCTTAGACAATGGCATAGTTCTCTGAGATACGAATCGGCAACAGCCTTCATTGAATGTTTCGGTCAATTAGAAGTCCTGTTTCTCCGTACAAGTCTTCTTAGACAATGGCATAGTTCTCTGAGATACGAATCGGGAACAGCCTTCATTGAATGCTTCGGTCAATTAGAAGTCCTGTTTCTCCGTACAAGTCTTCTTAGACAATGGCATAGTTCTCTGAGATACGAATCGAGAACAGCCTTCATTGAATGCTTCGGTCAATTAGAAGTCCTGTTTCTCCGTACAAGTCTTCTTAGACAATGGCATAGTTCTCTGAAATATGAATCGGAAACAGCCTTCATTGGATGCTTCGGTCAATTAGAAGTCCTGTTTCTCCGTACAAGTCTTTTTAGACAATGGCATAGTTCTCTGAGATACGAATCGGGAACAGCCTTCATTGAATGTTTCGGTCAATTAGAAGTCCTGTTTCTCCGTACAGGTCTTCTTAGACAATGGCATAGTTCTCTGAGATACGAATCGGGAACAGCCTTCATTGAATGCTTCGTTCAATTAGAAGTCCTGTTTCTCCGTACAAGTCTTCTTAGACAATGGCATAGTTCTCTGAAATATGAATCGGAAACAGCCTTCATTGAATGCTTCGGTCAATTAGAAGTCCTGTTTCTCCGTACAAGTCTTCTTAGACAATGGCATAGTTCTCTGAGATACGAATCGGGAACAGCCTTCATTGAATGTTTCGGTCAATTAGAAGTCCTGTTTCTCCGTACAAGTCTTCTTAGACAATGGCATAGTTCTCTGAGATACGAATCGGGAACAGCCTTCATTGAATGCTTCGGTCAATTAGAAGTCCTGTTTCTCCGTACAAGTCTTCTTAGACAATGGCATAGTTCTCTGAAATATGAATCGGAAACAGCCTTCATTGAATGCTTCGGTCAATTAGAAGTCCTGTTTCTCCGTACAAGTCTTCTTAGACAATGGCATAGTTCTCTGAGATACGAATCGGGAACAGCCTTCATTGAATGTTTCGGTCAATTAGAAGTCCTGTTTCTCCGTACAAGTCTTCTTAGACAATGGCATAGTTCTCTGAGATACGAATCGGGAACAGCCTTCATTGAATGCTTCGGTCAATTAGAAGTCCTGTTTCTCCGTACAAGTCTTCTTAGACAATGTCATAGTTCTCTGAGATACGAATCGGGAACAGCCTTCATTGAATGCTTCGGTCAATTAGAAGTCCTGTTTCTCCGTACAAGTCTTCTTAGACAATGGCATAGTTCTCTGAGATACGAATCGGCAACAGCCTTCATTGAATGTTTCGGTCAATTAGAAGTCCTGTTTCTCCGTACAAGTCTTCTTAGACAATGGCATAGTTCTCTGAGATATGAATCGGGAACAGCCTTCATTGAATGTTTCGGTCAATTAGAAGTCCTGTTTCTTCGTACAAGTCTTCTTAGACAATGGCATAGTTATCTGAGATATGAACAGGAAACAGCCTTCATTGAATGCTTCGGTCAATTAGAAGTCCTGTTTCTCCGTACAAGTCTTCTTAGACAATGGCATAGTTCTCTGAGATACGAATCGGGAACAGCCTTCATTGAATGTTTCGGTTAATTAGAAGTCCTGTTTCTCCGTACAAGTCTTCTTAGACAATGGCATAGTTATCTGAGATATGAATAGGAAACAGCCTTCATTGAATGCTTCGGTCAATTGCTGCACACCGGAAGTCCTGTTCCTACGTACAAGCCTTCTTAGACAATGGTATAGTTCTCTGAGATATGAATCAGGAACAGCCTTCATTGAATGCTTGGATCAATTGCTGTACACAGGAAGTGCGTTTCTCCATACAAGCCTTCTTAGAAAATGCTTAGTTATCTGAGATATGGGTCCGGAACAGCCTTCATTGAATGATTTTGTTCAATTGCTGCACACAGGAATTCCTGTTTCTCCACACAAGCCTTAGACAAAGGCATTGTTCTCTGAGATAAGGGTCTGGAACATCTTTCATTGAATGCTTCGGTCAATTGATACAAACAGAATGTCTTGTTTCTCCGCACCAGCCTCCTTAGACAATGGTATAATTCACTGAGATATGGGTCGGAAACAGCCTTCATTGAATGCTTCGGTCAATTACTGCACACAGAATGTCTTGTTTCTCCGTACAAGCGTTCTTAGACAATCGCATAGCTCTCTGAGATATGGATCGGGAACAGTATTCATTGAATGCTTCGGTCAATTACTGCACACATGATGCCCCGTTTCTCCGCACAAGCCGTCTGAGACAATTGCATATTTCATTGAGATATGGGTCGGAAACAGCCTACATTGAATGCTTCGGGCAATTAGTGCACACAGGATGTCCTGTTTCTCCGCACAAATCTTCTTTGAAAATGGCATATTTCACTGAAATATGGGTAGGAAACAGCCTTCATTGAATGAGTTGGTCAATTACTGCACACAGGATGCTCTGTTTCTCCGTACAAATTTCTTCAGACAACGGCGATATCGTTTCTGCCAGATTATCATCTTGCGACAGTTACTCTTCGTAGACAAGCATTGTGGGTTATTTTTCCATTAATTGAAGACCCTGGATATTTAACCTTTTGTGAAACCAGTCAGTTTTCAGAATAGTCGCTCTAGCCAGACGAGCACCCACAATAAGCCCTTTATCGAATTCCGAAAGATCCTTTGTTCTTCCCAATGTGATCAACACTAGTGACGATTACTGAGAAGCAACAGTCTTAAATACTCCAACCAGACGGGCGCCCACAATACGCCCTTTCACCAAACTCCAAGCGATTCTCTGTTTTTCTCATTGCGATCAACACTACTGACGAGCAGCAATCTTAAACAGTTGCCTAAATCACGTGGTGAAGCACGTGACCCCCCCCCCATATTTTGCATATACGTTTTCGTATATCTCCCTAAGGGTTACTAATTCATTGACCGCTGTGTGTACATAAGAAACTATCATATAACTAAAGCGTGTGTTTTGTTTGTTTGGCGATTTAAGGACCACCGTGAGCAACTCGCTGGAATATAAGCTGTAGCCTGTCCCTAATTTACGGCCACTGGTTCCAGGGAAGAGAGAGAGCCAGTGCATTAAGACAAACACAACATCCATGGCTCACCAGGATTCAAACACGGAACCACTTGCCACTTGTTTGAAGTAGTGTTAAAAAGGGAGTGTCTGCCCCCAGGTCTAAAACTGCCCTTTGAAGGTACACTATCTGCCAACAAGTAATTGGACACCCCTGCAATCGACGATATCTGCGGTCCTGATACACGTCACGGCCGCCGCCGTTAAATATCGTGTGGGAATCAACAACTCAACCAGTCGCATGCATGATGCCACGCAATTCGGAGCTCTCTGATTTCGAGAAAGGTGTAATCGTCGGGTATCACAGAAATGGCCGATCCATACGTGACATATCCAGCGAGTTGAATTACCCAAAATCGACAGTGGCCTATGTAATTGGCAAGTGGAAGATGCGAAGTGACTGTCGGAATGTGCTATGATCCGGTAGACCCACAAAACTGGGAGTTAGAGACCGACGGCTGTTGGCCAGAGATATCCGGAAGAACCGCACAAAATCGATGGGCCACATCCGCGAGGAGTTTCAACAGGCATTCGGGAGTGTTCTTTTGATGAATACCATCCGTAGTGAAGCCCATCTGCTCGGTTATCATGGACGTGCTGCCGCCCACAAGCCTTTGATCACCAAGTCCAATAGCGCTGCTCGGCTAACGTGGTGCAAAGAACGTCGACAGTGGACCGTTGAACAGTGGAAACAGGTTCTCTGGAGCGACGAATCAAGGTTCACCCTCTACTATTCGGATGGCAGGGTCTGGGTTTGGCGTCTGCCTGGAGAACGCCTCCTGCCGGAATGTATTGTGCCAACTGTGAAGTTCGGCGGCTGTGGAATTATGCTATGGGGGTGTTTCTCCTGGTATGGCCCGGGACCCTTGGTCGCAATTCCTGGTAGACTCAACGCCGAGACCTACTGCGCCATTTTGGATGACCATGCGCTTCCTACGTTGTGGCAGTTTTACGGGGTGGACCCATGTTATTTTCAGAATGACAATGCCACCTGTCATGTTGCGAGGTCCACAATGGCTTGGCATGATGACAATGGGGTTAATCGAATGGACTGGCTTGCGCAGAGCCCGGACCTTAACCCTATCGAGCACCTCTGGGACGAGTTGAAGCGTCGACTTAAGGGGTGCCCCCACCGTCCGAAATCGGTGAAAGAACTGACCTGTCGACTCCAAGCCGAGTGGAAGAAAATACCGCTAGTCGTCATACAACGCCTGGTTGAGAGTATGCCCCGGATGGTCGCAGCTGTAATCACCGCTCGTGGAGGCTCCACCAACTATTGAAGGTGAATAAACTTCGTTTTACTTTGCTATCACAGGTGTCTAATTAATTGTTGGTAGGTAGTGTAAAAGTTAGGAGATTTCAGTAAGAGTACTCTATAGGAAAGAGAAATAGAAAAAACTAAGTGATAAGAGGAGAGAAATGAACTTTTGAGCAAACCGTGACATCAGTCCAGGGGTCGGAGCAGAGAGGGCGTGGGGAAGAGTAACAATCCCCCTTTCGTGCCCTCTCTCTTCGGGCGATTTGTCGTAAGCCCGCGCTCATACCACTGCGCCACTGGAGCGACCTATCTGAATCCTTGTCTAAAGTCTTTGCGTCGTTTCAATCTTTCATTCAATTGCTTTTATTGTAGTTTTCAATCATATAAAATAATATTTACACCAGTGTAAGGCAGGGCGAAATACTCTACGTAATAAAGATCCAAATATCTTGTTTAACGAAAAATGAACATTAAAAAATCGTTTATGCATTCTCATTAAATGTTCATGTATGCATAACACTGGCGCTTCCTTTGCACATAATTGAATCATTATCAGCATACGTTTTTCTAAAACTTCCTGTTTTCGTTACGCCATTATAGCTCATGAGCTATAATTGATTATCAGATTTGCCATATCCCGAGAAATAAAGGCTAATTAATTTAAGTTTTCAGAATAACACAAGGGAGAACTTGAACAGCTCACAATTACAGCGTATTCGCTAGAAGCACATAGTTTGAGGCCCAGCTCGTTTCGAATGTTAATGACGAAGAGTTGAACGCAGCGGTTTTAACAAAGAAAAAAACGTGGTTTCTCCACAAAGAAAGACCATAGATATATTGTATCTCTTTAATCCTATTATTACTTAACAGCAGCGCTGAACTAAAAGTAATAAATTCATAGATTTCGTAACACGCAGAAAAACGCTTTATATCTTTATCGGAATATTTTTCATCAAATGAAATCAATAAAGGGCATTAAACTTGCCTCGAAACTGCGTGATTTTCTTTCGTTGAATTCCCAGGAAATAATGCGAAATCTATAAACTGAGTAAAAGTAAACGAAGGATTTGAAACAAACGTATAACGGAATAAAAGCTTAGTTTTGGGGTAAATACCGCATTTCATCGACATGTACAAGAAAAATTGAACTAAAACCCCAACTTGCTTCATTTATCATTGTGAAAGTTCTGCAGCGGAAGCCATAAAAGTGAATAAAAGCTTTGTATCTCGGAAAACGTTAAAGGAAAGCATACATCTACTATTTTTGTTTAAACTTTTTATCACATTAACCAGACGCACAGCAAACCCACAGAAGAAAGTGTTCTCGATTACCAACCCGTTTTATCACGTGTTACGTAAAAAAATAAACAACAGGGTAATTCAAACGTCCCCGAACTCTGGATTCAAATAATTCTACCACGAATATAGTGTTGTATAACTATTTTTACATACAGTTATATTGACACTCATACTTACAGGTAATGAAAACCACTTTACAATAGATGCTGGAATTGTCCACCATTGTGTTGAAGACACAAATTCACCCGACGACACATATTGGCGGACACTCTTTTTTGCGTGTTGGCTGGTATGTCCCTCACGGACCCCCCCCTTATGGGCTCACTTGGTCGTCACCACGGAAGGACGGCCGCTTTTAGGCTTATCCTGACCACTGCCTTTCTCGCGAAACCGGTTCACAAAATCATACACAGTTGTTTTCCCTGGTATAGGAGCATCAGGAAACTTCCTTTGAAAGAGCTGGATGCAACATTGGTTAGAGTTTTCCGCAAAATAAACTTCTAACAAAGAGACTTTCTGTTCTTGCGTGAGACTCATGGCTGACTGAACGTTACTGCATGCCAGCTCCCACGTAAGCGTAGTGTCACGTGGTGCTATCACGTGGCGCAGCTCGTTCCCCAAGGAAACAAAAAACAGCCACAAGCAGCAATACTCCGATATCTTTAATGGTTTTACAGCAAATACGTTTTAAAATACAGAGTTCGGGGACTTTTGATTCACCCTGTATGTCATCATCATCATCATTGTCAACCATTATCAATCCACTGCTGGACGAAGGTCTCCCCAAGTTTCCTCCAGAACGGTCTGTCTTGTGCCAGTCTCCTCCATGTCACACCCGCATACTTTTGAATTTCATCCACCCATCTTCCATGTGGTCTTCTTCTGGGTCTTTTCCTGTCCCTTGGAATCCAATCTAAAATTTCGGCTGTCCATCGATGGTCTGTTCTTCTGGCAGTATGTCCTGCCCATTGCCATTTCAGGGATTTAACTCTGATCATGATGCCTTCCACTCTTGTCATTTTTCGGATCCACGTGTTCCTCTTCTTATCTCTCCTGGTTACACCAAGCATGCACCTCTCCATGCTGCTTTGAGTTGTCTGCAGCCTTTGTATGTCTCTTTTAGCTAAGGTCCACGTCTCTGCACCATACGTAAGCACTGGAAGGATGCATTGATCAAACACTTTTCTTTTAAGACATAATGGCATATTGCTCTTGAAAATTATGCTGTTTCTTCCAAAAGCTCTCCAGGCAAGTTTTGTACGCCGATTAATTTCTTCACCAATGTGACCCTCACTTGATATCTGCTGTCCAAGATAAACGTACGTGTCTGTTATCTCCAGCTTTTCTCCATCAATCGATAAATCTTCATTTCTTGTAAAAGCATTGTACATCACTTTTGTCTTCTGAAAGTTCATTTTTAATCCCACTTCTTTACTCTTGTCAGCAAGTTCCTGGATCATACTCTGTAGCTCTGATGGGGTAGTTGCAAGAATGACTATGTCATCAGCAAAACGAAGGTGGGTTAGATAATCTCCATTAATCTTTATCCCTTTGTTTTCCCAGTTCAGTGATTGAAAGACATTTTCCAATGTGGCATTAAAGAGCTTCGGAGATATGGTGTCACCTTGTCTCACTCCTTTTCCAATTTTTATGTGTGTTGTATTTTCAAACAGCCGAATCTTTGCACTTGCATTTTCATAGATGTTATTAATAATATTAATGTATGCATCTTCAATACCGCAGGATTTCAGAGCCATTGCAACTGCTGATGGTTTCACCGAATCAAAGGCTTTTTCATAATCGATAAAAGCCATGCACAATGGAAGTTCATATTCCCTCGCTCTTTCAATTAGTTCTCTCAGTACGTGGATATGATCTATTGTGCTGTACCCACTCCTGAATCCAGCTTGTTCTCTTGGTTGAGCCATGTCCAGTGTCACCTTCAAGCTGTGTGAAAGAACTTTAGTGAAGATTTTATAAACCACTGATAGGAGGCTGATAGGTCTGTAGTTCCTGAGATCCTCAATGTCACCTTTTTTATGTAGCAAGATCATTGTAGCGTTGTTCCAATCTTCAGGAACTTTCCCTTCATTAAGGCATCATGTGAAAATTTGGGCGAGTACTGTTTCGATTTCTCTACTTGCTTCTTGTATGATGTCTACAGTAATTCCATCTTCTCCTGGAGCTTTTCCCCGCTTCATGTTCTTGATTGCATGTGCAACTTCTGCTGGAAAGACTGGAGGAACTCTGGTACTGGTACCTTTCGTGATGTCTGGAGTACATGTATCATCCCTTTCATATAATTTGGAGTAGAAATCTTTCACTCTTGTCAAAATTTCGCCTCCATTTCTTGTTACAGAACCATCTTCTTTTCTCAGTGCCATAATCTGTTTTTTCCCCTTACTGAGATGTCCCTTTGCTATCTTTAGGCTTTGGTTGTTTTCAATTGCTTTCCTTACTAGTTCACACTTGAATTTCCTTACGTCTTCAGTGATACTTTTTCGTACTGTCTTGCATAGCTCTATATATTCCACTTTGGAAGTCACATCTTCTTTAGTTGTCCTCATAACTCTTCTTTTTTGCATCAACATTTTGGTTTTTCCTGATAATTTCTTCACATGCAATTTGTTCTTAGACCCAGCTAATTTTGTTGCTGTTTCCATAAGAGCTTTGGTTACTTTTCTGTTAACTTCAGAAATATCCACTTCTTCCGATGTTAGGCCTTCTAAAGCAGAGAATCTGTTCTTCAGTTCCAATTTGAAGGTATTATGGTGTTTTTTAAGGTTGGTTATGTCAATACATTTCGTTTGTCTTATGAGCTTGTTACGTTCGAGTTTAGTGTTGAGGTGCATCTTACATCTCACCAATCTATGGTCACTGCCTGTGTTGAACTTGTTTAGCACACTGCAGTCTTCTATGACGAATTTTTTGTTACACATAATAAAATCAATTTCACTTGTCGTCCCATTTGGATGTCTCCATGTCCATTTCCTGTGTGGCTTTTTCTTGAAAAAGGAGTTCAAGATGAAAAACCCTTCTGCCTCTGCAAACTCTACGAGAGTATTTCCACGCTGGTTTCTGTTGCCGTGACCGAATTTACCTACTGAAGTTTCATTCTGTTGCCGTTGCCCTATTTTTGCATTGAAATATCCCATAATTATCTTCAAGTGCTGCTTACCTTTATTATTTAGATGACGAATTTCCTCATAAAATTCTTCAATTTCTTCTTTGGAATGACTTGTGGTGGGTGCATAAGTTTGAATAATCTGAGCCTGGTATCTTCTCGAGAGTTGGATAACGAGTCGTGCAGCTCTGTCAGAGGAACTTTCAACTTCTACAACTTTATCCTTCAGTTTCTTGTTTATTATAAATCCAACACCACTAGTTCTGCCAGTATCTGTCCCACGATAGTAGAAGAGATGTCCACTTTTCAGTTCAATGAGATCTTCTCCTTTTCTCCTTACCTCACTTAGCCCCACGATGTCCCACTTGATCCTTTGTAGTTCCTCTTCCAATTCAAGAAGCCTTGAATCAGAAGATAGGGAGCGTCCGTTATACGTAGCCAAGGTCAGCATCAGATGGCAGCCTAGTCCGTTCGTCCGGGGATTCTTAGCACCTTCTGCCTTCATGTCCCACTCGCACTGGCCGCTGCCTTGGCCAGGTACATTCCAGCTGCCGGAGACTGAGGGCCAAGATTTAAGTTGTTTAGTCATTTTGGAGGGGTTTGGCCATAACTCACCACGCTGGGCCAAGCGGGTTGGTGAGTGGGGGATAGCATTTCCTCTAATCCCGATGGTATAGTTATACCGCTATTGGCGGTCGTCAGAGCCCCTTCAGTGGGAACAGGATGTACCACGAGAAGGTGGGGTTGCAAAAATTTAAGACCATCTGTCAATTTATTGTAAATTAAGATTTTCAAAGAAACAACTAATTACTATAGTCAGAGATTTTAGTAAACACGACACCACAGATAAATACTTACATTCTTTAAAACACAAAAAGACCGAAATCTGTACTTTGTGTGGCCACCTTTGTGTTTTATAACGGACAGAATACGATGTGTCATACTCTCAGTGAGGGATTTGCAGTAGCCACTTGAAATGTCTTTGCACCACACGTACTTTATTGCGTCAATCAAAGCTTGAGAATTTGATAACTGTTTTTCTGCTACCTTGTCTTTTAAAATGGTCCACAAATTTTCGATGGGATTAAGGTCGGGGCTGTTACCTGGCCAGTCAAGCACACTTATGTTTTGGCACTGCAGGTAGTCCTTTACTGTCTTTGAGCTGTGGCATGGAGTACCGTCATGCATAAAGATTGTGCATCTGTGCACTTGCATATGAGTTAACAGCTTCTCACGTAACATTTTTTTTTCTTTTCTTTTTTCTTTTTTTTTCTTTTTTTTCTCTTTTTCTTCTTTTCTCTTTTTATTTCTCCTTTTTTTTGTGTTCTTTCTTTTTCTTTTTCTTCTTTCTTTTTCTTTTTCTTCTTTCTTTTTCTTTTTCTTCTTTTTCGTTTCTCTTTTTCTTCTTTTTTTCTGTTTCTTTCTTGCTTTTCTTTTTCTTCTTTCTCTTTCTTTCTCTTCTTCTTTTTCTTTTTTCTTTTTTTCTTTTTCCTTTTTCTATCTTATTTTTCTTTCTTTTTCTACTTACTTTCTCTTTCTTTTTCTTCTTTTTCTTTCTTTCCTTTTTCTTTTCTCTTTTTCTTCTTTTTCTGTTTCTTTTCTTCTTTTTCTTTTTTCTTTTTCCATCTTGTTGTTCTTTCTTTTTCTTCTTACTTTCTCTTTGTTTCTCTTTCCTCTTTTTCTTCTTTTTCTGTTTCTTTCTTCTTTTTCTTTTTCTTCTTTCTTTCTCTTTCTTTTTTTCTTCTTTTTCTTTTTCTTCTTTCTTTCTCTTTCTTTTCTTCTTCTTTTTCTTTTTCTTCTTTCTTTCTCTTTCTTTTCTTCTTCTTTTTCTTTTTCTTTTTTCTTTTTCCTTTTTCTATCTTATTTTTCTTTCTTTTTCTACTTACTTTCTCTCTCTTTCTCTTTCTTTTTCTTCTTTTTCTTTCTTTCTTTCTTTTTCTTTCTTTCCTTTTTCTTTTCTCTTTTTCTTCTTTTTCTGTTTCTTTTCTTCTTTTTCCTTTTTCCTTTTCCATCTTGTTGTTCTTTCTTTTTCTTCTTACTTTCTCTTTGTTTCTCTTTCCTCTTTTTCTTCTTCTTTTTCTGTTTCTTTCTTCTTTTTCTTTTTCTTCTTTCTTTCTCTTTCTTTTTTTCTTCTTTTTCTTTTTCTTCTTTCTTTCTCTTTCTTTTTTTCTTCTTTTTCTTTTTCTTCTTTCTTTCTCTTTCTTTTTTTCTTCTTTTTCTTTTTCTTCTTTCTTTCTCTTTCTTTTCTTCTTCTTTTTCTTTTTCTTCTTTCTTTCTCTTCTTTTCTTCTTTTTCTTTTTTCTTTCTCTTTCTTTTTCTTTCTTTTCTTCTTCTTTTTCTTTTTCTTTTTTCATCTTCTTTTTCTTTCTTTGTCTTCTTACTTTCTCTTTCTTTTCTTCTTCTTTTTTCTTTTTTTATCTTGTTTTTCTTTCTTTATCTTCTTACTTTCTCTTTCTTTTCTTCTTCTTTTTCTTTTTTCATCTTGTTTTTCTTTCTTTGTCTTCTTACTTTCTCTTTCTTTTCTTCTTCTTTTTCTTTTTCTTCTTTCTTTCTCTTTCTTTGTCTTCTTACTTTCTCTTTCTTTTCTTCTTCTTTTTCTTTTCTTCTTTCTTTCTCTTTCTTTCTGTTTCTTTTTCTTTCTTTCTTTCTCTTTCTTTATCTTTCTTTTCTTCCTCTTTTTCTTTTTCTTCTTTCATCTTGTTTTTCTTTCTTTGTCTTCTTACTTTCTCTTTCTTTTTTCTTCTTTTTCTTCTTTCTTTCTCTTTCTTTTCTTCTTTTTCTTTTTCTTTTTCATCTTGTTTTTCTTTCTTTGTCTTCTTACTTTTTCTTTCTTTCTGTTTCTTTTTCTTTTTTTTCTTTTTTTCCTTTTTTTTCTTTTTCTTTTTTTTCTTTTCTTTCTTTTTCTGTGTACCGTAAACCCTCTGCACCTCCCACATTGATCCCATTCGCTCCTACCAGTCCGACTCAACACAAGACAACTTGTCATTCTCGTTTCGCAAAGCGTATTCACATTCCTCATCTACTAAAACTCGTGATAAAGAGATTAATTTCATTTTTAACCTGGCCTCCCGTTCTGATTATCCACACCATTTTGTTGTAAGACATCTTCAACGGCGTCAGCGTTCCATGTATACCTCTTCACGAGACAATGAGGGGTAGTCAGGTGCATTGGCTCTATGGACTATATATTCCTGAACTTTTCCACATCTTAAAAAATGCTTGTCACAGAGAAGGTATGGACTTTGGCATAAAGACAAACAAGTTATTTTCACTAATAAGGAAAGATCGAGACAAAGTTAACCCGCTACAAAGGCATGGTGTCTACTCCATTCCACTTAAAGCTATTTACTCTAACGCACAGGACACCAATTACGTATAGGACAATTGCTACCTGTGTATCCGAGCACATGTATAATGTTCGAACTGGTTCGAGTGCCACTGCCTTATCCAGGTTAGTTAACCTAGGCCAACGCGTACTAGAGTGAAACAGCACCACTTTAATAACAACATCTGCAACTAAACATAACTTATTGTTTACAGAGAGCATGCACATTTCTCTTTTTGCTGATCGGTGTTGTTATGATGACGCGCCATGGACCTTGCCCACTTCATGGAAACATTTTATTTCAAATCCCCGTATATATCATCACAACTCATAACCGTATGTTTTGTAGTAATTTGCATATATGTATGTTTGTCGAGGGCGCGTGCGTATGTTGGAGCAGCGCTTTCATGCTGCTGCATTGTGGGTGTTGGTTACCGGCTTTATAATCACGGAACCACACCCCCGCAGTTCCTCATGATGGGCGCACAGTGGGGTCTGAAAGATCTAGCGACGATTGTAATCTGGTTTTAATTGTAAATAAGAGTTGATCTTTTAAATCTGCAGTTATTTTCATGTTCTTTTTTTTTTTTTTTTTTTTTTGATTGGAGATTTAACGACCATCGTGAGCAACTCAATGGGCTATAAGCAGTCGCCCGTCCCTAATTTAGGGTCACTGGTTCCAGGGAAGGGAGAGAGCCAGTGCCGTAAGACAAACACAACATCCATGCCCGACCGGGATTCGAACCCGGACCCCTTACGGACGAATGATCAGAGGCCAGCGACTTAGACCACTGCGCATGTTCTTTTTCATCCTGTCAAAACAGCATTGACTTTTTTGGTTTATAACATTTGTCGGTTGGCAGTGGTAGGTTGAAAGAATGTTTCGGTTGATTAAATTGTATTATTTTTGATTTCCTGTTTTCATCTTGATTGCTACGATCGGAAAGCTCTACTTCACCTTAAAATGACTTACCACATTAAAATTTAAAGGCACAAAAATTTATTACGTAAAAAAATAATATGTATACGCGATGAGCTGTTCGCTAAGCAACACATGACAACCTCTCTCTACGGAGGCATATCTCAAAGTGACGCTCTAACGTCATACACAGAGTCTGCATTTCGATGTGCACCTAGCGCCATCTATTAATCAAAATAGTATGTAAAAGGTTGAGAACTACAAAAATGTACAACAACATTTCCACATGAAAAACCAGTCATGGTAGTGCCTGTCGGCAAAACGCATAATGAAGCAGTACTACATGCTAACATATAGCACGCCATATCCTCTGACTAGGCGAATGTTTCACGGTGCTAACTGTGTATTTTTATTCAAAACGTTTGCCTTCTGGTCGTCGAACACGTGATTTACGTGATTCAAATTGACGCACAGTTGATTCATCGTAAAAAGAACTTGACTCCAATTGTAAGCTTGACTCCAGAGCCGCGGATGGCTTAGTGGTTAGTGTTTCAGACTATCGATGCTGGGTCCCCAGGTTCAAGCCTGGGCTGATCTTTCAGAGATTGTGTGATTTACTAACAATCGCTGAATATCCGCCGTGCATCTGACGAGCACGTTAAGTGACGGCCCCCAGGCTGGACCCACTGGTTAAATGGGTATCCTTTCCTATACCCCACCTGAAATTCTCTCACCCCTCTATGTGCAATATCGTACTTGTACGGTGGCGCCATCTACTGTACTCTAATCTCACTACAAACTGTTCTGTCAAAGTTGCTAGACTTGCTCTCATTCCTTCCGTTTCTGTGTCCTGCCCAAAAGGCGATCTCGCTGTAGGTGGCTGGGACCTAAACTCTACTATCTGTGGACGGAAGTCCTACAAGAAAATGACGCTGAGAGCATTGTAAGCAGTCCACGATTGCTGACGCTTCGCAAACTGGAGTCACTTCTTTCTCATGACAGAGGTTAGTCTAGGTTTAAGTGCAGGTTTATAAGACTTTAATTCAAGACCTTTGCAAAACGGGCCGCGCGTGGCCTAGTGGTCAATGTTCGTGACTTCCACGGAGAAAACCTCAGGTTCGATCCCAGGCAGGTTCGAACGCTCGAACCACTAAATATCCTCCCTTCGTCGCATGGGCACGTTAAGCCATCGGACCCAGGGTACTGGCCCCCAGCAATACATATGGGCGTCGTCCGCCTCCATTCTACTTCGCTTCCGTGTCACTTTTCTATCTGGCACTCTAGCCTAAACCTCGTTGCTTTCTATTTCTAAGGGTTGTTTAAGACCTGGAATCAGACACTCCCTTCCTGAAATCCTGCACATATGATCTGATCTCTCTGCTAAAACTTCGGGAAAAAGTGTGATGTGCCTTGTTTGTCCTGCACGAACTCCTCGGAGAACGCATAACTATTATCTTTACGCTATTGTCATCATGTGGAGTTGTTTTCCTTTGACTTTCACTTCTCTTTCGGTCGTTAAATTCACCTGTATCCCGATATTTTATGATCGTATTACTGTATTGATAGCAGTTTTGCTCACATTCACCTTTCTTCTTATGTCACCTATGGAGTATATTTCATGATATAAAGTCATTATCTGTGCCCTCTGAGTAACACTTAATGACGCTTTTTTGACAATTTTTCGCTATATAGAAAATACATACAAAACCTCTCATCATGAAAACCGGAAGCAAACTGGCGCTCGCACGCTTACGCCAAATCTATCAACAACTGCTGCTGTAGGATGAGGCAACACCAAAAGGAAATTAAGTAATACGGACAGTAGCTGACGCAATCGGCAGAAATCTCCTAAGACCAACAGGTGGTCTTAAAATTTTCCAAATGGCTGTTTTTTATTACTTTGTCCGTCTGGAGACACCATATCTCTGCAGCTACGGTAAACTGCTCATATTAGTCCAATTTGAAAAACTTTTTTCTGAATTGGGAAGCTTGAAATGTGAGAATGACGATTCCGTTCTTTAATGATGCACACCTTCGCCGCTAGAGGGCGTAAACGTGGATTTTTTCGAATTCAAATATTCTTTATTCCAACGTTCGATTGAAAACATTCTTTCTTTCAATTGATACCATTTATAATAATACTGTTTTGAGTACACTTTCTTTTTCGAGTAATACAAAGTTTTCTCGCTAGGGGGCGTAACAAAACAATTGCTATTTTCGTGATATCTCCACTTCTAACAGTCCGATTTGAAATATTCCTTTTCCATCAGATAAAGCTTTTTGTGGAATATGTTCGAACATGTGTCCATTTATTGTCATTATATGGTCGTTTATTAACGTGGCATTAAACGAACATCCGCGATGCCGTCCCGGTGGCGCAGTGGTCTACGCGATGGACTCTGATCATTCGTCTGAAAGGGGTCCGGGTTTGAATCCCGGTGAGGCACGGATGTTGTGTTTGCCCTTGATAGTCCGAAGTCTTCTCGTTTCTGAGCGAACCGTAGCGCAAAGCAAAGCTAGCAGGCATTCGTATCAAAGTTCTTCTCATCGGAATAGCGAGCACCCTCGAAAACCTGATTGCGTTATGCCGTAGGATTGTGTGATGTATATATACAATTTAATATTCATTCGATCGAGTTCATTAACGTAGGTAAGATGTATCCCAATATGTAAAGATGTGAATAAACATTCCGTTGACCATTGTTAGTGAAAATATTTAGAATGTACATATTGAGTTTTTAACTGTGAGTTCCATTTTGAGAGAACGGCTGAACGTAAAATTGAGGTATCAAAATAAAGGTCTTACCATGTAGATGTGCCAGTCGAAGAGAAAACTGAGACTGGGGCAACGGTTCGGGCGTGGCGGGGCGGCCAAGTTCCCATGTAAAGTCTATGGGCGAAGCGTGAGGTCCTTATCTACATCAGGCGCTCAGTTCAGTGTCAGACTTGGTGTGTGCATTGTGTTCTATGATCAGTCTTAAAGTAATACTTTATTGCATACTTACTCTTAGCAGAATGTCTCTCCCGCAGAAAAAAAGAAAAGGAAACGTAAGAGCCTTACTGGAAGGCGTGAGCGATCAATGGGTCGCAACTATATGTCTCAGACAAGAGAGAATGAAGAGTATTGGCAACGCGAATCTCATTCCAACAACATTTACAAACACAGTTGTGACTGAAGATCGGAGTGAAAGAGTTGCGCTATCCAGTTGAATTTTTGCCCACGATCGTCATGAGTGGACTTCCGCCTCACATTTTACGACTGAAAAGGGGTGCAGTCGTGATGCTCATCACGAACCTGGCCTCCCCGGTAGCGCAATGGTCAAAGCGCTGGCTTCTGATCATTCGTCCAAAAGGGGTCCGGGTTCGAATCCCGGTGAGTCATGGATGTTGTGTTTGCCTTGTGGCACTGGCTCTCTCCCTTCCCTGGAACCAGTGACCCTAAATTAGGGACGGGCGAGTGCTTATAGCCCATTGAGTTGCTCACGGTGGTCTTTAAACCTCCAATAATAAAAAATAATAAATAAATGTGCACAGATATAGACAGTGTTACAGAGATATAGACATATTGATCAAGTAACACATTGGCCACCCCGGTGGTGCAGTGGTCTAAGCGATGGCTTCTGATAATTTGTTCGAAGGGGGTCCGGGTTCAAATCCCGGTGAGGCATGGATGTTGCGTTTGTCTTACGGCCCTGGCTCTCTCCCTTCCCTGGAACCAGTGACCTTATAGGATCGGGTGACTGCTTATAGCCCATTGAGTTTCTCACGGTGGTCGATAAACTTTCAGTCAAAAATAAAAAAAAATAAAACTCACGAACCTGGACTATTGTCTTTACTGAAGTGGTTGAATGAATTTGTCAATCAAATAAAGTTTACATTTGTTGTTTCGTATGAGTTTATTCTTTAAAAAAAAAACGTCGGTTCCGACGGGTTATTTAAAGCTTAAAAACAACCGTCCTAGAACGGGCTATAGGTTACTTTGTACTTATTAGTAGTGCAAAAAAAGAAAGGATATAATTCAACTGAAAGCAAGAACTCTTACTTACATTGAACTGTTAAGCGGACTTGAGTTTCGATAAAATATCCCATAAGTCCCATAACTTTACAGATGTAAATCCCGTTGTCTGTTCTATGGACGTCATGCAGATATAACGATTTGTTGTTCGATAAAAGTTCATTGTCATCTTTTCTCCTCCACGTGACACGGAACTTCCGGCTTCGTGTGATATTGCAGAAGAAATGGATGTCTTCGCCTTGGCAGGATTCAAGCTCGTGTAAAAAATTGTGCTTGTTTGACAGAGAATCTAGAAAGAGTTCATTTGGGAAGCAATTAATATATGTTGCATATAACAAGGGAAATGCAAAAGTAGTATTGTACTTTCATTCGCAAAGGTTCAAGACCACCTGTCAAGTTAATGAAAATTAAGATATTCAAAGAAAGAACAAATTACTGGTCAGAAATATTTTTAAAAATTGACACCACAGATGAATACTTACATTCTTTAGAACACAAAACGACCGAAACCAGTACTTTCTGTGACAACCTTTGTTTTTTATAACGGACAGAATACGATGTGGCATACTCTCAATGAGGGATTCGCTGTAGTCACTTGAAATCTAAAACGAAAACTACACTGGTACGCAAAAATTAAGGACGAAGAGGAGAAATGATCATAAGAGCGGAACGAGCAGGCAGAACAGACCGAAAGACCACTCAGGAGATAGACTAGGGTCCGGTACGGTAGGGCATGCGCATATATGCAGCATGACGTAGAGGGGGAGAGTGTCGGAAGGGTATAAAGCACACGGGCGGTGTACGCTCAGCAACTCGGTGAAAGCTATTGCACGGTGTACTTCGGTTTGAACGACGTCGAGTTGCTGCCACCATTGGATATGGCCAACAAGCAATCCAGTAGACGACATCTGGATGACTTTACCTGAGGTCGCGTCATTGGGAAGTTGGAAGATGGTCGAAGTGGGACTAGTGTGGCCGAAGAGTTCGGAATCGCTCACAGCATCGTTTCACGAGTTTCGTCCACGAGCAACCATGGCGGCGGACGACCAGAATATTGTCCTATAGGCGAGAAGAGACAGACGGCAGACAGCGGGAGAAATCGCAAGGCACATGCAACAGACAAGTGGACGTCCGTTATCGCGTTTTACCGTAGGCAGGAGGCTTCACAAAGGTGGTCTATTTGCACGACGACCAGTACGTTGTGTGCCATTAACGCCTGCTCATCGGAGACGGCGGTTTCTGTGGTGCCAGGAACACAAGATCTGGACTCATCAGCAATGGGGTCGAGTTCTCTTTACGGATGAGAGCCGATTTAGTCTGACTCGCGGTTCTGGAAGTATACACATCTGGAAAGAGCAGGGAACACGCAATCACACCTACAACATCATCGAAAGGGACAGGTTTGGAGGTGGCGGAGTTCTCGTTTGGGGCGGTATCATGCTTGGTTGCCGTGCTGACCTACACGTCTTCCGAGGAGGTTCAGTAACCGGTGTGCGCTATTGTACCTAGATTCTCCTGCCTCACGTGCGTCTGTTTAGAGGTGCTGTGGGTCCTGAGTTCCTCTTCATGGACGACGACGCTACACCTCATCGTACAGTGGCTGTCGCATAGCTGTTGGAGAGTGAAGATATTCGACGCATGGATTGGCCCGCCAGGTCTCCGGACCTAAATCCAATTGAACACGTGTGGGCCCTTCTTCGGAGACGCTTGGCAGCACGTCACTAGCCACCAGAAAAGATTACGCAGCTGCGATTGGTGCTACAAGAGGAATATGCCGCGATTCCTCAACAGCTCCTTGAAAACCTCGTCCTCAGCATGGATAGACACTGTAAATCCTGCAACGCAGTTAGGAGGGATCATATCTCCTACTAAAGACTGGATTTTTCTTGGCAGCCGCATGTCACATGGACGTTTCTGTTTTCTGTACAGTTGTGCTCGAAGCTACCTTTTCAATAAAATGCCTTTGTATCTTTTGGATTCCTTGTTTGAAACGTTTTGCTCACTTGTCCCATATTCTTACATCTTGGGGATCTTACGGTTTGATTTGAGTCGATGTGGAGCACTTCTGCACGACGTTACATTTGGAAAACCATCTCATCTTTAAGTTTAGCACGCCAGTGTAGAATGAGACTGGGGATGGCAAAAACGGGTTTTAGAGAGAATCAAAGACTACTGACAGCCAAACATATAGATCTAAAACTGAGGAAGATAATTTTAAAGGCATATGTTTGGCCAGTAACTCTTTGCGATTCTATGAGATGGACATTGACCAAGACGGAGGCATTTGAGTTGTAGAGCTATAGAAGAATGGAGAGAATAAGTTGGCTTGATAGAAAGACTAATGAGGAGGTCGTGGAGAGTGTGGGAGAACACAGGAATCTGATCATCATGTTAAAAAGAAGAAGAAGAATGTTATGGATGTGTCACAAATTGCGCCATGGAGGCCCGATTCTGAAAGTTTTGGAAGGGAAAACTCCAAGACACTTATACTAGGACATACTATGACTTGAAGAGAATGTCAGAGAATAGAGAGGAATGGAGAGACACAGTACTTCTACTGAACAACCAGTCCTTGCACTGAGTAACCAAGAAGAAGACTTGAAATGTCTTTGCACCACACGTACTTAATGGTGTCAATCAAAGCTTGTGAATTTCATGGATGTTTTTCTGCTACCTTGTTTTTTTAAATGGTCCATAAATTTTCGATGGGGTTAAGGTCGGGACTTTACCGGGCAAGTCAAGCACAGTTATGGTTTTCCTCTGCAGGTAATTCTTTACTGTCTTTGATCTGTGGCATGGAGCACCATCGTGCATAAAAGTTGTGCATCTGTGCACTGGCATATGAGTTAACAGCTTCACACGTAACATTACCAGACAAAAAAAGAGCCGTCACGGTAGAGCCTATCGTCAAAAACGATAATGACGCAGTACCAGATGTTGACATAACACCCCATTTCATTTGACTGGGCGGATGTCTCACGATGCTAACGGGATATTTTTTCATCAAACCTTTTGCCTTTTGGTCATCGAAATTGCGCTTCACGTGATTCAAATTGACGCACAGTTGATTCATCGGAAAAAGAACTTGGCTCCAGTTTTCAACAGTCCACGATTGATGACGCTTCGGAAACTGGAGTCTCTTCTTTTTCATGACAGAGGTTAGTCTAGGTTTATATGCAGGTTTATAAGACTTTAATCCAAACTCATTGCTAAGACGTCGGGAAGCGGTGCTGATACTAATATCAGACCCTTTTGAATGTAGAAAGGCCTCGAATTTCTTGCACGAACTCCTTGGAGAACGCATAACTATTCGCCTTATGGTATTGGCATCACGTGGGGTTGTTTTCCTTGGACGTCCATTTCTCTTTCGGTCGCAAAATTCATCTGTATCTCGATATTTCATGATCGCATTATGAATAGCTGTCCTGCTTACATTCACCTTTCTACTTCTTTGACATTCGGAGTATCCTTCATGATATTAAGTTACTAGTTGTGTCCTCTGAGTAACACTTAATGACGCATTTTTGCCCATTTTTCGCTATATAGAAAATACGTACAAAACCTCGCAGCATGAAAACCAGAAGCAAACTGACGCTCCCACGCTTCTCCCAACTCTATCAACAGCTGCCGTTGTAGGATGATGCAACACCGGCAGGAAGTTGAGTAATACAGACAGTAGATGACGCAAATCGGCAGAAATCTCCTAATACCAACAGTTGGTCTTAAACTTTTGCAAATGACTGTATAGGTCAGATATTAAATGAGTTCTAAATTTTGTACGTTATACACTGGTGTGTGGTTGAATGCAAACACGTGATCTTCTGTTCGATAAAGTTTTGCCGTCACTTTTGTCTCTCGGAAATCATCACGTGATAGCAACGACACCATCATCCTAAACATTCCATTGAAAAGAGAATGTAACTTAACCCTTTAACGACCATACTTCCAAAAAAAAAAAACCTCGCGTACATTCAGAAGACCACGGTCCCCGAATCCCCCTTCTAGAGCGAGTAGAATTTTCCTCGCCTACATGTTCTTCGAATTTTGACAGCCTCTGCGGGTTTATCAGAAGTCACTCACAGAAACCAATGTTGTCACTTATCAAATACCGTATTTACTCAAATTTAAAGCGCACCTTACTTCTCAGCTAGGAAAATGCGTATTTTTTCTTAATACTAGTATACTAAGACGCAAGAAAACTTGAAATAAATACAAACTTATGTAGCTTACGATATATGGCAATTTTTTAATTTATTTAAATTTCACATTACTCCAAATAATGCATTGCTCACAGACATCTCTCCATCTATTAGTTGTGCAACTTAATTCTCGGCCACTAACCGCAAGCGATCACAGAACGTCGGCAAATGCAAATAGCTGTGTGCAATAATGCGCTGATTGCAGCGCCATCCAACAGCTTTTCAGGCAACCGTAACCGCTCACAGCTGTAGTGACAGAAGGGACGAAAGTTGACGATGAAAGCAATATCGTTCGAGAAGCAACATTTGAGGCATCGCCTCCTGTTCGCGTTTTAGCTAAAAAAAGTACCGCAGAAACCCAGCAAATGATCTGTGGTGTTTGGGGTGAGACTGCTGTGTCTTACAGTACGTATAAGAAGTGGTTCCAGCGATTTAAGCAGGGAAATTTTGATCTCTGTGATGCAGAACGTCCGGGACAGCCACAGAAAGTAGACGACGAGGAACTGGAACAACTGTTGGACGCGGATCCCTTTCGCACACAGTCAGAGATCGCCCTGGAACTCGGAGTAACACGGCAAGCCATTGCAAAGCGCCAGCACAAGCTTGGACGGATTCACAATGACGGCCGTTGGGTGCCCCACCAACTCACAGCTGCGAACAAGTTTAGGCGCTACGAGTTTGCTGTGTCCTTGCTCTCCAGATTCAAGAGGAAGGATTTCCTCTACAAGATTTTGACCTGTGATGAGAAGTGGATCATCTACGATAATTCTAAGCGCCGCAAATCGTAGGTTTATCGAGGTCAGCCTACCACCAGTACCGCTAAACCGAATATCCATGCCAGGAAGTTGTTGCTGTGCACATGGTGGGATCAGCGCGGTGTCGTACACTATGAGTTGCTCAAACCTGCTGAAACGGTCAATGCTGAGTGTTATTTTCAGCAACTCATTCATGTGAGTGACGCAATAGAGGCGAAAAGGCCATACACCGGCAAGGGCAGAAGGTCGGTCGTGTTGCGAAAACGACTTTAAACACGTTCCCCGACCTGGGATGGGAGATTTTGTCCCACGCGACGTATTCTCCAGACTTCGCCCCGTCGGATTAGCATCTCTTTCGCTCCCTGCAACATCACCTGAGTGATACGCAGTTCAAGTCTGTCGAGGAGGTCCACACAAGTATTGATGACTTTATCAACTCGAAACAGCCCTCTTTTTTCCGCAGTGGCATTCGGCAGCTCCCTGATCGATGGCTCAAATGTATCCAACACGACGGGGATTATTTCCGTGATTAGGTACGTATTCGATTTGCTATAATTTGCTGTCAACGTGTCGTGCCTGTGGCCGAGAATTAAGTTGCACACCTAGTACATCTTCAGATATTTCACTGCACGAATCTTCATTGTTGCTGTCGGCTGTGGTTTCACTGCTGGAATTTTCAAAGATCTCCAGAGTCATCCTTCGCATTGGAAATGCCGCACTTCAGAAAAGACCGCTTAATTAAGTCATTAGAAATGAACTCCCAGGCATCAACAATCTACTCTACTACTACAGAGCGTGAAGGTGTTTTAACACATCCAGTTTTTTATAGCCTTACCTGTGTAAAGCTGAGGATTCTTACTTTAGCTTAAGTTTTAGGTTGGGGAATATCTAAATTATTGCAAAGGTAAACTTTTAAATGAAATAATTATCCAAAGATGACAGGACTTTTTTATTGTAATTAACTGTGTGAATATGCTGTTAGCACAGAAGCTGGCGGCCGTGCTGGAATGCAGAATTTTGAGTTCCTTTCAATCAAAAACATTCCCCTTTATGTAATATTGTTCAGGAAAAGTGAGTATGGAATTCCATATGGGTAACAACAATTGCCCAAAAACTTTGACGCAACCCATGCAATGCATCTTTCACCTCACTTGTACAGCAGTTGTTCTGCAAGAAAGCAGCAGACGAATAAGTAACTCGAACCGCGGTTTCGTGACGTCACTGCATACGGTGTATTGTTTCCGTCATAAATGATCTGCTTACTCTTGCGTATGGCGAAAGAGTAATTCGTATCTGTACTCAGCACATACACAGCGATGGATTTGTTCGAAACGCGCTACCGTCACAAAACCACGAGTGTCTTTCCCACTGTCGCAAGAGCACTGTTTTTCAACATGTCGCTTTTATTTTAAGATGCAAACACGATGTTCCCACGTCACCAACGTTCAGGTTCCATGAGCCTAAAATGCACTAACGGATTTTCTAACAAAAACATAAACAACGTTCGCTGATTGCAAAGTTTCTCACGGTAAGATAAAAGAAAATTAGTGGCAACACTAACTCATGACACATTCGCAAGCTTGGCTTCTAATGACACATTGTTTCTCAAAACACCAGCAAAGTTCTTAAAATGACTTCTCGGGTCTTCGTTTTCGTACTTGGCAATAAAAAGGGAATTAATTAATTAAGACACGTAACAATACGATACACTGCACTCATGTATATATGTTAGCAAGTTCCTTAACTCTTTAAGCGGCCGATGTATCTTGACCAAATGTTACACAAAACCTTTCTGCGTTTCCCAAACCTAAATGTTCTCATAAAGATGTGGATTTACGAAAGCAACGGCTAAACGATTCCTTTCTCCTTCTTATCTGAGAAGTACCAACCAGAAACCTGTCAGTGGTCGTAATTTCTGTCTGCCTCTCTCTCTCTTTCTCTCTCTCTCTCTCTCTCTCTCTCTCTCTCTCTCTTTCTCTGTCCCTCTCTATGTCTTGTTGCTCTCTTTCTATCACTCTGTCCCTCTTATGTCTTGCTCTCTTTATATCTCTCTGTCTCTCTCTATGTCTTTCCCTCTTTCTGTCTCTGTTTATTTCTCTCTCTCTATTACTCTCTGTCTCTCTCAGTATCTCTATCACCTTCTGTCTCGGCCTCTCTCTCTCTCTCTCTCTCTCTCTCTCTGTCTTTCTGTATCACGCTCTCTGTCTTTCTTTATCTCTCTGTCTCTCTCTATCAATCTCTGTCTGGCTCTAAATTTCCGACTCACTCTCTATCTGTCTCGCTTATCTCTTTTTTCTCTGTCTGGCTGACTCTCTACCTCTGTCTGACTCTCTATTTCTCTCTTTCTCGGTATCCCTCTGTCTCTGTCACTCTCCTTCCATCTATATATCTCTGTCTCTCTCTTTCCTGGTCTGTCTGTCTCTGTATCTCTGTCTGACTCCCTCTATTTCTCTCTTTCTCTGTCTCCCTCACTCTCTTTCTCTCTATATATATCTCTCTACCTCTTTGTCTTTCTGTCTGTCTGTCTTTCTATTACTCTCTGTCTCTCTCAGTATCTCTATCTCCCTCTGTCTCGGCCTCTCTCTCTCTATCTGTCTCTGTCTGGCTCCATCTCTCCGACTCACTGTCTATCTGTTTCGCCCTACCTTTCTTTTCTCTGTCTGACTCTTTATTTCTATCTTTTTCGGTCTCCCTCTGTCTCTGTCACTCCTCCTCTCTATATATCTCTATCTCTCTCTTTCTCTGTCTCCCTCACTCTCTTTCTCTCTATATATATCTCTATTTCTCTGTCTCTGTTTCTCTCTCTATTTCTCTGTCTCTGTCTCTCTCTCTCTCTCTCTTACTCTCTCTTTGGACAGCAGTGTATTTCTCTGTCTCTGTCTCTCTCTCTCTCTCTCTTACTCTCTCTTTGGACAGCAGTGTATTTCTCTGTCTGTCTGTCTATCATCCTCTATTTCTCTCTTTCTCTGTCTCCCTCAATCTCTTTCTCTCTATATATCCCTATTTCTCTGTCTGTTTCTCTCTCTATCTCTCTCTCTCTCTCTCTCTCTCTCTCTCTCTCTCTCTCTCTCTCTCTCTCTCTCTCTCTCTCTCACACACACACTCACTTCTAGCACCTTATTCTCGGTTTCATGACTGAAGTCACTATGAGTAACGGCTAGTTTTCCAGTCACGAACATCTGCCACTGGGTAGAAAAAAATTAATCAAACATCGCTCTCTTCTTTCTTAGCCATGATGCCATTGTGATATGGCCCTTTTAGCAGGTAATGAGTCAGAATGGATCAGTGTTAATTATCCCTCTAAACAACTACTTTGAATAACAAAACTAAGGGGAATGAAACGCTGTCTAATGGGCAAGATCAATCGTTTCAGCCGCGTTCGGTCCACCGCTTAGACAGCGAATTCATTTCTTCGAGCTGATATCTACCCATATTGCTAGACCCGAGTTAATTCGTCCCAGCCAATTAAATGCTTAAGCCCCTCGACGCTTTGTAATTGTCAGATTTCATGTTCTTTCCTACGTTTTGGACAGCAGTGTATTTAAATATATGGACTTGTCTGAGGTTTTTTTGGAAAACAAAGGGATTGGGATTCGGGTAAGCTAAATCGTTCCAGTCTGCATATTTTCGAAAGAAAGCAAACTAACCAATGACTCAAACACACACACAATAAGCAATATATTTAAGGAAATATTAGAAGTTTTCCGCGAGTTTGTTTCTAAAACTAGACTCATGTGCCAAAACTATTGTAGCGAACGCAAGTTCCATTAATACACATTTCAAGTTTTGTCTGTTCCTTCTCTCTCAATGGATCAGTGCCAGGATTCCAATTCTCTGCATTGCAGGTTTGGGCACATGACGAGATATTGAAACAGCAGAATATACAGCAAGTTTCGCAATAAAGTTTTCCCCTTTGCCAGCTAATATGAATTTTATTGGCTCACTCAGAGCAAACAGCAGACACAAAGTACTCAGACACTACTAGAGGAGAGACGAAAAAGATACAACCCTCAAATAATTAAACCTATTCGAAGGTTGCGTGGAATAAAATACACCAAAGATATTACTACGATAAATTTTTCAATTGATCAAGGATATTAAGGTACCTATTATTCTTATAATAAATTGTTTTCACTGCCAGTGTTTAGGGCATGAATTTTTGTGCCTAAATTTCATTCGATTATCTGACAAATCAAATTCCCACCACGATTTAACTGATAAAGTATTTTAAAAAAACGGTCAAGACACATTATTGTGACCACCAGCTCATGTCCACAGGAACCGCCGTGTGCAGCGCGGACAGCAGCTACACCGACTGGGAGGGACTCAATAAGGTGCTGGAAGGTGTTCACATGTATGTGGAGCCATGATGAATGCAGTGCGTCAGAGAGCTGGTGGAGAATCTATAGAGCGAAGAACGCGATTGAGGTGGTCCCACAGATGCTCAATTGGGATTACATCTGGGGATCAGGGGGCCACGAAAATACTTTGAAGTCTTCATCGTGCTCTTCCAAACACTCTCGGACATTTCTAGCTGTATGACACATCACATTGTCATGCTGGAAGATCCCATCAGCCCCAGGGAAGACAATCAGCATGTATGGGTGTACGTGGTCTGCACGGATGGATTCATAACGAATTGGGACCATAATGTCTTCCACATGTATGACTGGACCCAGAAAATGACACGAAAACATTCCGCGGACCGCAACGCTGCCCCCACTAGCTTGTGTTCTTCCAGCAATGGTTGAAGAGTGTTTGTTCCCCGATGTTTCTCGCTTTAGAGTATATGCCAACGTTCATCCGTTCGATAAAGCAGAAAACGTGACTCACCGGAGACGGCAATCCTTTGCCAATCAGAGGATCTCCAATTCCGATACTGCCGTGCAAATGTAAGTCTTTTCTGCAGATACATAGGTGCAGTGACCATCCGTCTGCAACGGAGCCCCCATACGCAGCAGGGTTCGCTGAACTGTCGTTTAGACACACTTTCGGTAGCCTCCTGGTTCATTCGGCCAGTGAGTCGCTCTTCTGTAACACGTCGATCGGCCTTCACGCACCTTCGAAGCCGACGTTCACCTCTCATATCAATGGCACGTGGTGCTCCGTAGTTTCCACATCGCTTATTCGCAATGGTGCCATTTCTTCAATCACGATACACTTTAACCACAGCAGTACGCAAACAGTTCACAAACTGCGCTGTTTCAGAAATACTGCCACCCTTGGCCCGAAAGCCGATAATAATCCTTTTTGAAAAACTAATAAACCACTTCTTTTATCCATGGCAGCAACGATTGATATGTTTATAAACTGCCTACATCACAACTCATATACCCTCCAAGGAAGCTCACGACATGTGCCCTTCTTTCTTTGGCTGCGCGCTGTTCACTTCAAAAGTAGGAAGTGGTCACAATAATGTGACTCGACTGTGTATATTATTGATAACATGCCACTCTAGGCGTCCAGTTAGGCCAATCATCGAGTCTCTGAAAGGGTGTTATGCTTGGTTCATTCCTTCACAGGCAGGTTCCAATCAATTTCTGGTAGGGATTACACCCCCAGGGACGCTTTAGACGCAACTATATATACTATATTGACAAAGGTCACCGTACTCTCCTTCAAAAGCAAATGAACAGATCCGCTGCGTTGTTAAGATGCACGGTACAGCTGCAAACGGCTTAAAAACAAGCCTGCAGCTGACCTCGATCATATCGCACTATGAGGTTGAGTGAAAATGTCGCGGCGGGAGAGAACTGACTCTGAGAAAGGAAAGATTGGTAGGTGTTATATTAGTTGGTTCTCTATAAGAGAAACCGAGAGGCGTTTAAACATACCCAAGTCAACCGTTTTGGATGTCCTGAATACGTGGAAGACACATACCAGCAAAACGTACCGGCAGATTAAAGAAAATCAGTGATAGAGTACGTCGAAGATTCAGGAGAGTCGTTACAACTAATCGACGGAGTACTGCACAAGACCTCAGTGTACAGTTAAGTAAAAATGCTGGAACCTTGGTATGTACGTACCATTGCCAGAGAACTTCATTCCATGGGTTACCGTGGTCGTGCGGCTTCTCATAAGCCTTTCATCTCTACTCTGAATGCTACTCGTCGTTTAGCATGGTATAAAAAACATTTATCGTGGACCACAGATCAATGGAAACTTGTCCTATGGACTGTAGAATCTAGATACACGATTCATCAGTATGATGGCCGTGTGTGGGTGTGGCGGCCGCCGGGAGAACGCTATTTACCACAGTGTATTGTTCCTAAATCCAAATTTGGAGCTGGAACTGTAGTCGTGTGGGGGTGTTTTTCGTGGTATGGTCCCGGCCCATTGGTTACCGTGGACAAACATGTTAACCAGCGTGTCTACGTCAATGTTCTAGACAATTATGTCCTACCAACTCTGTGGCAATACTATGGAACCGAGCCTTTTTGTTACCAGCAGGATAATGCACCGAGCCATAAAGCAAGGACTTTTACCGCGTGGTTTGACGATGATTACGTATCGTATGTGGAGTGGCAAGCACAGGGCTCTGATTTTAATCCCATAGCACACCTATGGGATGAATTAGAGCGCTGCATAAAAAGTTTGCAACCAAGGCCTACTACTAAGCAACAAATAGCGTTAGCATTATGTACTGAATGGAAGCGCATAGCTATCGCTGTGTTCTAAAACCTTGTCGTAAAAGGTGGACCGACACCGTACTAATGTATGTCAATAAATGGTATGTTGTGTTTCTCTTCTAGGTGTCCGGTGACATTAGTCATTGTAGTGTATCTCATTGAACTTTGGTGCTGGGCATCAGAAACTTAATTAGACTACACTGAATCTAGAAGCATTAATTCAACAGAGAGTAAGTAGGTCAAAGGAGTAGGAACACCTGATAGAAAGCCTGGCGGCATAGTTGGGAGTGGAAGAATATGACGTCACAACGTAAACTTACGACGATTACTTAACGTAAACTTAGCGATGGGATGGAAACAGAATCGGTGCCCATCCTACAGACGAGTTTTCAGTGGTTCAGAGCAACTCAATCTACCTGGGATTGCTCAATCGTCCATCTGGTATGACAGCGGATGTTCTATCCACTACGCTACTCGCGGGCCAAGATCCATATCCCCTAAATTAAGAATGGGGGACAACTTACACTGAAGTGCCAAAAGTCATGGGTAACAGTACGCAAATTTTTAACTAGTCTGGGCGTCGTATAAATGCTTCAGTGCGCCCCACACATTTTATCAGTTGCGAAGTGTAATCTCATAAGTGAGGTGGAATAACCTCTAGTAGGATTATAGCAAGCAGATGTGAATTATCCGAGTTTGGACGAGGCATGTTAGTGTGAGCAAGACGGATGGGGCATTCAATTTCTGAAGTTGTGAGAACATGCAACATCCTTCGACCCGCGGTATCACGTGTGTATCGAAAATACCTCATGGAAAGCATTATCACGTACCGTGGACAGCGCAGTGGCCGACCACAGGTGCTGAATGACCGTGACCAGCGGCTTCTGACCAAGATTTCCCAAGCTAACAGACAAGAGACACTGGCTCAAATGAAGATCAGAGACATATCCATCAGGTCAGTGCAGCGTAATTAACCGTCCATGGGCTATGGGAGCAGAAGACCCACCAGAATGTCTTTGTTAGCACCACGGCATCGGACACAGCACCTCACCTGGGCTCGTGAACACGATTACTGGACACTGGAAGAGTAGCAACATGTGGCGTGGTACAGTAAGTCACGTTACAGTTGTTACAAGCTGACCTGGATTGTCCATGCTAACAGACAAACAACACTGGCTTAAATAAAATCCACATTCAATGCAGAAGATACCAGAGACATATCCGTCAGGTCAGTGCAGCATAATTTAGCGTCCACGGGCTATGGGAGCAGAAGACCCACCAGAGTGTTTCTGTTAACACCACGACATCGGACACAGCACCTCACCTGAGCTCGTGAAGACGATAATTGGACACTGGAAGGGTTGCAACATGTGGTGTGGTCCAATAAGTCACCATACAGTTGTTACAAGCTGACCTGGATTGTCCATGCTAACAGACAAGCAACACTGGATCAAATAACATCCACATTCAATGCAGGAGATACCAGAGACATATCCATGAGGTCAATGCAGCATAATTTAGCGTCCATGGGCTATGGGAGCAGAAGACCCACCAGAGTGTCTTTGTTAGCACCACGGCATCGGACACAGCGCCTCACCTGGGCTCGTGAACACGATAATTGGACACTGGAAGAGTAGCAACATGTGGCGTGGTCCAATGAGTCACTCTATCAGTTGTTACAAGCTGACCTGGATTGTCCATGCTAACAGACAAGCAACACTGCCTCAAATAACATCCACATTCAATGCAGGTGGTACCAGAGACATATCCATCAGGTCAGTGCATCGTAATTTAGCATCCATTGGGATGGGAGCAGACGACCCACCAGAGTGTATTTGTTAACACCACGACATAGATCACATCGCCTCACCTGGGCTAGTGAACACGATAATTGGACACTGAAAGGGTTGCCACATGTGGCGTGGTCCAATAAGTCACGTTACAGTTGTTACAAGCTGACCTGGATTGTCCATGCTAACATACAAGCAACACTGGATCAAATGACATCCACATTCAATGCAGGAGGTACCAGAGACATATCCATGAGGTCAGTACTGCGTAATTTAGCGTACATGGGGTATGGGAGCAGAAGACCCACCAGAGTGTCTTTGTTAACACCACGGCATCGGACACAGAGCCACACTGGGCTCGTGAACATGGTAATTAGACCCAGAAAGCCTGGCAACATGTCACGTGGTACGATGAGTCACACTACCAGTTGTTACAAGCTGATGGTAGGGTTCGGGTGTGGCGCAGACCCCATGAGGCCATGGACCCAAGTTGTCAACAAAGCGCTGTGCAAAGTGGTGATGGTTTCATAAGGTGTCTTTACGCAAAACTATTTATATTCTCTGATCCTCCTAAACACATCATAACCAGCTAATCGCTTTGTTACTCTGCTGGCTGACCATTTTCGGCCCTTCATGGACTTCATGTACCCCGACAACGATAGCATTTCCCTGGCGGTAAATGCGCCATGTCATCGGGCCCAAGTTGTCCAGAATTGCTTCGAAGAATATTCTAGACAGTATTGTGGGATGGTGTGGACACCACTTTCGCCCAACATGAATCCATTGGAGCACTTATGGATGTGGTAGAAAGGTCCATTCGAACACAAGATCATGTACCTACAAATACAAGGGAACTGTTTGCGGCTGTACACACGGCATGGCACATGATTTCCCCAGAAGTCTTCCGGTCACGTGTGGAATCGATGCCACGTCGAGTTGCTGCACTTCGTCGGGCTAGAGCAGGTTCGAAACGATACTAATTACATATTCATGACAATTGGTACTTCAGTGTAAAGCCTTCAGAGTTCCTCATGGTGGTTGTTAAACCTCGATACACAAGAAAGAAAATTCTTCAGATACGGAACTAAAGAAAGTTACTTACGTCTTACTGTATGCTGATGATGAGTGGACAAAGAACTTTCCGTGGATTTTCCATCCAAATCGCACAACACGGGCTCCAAGTTTTCCACATCGGTTCTATTTATATAAAGTCCACAACACATAGTGATACTGGAACGGTTGATGATCACGATTTTTTGAAAATGTTCTGAAAATTCCTCCGATGCAGGCTTTTCACAACACTTCACCTGCAAAAATTAAAAGAAAAAAATGCTTACTAGAAATGCATTATTCTGGAAGATGAGTGAATTAACGCTGCTTTCACCGTCACCAATTCAATACAATACAATACGATTCGCTGCACGCAGAATTATATTATAATAATCGCTTATTCCTTTCTTCGATATGCATGACAATGAGACAAAACAGTCGAGTCTGTCGTTTTACTATCTGTGGTTTTACAATCTGTTGTTTTACAGTCTGTGGTGTTTCTAGTCTATGGTTTTACAGTTTGTGGTTTTCCAAATCTGTGGTTTTTCTACTTTGTGGTTTTACAGTTTGTGGTTCTCCAAATTTGTGGTTTTTCTGCTTTGTGGTTTATTCTAGTCTGTGGTTTTACAGTCTGTGGATTTCGTAGTCTGTGGTTTTACAGTCTGTGGTTTTTCTAGTCTGTGGTTTTACAGACTCTGGCTTTTCTAGTCTGTGGTTTTACAGTTTGTGGTTTTCCAAATCGGTGATTTTTCTACTTTGAGGTTTATTCTAGTCTGTAGTTTTCCAAATCGGTGATTTTTCTACTTTGTGGTTTATTCTAGTCTGTGGTTTTACAGTCTATGGATTTTGTAGTCAGTGGTTTTACAGTCTGCGGGTTTTCTAGTCTGTGGTTTTACAGACTCTGGCTTTTCTAGTCCGTGGTTTCACAATTTGTGGATTTTCTAGTCCGTGGATTTACAGTCTGGTTTTACTAGTCTGTGGTTTTACAGTCTGTGGTTTTACAGTCTTTGGTTTTACAGTCTGTGGTTTTACAGTCTCTGGCTTTCTAGTCTGTAATTTTACAGTTTGTGGTTTTAAAGTTTGTGGTTTTCCAAATCTGTGGTTTTTCTTTGTGGTTTATTCTTGTCTGTGGTATTACAATCTGTGGATTTTGTAGTCTGTGGTTTTACAGTCTGTGGATTTTCTAGTCCGTGGATTTACAGTCTGGTTTTACTAGTCTGTGGTTTTACAGATGATGTTCATACATTTTACATTTAGAAATTTCATACATTTTGATACACTTTAGAGTGACTTCCCGGCAATATTATCCATGTCTAAAATAAACTTACTTATTTCTCAATTTTTCTATATGAACGTTATTTCTCTGGACTATGAACCTACATCTAGATTTCCAAGATAACTGGGCATTTCTTAAAATTGGTAGAGGTATTTTGTTCCACTCCTCTTCCACTGCTTTCCATAGTCCAATCATTGTTTTAGGTCTAAGCGCTCTTTTTCGCAGTCCGAAGGCACAATAGTCCATTGGTGACATATCAGGGGACTTTGAAGGAATATGAGCAAAAGGTACAGCCTTGATACCTGTCTCTTTCTTTCTCTTTCACTGCTTTCCATAGTCCAATCATTGTTTTAGGTCTGAGCGCTCCTTTTAGCAGTCCGAAGGCACAATAGCCATTGGTGACACATCAGGGGACTTTGAAGGAACATGAGCAAAAGGTATAGACTTGATACCCGTCTCTGTTTTCCTCTTCCATTGCTTTCCATAGTCCAATCATTGTTTTAGATCTAAGCGTTCTTTTTAGCAGTCCGAACGCACAATAGTCTGTTGGTGATACATCAAGGGACTTTCAGGGAACATGAACAAAAGGTATAGACTTGATACCCGTCTGTTTTTTCATCTTCCACTGCTTTCTATAGTCCAATCATTGTTTTAGATCTAAGCGTTCTTTTTAGCAGTCCGAAGGCACAATAGTCCATTGGTGACACATCAGGGGACGTTGAAGGAATATGAGCAAAAGATATAGCCTTGATACCTGTCTCTTTCTTCCTCTTTCACTGCTTTCCATAGTCCTATCATTGTTTTAAGTCTGAGCGCTCTTTTCAGCAGTCCGAAAGCACAATAGTCAATTGGTGACACATCAGAGGACTTTGAAGGAATATGAGCAAAAGGTATAGACTTGATACCAGTCTCTTTTTTCATCTTACACTGCTTTCCATAGTCCAATCATTGTTTTAGGTCTGAGCGCTCTTTTCAGCAGTCCGAAGGCACAATAGTCTATTGGTGACACATCAGAGGACTTTGAAGGAATATGAGCAAAAGGTAAAGACTTGATACCAGTCACGTTTTTCCTCTTCCACTGCTTTCCATAGTCCAATCATTGTTTTAGGTCTGAGCGCTCTTTTTAGCAGTCCGAAGGCACAATAGTCTATTGGTGACACATCAGAGGACTTTGAAGGAATATGAGCAAAAGGTAAAGACTTGATACCCGTCACGTTTTTCCTCTTCCACTGCTTTCCGTAGTCCAATCATTGTTTTAGGTCTGAGCGCTCTTTTTAGCAGTCCGAAGGCACAATGCTCTATTGGTGACATATCAGGGGACTTTGAAGGAATATGAGCAAAAGGTAAAGACTTGATACCCGTCACGTTTTTCCTCTTCCACTGCTTTCCGTAGTCCAATCATTGTTTTAGGTCTGAGCGCTCTTTTTGGCAGTCCGAAGGCACAATAGTCCATTGGTGACACATCAGGGGACTTTGAAGGAATATTAGCAAAATGTATAGGATACTTCTCTGTGTTCATATTTTCAATAAATACAGTGGTGAACTTGTAGCATTATCGTGATTTAGTTCTTCCGTTTGAAGGCTCTGTGGATAAAGGAATGGTATTTCCTTTTTAAATATAGGAGTTAAAA
Source organism: Macrothele yani (assembly GCA_039090855.1). NCBI lineage: Eukaryota > Metazoa > Arthropoda > Arachnida > Araneae > Macrothelidae > Macrothele > Macrothele yani. The sequence goes on along the minus strand of CM076999.1, from coordinate 10,261,618 downwards.
CATTATTTTGGTAATACGTAGAATTCATTTTAACATTCGTTTCAACTTTTCTTAATTTTAATTTTCCATCGTACGCGAAACCAGGAATAATCACCAATCCTTTACTGAAACTTTATTTGGATTCTTTAAACCACGTTTGTAAGTCTTTTTCTGCTTTTTTGTGATAGTAAATCGAACACTTACGTTACAGTTGTTTAAGTAGATCCAGGCTTCATTAACTATCATAAATTTTCGTTCGTCTCCGGATAAGTGATTTTCATAAAGAAGTCTACACCGTGTTCCGCGCTCAGCCACGTGCCTAGAGAAAATGCAGGGAACATTATGTTTTTAACGCTTTCCAACTGTAGCTTGAAGAAGCGCATATGCTCCAGCTTTGTCCGTCCGTCCGTCCGCACGATAACTCACGTGAAAATGGTTCGATTTCGACGAAATTTTAGTATGTGGTTGGGGCCCACCTGGGGACGAACCCTATTGAAAATGGGCGAAACAGGGTCAAAGGTCAGGAGCTGAATCCATTCCATTGCTCTTATGCGTCATAACTTGCGTAAAAATGGTTCGATTTTGATGAAATTTTAGTATGTGGTAGGGAACCACCTGGGCACTAGCCCTATGGAAAATGGGCGAAATGGGGTCAAAGGTCAGGCAGGACATAAGAGCGGGATTTATTCCATTGACCTTATGCGTCATAACTTGCGTAAAAATGGTTCGATTTTGATGAAATTTTAGTATGTGGTAAGGAACCACCTGGGGACGAATCCTATCGAAAATGGGGTCAAAGGTCAAGGCATAAAAGTGGGATCCATTCCATTGCCTTTATGCGTCATAACATGCGTAAATATAAAGTCGATTTCGATGAAATTTTAGTATGTGGTAAGGAACTACCTGGGCACGAACCCTCTTGAAAATGAGCGAAATGGGGTCAAAGGTCAGGACACTGGAGTGGGATCTATTCCATTGCCGTTGTGCATCATAACGTATCTAAAAATGTTTCGATTGCGCCAAAACGTAATCATATTGTTCCGGAGGTATAGTGAACCGGTTCTGTTGAATATCAACAAAATGGGGTCAAAGGTCATTGCACAAAAGCAAGATTTATTCCACAGCCAATAATTTCATAACTTGCGTAAAACTGCTTCTATTGCGACAAACCTTTAGTAGGCTATTCCTGAGGTATACTGAACCGGTTCTGTTGAGTATCATCGAAATGGGGTTAAAGGTCAGGACACAGGAGCGAGATTTATTCCACAGCCATTATCCACATAACTTGAGAAATAATTTCTGTTATGTTGGAAAGCGTATCATAATCAATGCATTGCATGATTTTACTAAGTTGTTTTATTTTATTTTCAGATTGAAATCTTTGTTTATTATCTTTTTTGCAGTTGATAGAGAGATTTTTAACGACTTAGCGATTGCTCTTTGTGTCGGTGGATTTTCTTTTAAAACCAGAGACCTTACTTTTGAAATAGTCGTAAAGATACGTACGTTCTTTGGATGCTCGTTTGCTGTTCTATTTCTTATTAAAAGCAACGTTTGATAATTTCCCCCTTTATTATTAATAATATTGCTCATATTATATTTAGAAATGCTAATTTCATGATTTTCACAGCGTTATTTAATTACAGAATACGAATATTTATCTTCGTAAAGAGCAAAAACATAACCATCCACAGCTTGTTTACGTGCGCCATTTGACAATATTTAACTGCAGCAGATGTTTCTTTCGTATTCAAGTAACACGCTGTTGCCAGTTTCAATTCTTTGAACTTCTTTTGTTTTCTGTAATTTCTTATCAAAAACGTTCTAAAATGTTGTGAACATCTACTGTAGTGAGTGCCCGGATTTACCAAGAATATCCGTGGATACCGAGGTCGTTTAAAAAAAACACTGTACTTATCCAGAGACAAAGTTTCTGAAAATATAAGTATGGAAATGTGTGCTTACCACCTAGTACACACAAAAGAAACCCTCGGGAGAGGAACAACATTGAACCCTTTAAAAGGCAAAAGTACATGAACAATACATTGCCCAAAATTTTCTGCAGTTTTCACACAGAAGTGTTCACTGAGCGGCCGGGTTTTAAGGAAACTACAGCAAAACGATTCCTTAACACCACGCATCTCAGCGGTGAAGACCATAAACCTGTTATTTGTGATAACTGCTCCTATGCTCACTGCTGCATGTCCTAATGCATGATGAGGAAGGTATAGTCGCTCTGAGCACGCAAGTGACGGAAAGATCTCTCTCCTTTCGCAGGTCGTCGCCATTTTTATAGCCCTATTAGTAGGTAATTAGTCAGAAGGTATTAGTGTCAATCATCATCTTGGATGACCATTTCCTTTGAACAACCAAGCTAAGGGGAAAGCAGCGTTTTCTGATGCGCAGGTTCACTTTTTGCAGTGTCTCTTTAGAAAGCGAATGTATTCGTTGGAAGTGATTTCAGTCCATTTTTCTAACCCCGAGTTAATCTGTTGCAACCGGTTAAAGAATACAAAAATCCCTACAGACGAAAGAAACTTTAGTTTAGTTATAATAAAAAAAAAAAAAAAAAAAAACATGTAGGCTTAGTTCTGACTCAGTTGTCAGTTTGAAACATAGGACTACGACATGAAGATCGGAGAGTTGAAAATGAGCTAGTCGAGTATGGATTCAAAGCGTTTATTTAGTTGGTTGTAACCAACGCAGGTCTATGATATGAAAAGTAGCTTATAAAATTTTCACAAATAATGCTGGATACATTGCGAACACAAAACAGATCGATACACGAATTACCCAACGTGGTGCTCTGTCTTCTTGGGCTTCTTACATTCCTCATCACTTGCTCTTGCCTCTCGTTTTGATTTTCTACACTTTTGTTTGCGTTCATTCTGCGAATTCCGTTGCGTTGTCGAAAATGTTAACCCCTTTCACACGAAATCATTTGTTTTTATTTTAGTTTAAACCACTGCGATACTATACTGTGCAAATTAATTGGGACAAAGTAAAATATCACTCTTTTTTCCAAAACTATGCCTTTATATCACTCTATGCCTTGATATACACTGATAAAATTCCTGTATTATTATGAAGTATGTCCTCCTTTAGCAGAAATGACCTCTTGAATTAGTTTCGGTATTGACTCCACTAATTGAGTGCACTTATTTTTGACTTTATGATCATGAAACCACACTTTTATAGCATTCGTTATCACGCGTTCTTTGGTTGTACAGTCCATTTTACCTAAACGTTTCTTCTAAATATTCCACAAGTTTTCTATGGGATTTATGTCTGGTCAATTTCCAGGCCAATCAAGCAAATGAATTTGATTTTCCAGCTTGACCAATTTCGAATTGTGACATGGGGCCAAGTCTTGTTGAAATGTCCCGTCAAAAGTTTGCAAGAATGGAACAATCCTACGTTGTAATATTTCTACGTACTTGGCTGAATTCATCATACCTTGAACAGAAACTAAGCTTCCAGTGCCATTTGATGTGAAAAAACCCCAAAACCTCTTTTTCCGAGGGTGTTTTACAGTTTGTTTGACATGCTCAGGTCTTAAGGGTTCACAGTTGCTTCGTCTAACGACATTTGCTTGGTAACCCTGCACAAAAAAAATGAGTTTCATCACTGAAAAGTACCTTTTTCCAGTCGTCAGCAGTCAATGATTCATATTTTTTGGCCCATGCTAAACGTTTTATCTTCATTTTCGCATTCAAATATTGTTTTTTTTTAGCAAAACTAACATCCACCTGTCACACACGCAAGCTCACAACTCAAGCTGAAGCGCCTATTTCCTGTTTAAAACCGGTCAAACCACATTCTTACTATCAAGTTCAAACAGTCACAACACCTCACAGCTGATAAAACCGGTTTACGTGGGTTTCCGACATCAACTGGCGATCACATTACAATTCTGAGAATAAAATAGCTTGTCCCAATTAATTTGCACGGTATAGTATGTTCTCCTGATATTTGAATAGATCTCGTCGAGAGCTTTAAAACGGTAGCACTCACAGTCATTTTCCACTCATGGTTGTCCAGATAAGCCGCGATGTTGTCAAAAGTGATAATCGGTTCACAAGAAAACAATTTTTAAAATGTTCAGTTCAATCCACTTCAAAATCTTTGTATATTTGAATAGATCTCGTCGAGATCTTTAAAACGATACCACGCACAGTCGTGTTGCCCTCACGGTTGCCGAGATAGACTGAGTCAAACGCAGCGGCACCTCCCCCAGAAATATTGCATCATCTCCCCCGCGAACAGGGAGCGAGAGGAGCGTCGCCCGCACGATGCATTGTGCAATACGCGAATTGGACTCCATGCTGTTTACGAATATGCTAGCACGGTTAGTGTGCGGCACGTATTTTTAACACTATAACGATTTCAAATTTTGAAGATGACAATCCGATTTTCGGTGTAAATGTGACAACGATGTCAGACAATATCCGAAAACTTGAAAATTTCATTTTCCTGGAGCGAGAATCGAACCCGCGTCTCCGAGATAGTGCTCGGGTATGCTAACCACTACACCACCCAGAACGACCAAGTCTCAAGTTTCCGATTAACTGAATATAACCATCGCAGGATTCGCTAGTCGAAGCAACCGGCATTCATGTTTAGCGAATCTGGAGGTTAACAATCCTATCCCGTGATTGCCAGGAAAAGCAGATAATCAGCAGATAATCCTTGTCACATTTACACCAAAAATCGGATTGTGATCTTCCAAATTTTTATTATATGGAGTAATCCCGTATGCTATTCATGATTTATCTGCTCCTCCGAGGAATCAAGAGATAGGATTCATAACCTCCAGATTAGCTAAACATGAATGCCGGTTGCTTCGACTAGCGAATCCTGTGATGGTTATATTCAAATTGATCTCAAACTTGAGACGTTCCGGGTGGTGTAGTGGTTAGCATACCCAGGCGCTATCTGGGAGAAGCGAGTTCAATTCCCGCTCCAAGACGATGTAATTTTCAAGTTTTCGGATATTGTCTGACTTACCATCCTTTTCACATTTACACCAAAAATCGAATTGTTATCTTTCAAATTTATATTAAATGGTGTAATCCCGTATTCCATTCATGATAACGATTTCAATTGGGACCTATTTTTGTTATAGGCGGTCTACCGTAAGTCGCCCTATACTATCTACGGAGTTAGATGTAGTCCTACGCCAAACCACTAAACATGATAGATCAGGTAACACTATCAGAAAGGCAACTCCTGACTACTGCTTACCCATAAATACAAGGAGATGCTGAAAAGTTCTTGTCCAAACCCACTTCCTGTAATTGCAACATTTCGTCGCCATTGCAGCTCGAAAGAGTGTTCTTTAGTATCGTAAAGTGCCAATTTTCAGAGTAATAGCTCTCTTTTTTTTTTTTTTTTTTTTTTTGCAGATGTTTGAGGTCCAAAACTTTATCATATCAATGCAAAGTGTTTATTTTTCGAATGTGGAACTCCGGGCTGTCCTGATATTTCTGCTCCTGCAGAAGAAAACTGCAAAGGAAATCTATGAGTGTATGACACAAACATTAGGTGACAAGTGCCCTTTATATTCCCCTGTGAAACAATGGTATGCCAACTTTCAGCGTAGAGACAGACCGAAGATGCAGCAAAGCGATGGCTTCTGATCATTCGTCCGAAAGGGGTCCGGGTTCGAAACCCGTGAGGCATGGATGTTGTGTTTGTCTTACGGCACTGGCTCTCTCCCTTCCGTGGAACCAGTGACCCTAAATTAGGGACGGGCGACTGCTTATAGCCCATTAAGTTGCTCACGGTGGTCGTTAAACTTCCAATCAAAAAAAAAAAAAAAAAAAAAGATGCAGGAAGGCCTTTAATAGTGACAACAACCGAACTTTTTGATGGTGTCCATGACTTCATTCTGTCAGATCGCGAATCTCGGCTAAATCAATAGGTGAGACACTGGAGATAGCCAGGGAACATGCTGTGTTCATAATTCATGAGCACTTGGATATGCAAAAGATGTCAGCGAAGTGGGTGCCGAAATGTCTGAACACCGATGAGAAACGAAAACGCGCGGACACTTCCAAAGCGGTTTTGCAGCATTTTGAGCGATGTGGTGATAATTTTTTGCAGCGACTTCTCGGTGTTGATGAAACGTAGTTGCATCACTGCCGTCCAGAGACGAAACAACAGTCCCTGCAGTGGTGGCACTCTGCTTCTCCACGGCCAAAAGTATTCAAGACTCAAAGGTCTTCAGGAAAGGTCATCGCAACGGTTTTTTTTTTGGGATTCGGAAGGTCTTTTACTGGATGACTATCTGCCGAAGGGCCAAACAATAAATGTTGAATACTATTCCAACTTGCTTTGTCGATTAAAGAAGGCGTTGAAGGAAAAAAGGCGAAGAAAGCTGGGGAAAGGTGTTCTCTTTTTGCAAGGCAAATGCGCGGGCTGGCAAGGCTGGCAAGGCTGGCAAGACAATGGATGTTTTAAGGGAGCTGGTGTTTTTTAGTGCATAGAAGATCCACCCTACATCTTGCTCCAATGGACTATCTCCTGTTCTCAAATCTTAAAAAACAGTTTGAAAGGAAGCATTTTTCGAATGATTCGGAGGTGATATCAGCAGTATTTGAGTGATCACACTTCAGATTTTTTTTTTTTTTTTGGAATTGTTAAACTCCAGAAACGCTGTACCAAGTGTGTTGAACTTCGGGGTGAATATGTGGTATTGAAGATGCATACCTTAATATTATTAATAACATCTATGAACATGGAAGTGCAAAGATTCGGATATTTGAGAATACAGCACCCGTAAAGATTGGGAAGGGAGTGAGACAAGGCGACACTACATCTCCCAAACTATTTAATGCCAGTTTGGAATATGTCTTTCAATCACTGAACTGGGAAAACAAAGGGCTAAAAATTAATGCATATTATCTAACTCACCTTCGTTGTGCTAATGACATAGTCATTTTTGTAACTACCCCATCAGAGCTGCAGAGTATGATCCAGGAACTTCCTGACGAAATGGGATTAAATGGGATTAAAAGTGAACTTTCAGAAAATAAAAGTGATGTGAAATGCTTTTATAAGAAATGAAGATTTATCGATTGATGGGGAAAAGCTGGAGATAGCCAATACCTACATTTATCTTGGACAGCAGATAAAAAGTGAGGGTCACATTAACGAAAAAAATAATCGGAGTACAAAACTAGCCTGGACAGGTTTTGGAAGGAACAGCATAATTTTCAAGAGCAATATGCCATTATGTCTTAAAAGAAAAGTGTTTGATCAATGCATTCTTCCAGTGCTTACGTATGATGCTGAGACGTGGATCTTAACTAAAAGAGACATACAAAGACTGCAGAGAACTCAAAGAGACATGGAGAGGTGCATGCTTGGTGTAACCAAAGAAGAGGAACTCGTGGATAAGAAAAATGACAAGAGTGGAAGACATCATGATCAGAGTAAAATCTCTGAAATGGCAATGGGCTGGACATATTGCCAGAAGGACAGACCATTGATGAACAGCTGAAAGTTTAGACTGGATTCCAAGGAACAGGAAAAGACCCAGAAGAAGACCACATGGGAGATGGGTGGATGAAATTCGAAAGTATGCGGGAGTAACATGGAGGAGACTGGCACAAGAGAGACCGTTGTGGAAGAGGCTTGGAGAGACCTACGTCCAGCAGTGGATTGAGAATGGTTGATGATGCTGATGATGATGTGGAATAGTCTGTAAGTTTCATGATGTGGAATAGACTGTAAGTTTCATGACTCTAGCTTATTTCCTTCCTGGTGTGCCCGAGAACTTACCAGCATCCTCTCGTATATTTTCATTATCATCATCATCATCATCATCATCCATTATCAATCCACTGCTGGACGAAGGTCTCCCCAAGTTTCTTCCACAACGGTCTGTCTTGTGCCAGTCTCCTCCATGTCACTCCGCATACTTTCGAATTTCATCCACCCATCTCCCATGTGGTCTTCTTCTGGGTCTTTTCCTGTCCCTTGGAATCCAATCCAAAATTTCGGCTGTCTATCGATGGTCTGTCCTTCTGGCAATATGTCCAGCCCATTGCCATTTCAGGGATTTAACTCTGATCATGATGTCTTCCACTCTCGTCATTTTTCTGATCCAGGAGTTCCTCCTCTTATCTCTCCTGGTTACACCAAGCATGCACCTCTCCATGCTGCTTTGAGTTGTCTGCAGCCTTTGTATGTCTCTTTTAGTTAAGGTCCACGTCTCTGCACCGTACGTAAGCACTGGAAGGATGCACTGATCAAACACTTGTCTTTTAAGACATAATGGCATATTGCTTTTGAAATTTATGCTGTCCAGGCAAGTTTTATACGCCGATTAATTTCTTCTTCAATGGGACCCTCACTTGATATCTGCTGTCCAAGATAAACGTAGGTTTTTGTTATCTTCAGCTTTTCTCCATCAATCGATAAATCTTTATTTCTTGTGAAAGCATTGCACATCACTTTTATCTTCTGAAAGTTCACTTTTAATCCCATTTCTCTACTCTTGTCAGCAAGTTCCTGGATCATACTCTGCAGCTCTGATGGCGTAGTTGCAAAAATGACTATGTCATCAGTAAAACGAAGGTATATGTTAAGATTAATTTTAGAAATTAGGGTCTGTGCGCATCTTACTGAACTTTAACAATTAATAATGGTTTACTTAATGTGAGAAGCTAGAAATGTGTCTTTCTGTGCCTTGCGCCTTATCACAACGACGCTTCGGCTACGTATTCAATCAGATTTACGCCTTGGAGCCTTAGTATCTTCCCATAGGATCAGTAGAAGTGTTTGGAGATCAAGTGGGCGTTCCCTCGAGGGTTCGTGGCGTGTTTCAGCGATCAAGTCTGCGAAACGTGAATGTTAGATCCTTGCAACAGTTGTCCTCTCAAGAGAGACGGCAATGGTTTCTACGTGAGTTCGAAGATATCCGCTTTCTATTGCATTACGAGGAGAAATCTTCCTCGAGTGCGTGTGCCTGTGAAGTGCAAAAGGCATGCAGACACCTTGGGCACTGGTTCAAGTTGTTTGCAGACGATTAAACTTCCTTTGAGGAATTACAATTCACTCTCCCTTGTACTGGTATATTATTCACTCCGGGTTAAAATTTACTAGTCTGATTTTCTAAGAGATTTATACACATAAAGCTACCTTAGCAATTAATGAAATGAAAGTTTAAATGCCAGTTGTCTCAAGCATTCAGTGTGGTAAGAATGAACTTAATTTGCGTATATAATTAGGGATTGGGACAGCACGAAATCGTGACAGACTATGTGATGTACTACAAAGCTGAAACAGGTGTCATGAACGACACAAATGCAGCGACATGCACTGAAGTGCCAGAAAAAAACCAGTCTAATACTTGGTAGGTCCCCCACGGCAGCGCAGGATTTCAGAAATACGACAGGGCATGAACTCCACTCGCTTCTAAAAATATGCTGTAGGCAATGCACACCATACTTCCTGCAGAGCGTTCCACAATTCGGGTGTATTCCGAGGTCAGTGTGTTCGATAGCAAGTTGCATTGTATCCCAAATGTGTTCTATCACGTTCAGATCTGGGGACTTTGGTGGGATTTTCAACACCACAAACTCAGATGAATGCTCCTCTAACCATAATATGGCGTCTCGACACTTGTGTGGAGGTGCTTTGTCCGGTTGGAACAGGCCTAACCCATCAGCATGAATGCAGGACATGAACGGGTGTACCTCGTCAGAAAGGATGCGCACATAGCGTTAGCCGGAAGTCCAGCTAAACACAGCCCATACCATTACGGAACCCCCACTAGCCGGTACAGTTCCCTGTTGACACGCTGGATCCATGATTTCATGGGGTTTGCGCCACACACGAATCCTTCCATCTGCCTGATACAGTTAGAAACGGGACTCGTCAGACCAGGCTACTTGTTTCCAGTCATCAAGTGTCCAGTGGCGGTGTTGCCACGCCCAAGCGAGGCGCATAGCTCTGTGTCGTGAGGGGACCCGAGTTGGGCGTGGGCTCCCAAAGCCCATATCGTGCAGGGTACGTTGCACAGTCCGGACGCTGATGTTGTTGAGGATCCAGCACTAAATTCCGATGATACCTGCGAGGGTGTTGCACGCCTATCGCGTTAAACGATTCTTGACAGCCGTCGATGGTCGCGTTCACCCAATGTCTTTTTACGGCCACACTGGTATCGTAGGTTGGAGGTTTTGCCAGAATTCTTGTAGTCACGATACACTCTTGCAATGGTCGTCCGTGAAAATCCGAACTTTGTTTCTACCTCCGAAATATAATATGGCCCATCTCACGAGTGCCAACTATGACATTGCGTTGAAAATCGCTTATATTGTTATTACTTGTCATTCTCATGCCGAAAACAGCTCTGACAGCTGGCATGGTCATGATCATATGTAGAGGATTTCAGGAAGGGAGTGTCTGACTCCAGGTCTTAAACAACCCTTAGCAATAGGAAGCTAGGAGATTTGGGCTAGAGTGCCCGATAGGAAAGTGACACGGAAGCGAAGTAGAAAGGGGGAGGAAGACGCCCTTATTTATTACCGGGGGCCAGTACTCGGGGTCCGACGGCTTAACTTGCCCATCCGACGCTCGGCGGATATTTAGTGGATCGAGCGTTCGTATCTGCCTGGTATCGAACCTGAGGTCCTTTCCAGGATGTTTATCGCTTTATATACACACTGGCGGACACAACCGAGTACGCGCATAGGTGACGTTGCTATGTATTTTGCATAAGCTCGTCTGTACCAGTTTTTTTCTGGCACTTCAGTGTGTTCTGTCGGTTTAGAATAGTCGGTTAGAACAACTGGCTCCGGAGCGAAGACGCTGTGGTTCGATCGTCGTCTCTGACAAATTTTGTGTATATCACATTGGCGCCCGATTGTCAAAAATGGATTTACTGACCTTTGGGTTCTTCGAAAAATGTGTGACGTTTATTCCACACATCGTCTGGAATTAATGAAAATTCCTTCTACGCTTTAAAAAAAACAAGCAAAAAAAAAAAAAAAAAAAAAAAAACAAGAAAGATGACACCGAATTATCTGTTGAAAGGAGCTAATCTTTTGAATCCGTTCTGACGCGAACTAAATTTATCAAAGTTTTACAAAGTCAATGGTATGGAAAACAGAAGTGTCTGACCGAAGGAAGAAGTTTTCCAATCGGATTTTTAATCCCGCAGATATTGCTCGAAACCGAATAGTGAACTTACGCCCTCTGGTTGCAGCCTCGTGCGTTACGAAAAATTTGAAATTATATGAAAAACATTTCGTAGCGGAAATGTTCTCCAACAAAGAAGGATTTTTCAAATCGGACTCTTAAAAGCAGAGATATCGACAAATATAAGATATACATCTACGCCCCCTGCCGGAAAAACCATGGATTATTTTAAGAAGAAAGTATTCTCAAAATGTTTTTCGATGTGAGCGGTACGAAATATTTCACGAAATATTTTTTTAAATATTTTTTTCTGTCCACGAAATATTTTTTTCAATAGAGTTTCAGGAGCTCAGATTTTGTTGCAAATACATCAGAAGCAGAAATTAGCACTTACCCTGTTGTGGCGAAACCATTCTTCACCAAATATTAGAAACTGTATACAAAACATTTCCCACAAGGAGTTGTATGCGATACAGGAAGATTTTTTCAAATCCGAGTTTTCAAAGCAGAGATATCGGTGAAACAACAATTTACCTTAAGCCCCCTAGCGGAAAGCCTATCAAGCACTTGAAACTTTTGAAATTTTGCGAAAAATATTTCGCGCCGGAAGCGCTATCCAAAAAAGAAGGAATCTTTTAAATAGGACTCTTAGAAGTAGAAATATTGCCAAAAATAAGATATAAATCTACGTCTCCTGGCGGAGAAACCATGCATTATTTCAAGAAGGAAATATTCCGAAAAGGTTTAACGACGTAAGTATTAACGGTCCACCAACGAATTTTTTTCAATCGAGATTTTACAAGCTTAGAGTTTGCTGCAAATACATCAGAAGTGGAAATTAAGTCTTACGCCCTCTGGTGGCCAAACTGTTTATTACTGAAAAGTAGAAATTACATGCAAAATATTTCCCATCAGGAGCTGTATCAGGAGTAAAAAGCATTTTTCAAATCGGAGTTTCAGAAGCAGAAATATCTGGGGAAAGGGGTAACGCATTTTACCTCTACGTCCTGTAGCGTAAAGTTACCACTTACTTTTTAATTACTTGAAAATTCTAAATTTATCCGAAAACATGTCGCACCAGAAACTCTATCCAACAAAGAAAAAAGTTTTCAAATCGGATCATTAGAAGCAGAGATACTGACAAAAATAAGATATGCCTTTACGCCCCCTGGCGGAGAAACCATGCAAGATTTTAAGAAGAAAATATTCCGAAAATGTTTATAGACGTAAGTGGCATCGGTCCACCATTAACCTCTTTCGCTCGAGCATTTAGAAGCCAGATTTTGCTTCAAATACTTCATAAGCAGAAATTAACGCTTACGCCCTCTGGTGGCCAAGGCATTGTTACCAAAAATTAGAAAATATATGCTAAAGGTTTCTAATTGGGAGCTGTATTTTAATTTTTTTTTTTACAAAAACGATAATGATGAATAGAATCAATTTATATACAAGCTCATCCATTCACCAGTGATGCGGATCCTATATATGTGCAGCCATCTTCCTCCAGTGAACCACACATAATCACACAATGTTAACTTCGTTATCTCATTAGGGATTTGGAGCTGCCAAAGTGTACAGCTGAACTGTTAGCATCACGATTGCAACAGTGGAACCTTCTTGCTGATACAGCAACAGTGTCTTTTTTGTGATCGTCAGAAACAACTGGAAGGCTGTTTTAGCAGTGAAGATGAAATAACATTCTGCAAAAATGTTGAAGGTGTGATGCAGGAACTAAACATTCTGTACAAACCAGACGAGTGGAGATTCTACATAGATGCATCCAAAACAAGCCTTAAGGCTGTACAACTACATAATAGTGACAAAAGGCCTTGTATCCCTGTTGCATATGTAGCCTTAGCTAAAGACAGCTATACTATACCGTGCAAATTAATTGGGACAAGCTATTTTATTCTCAGAATTGTAATGTGATCGCCACTTGATGTCGGAAACCCACGTAAACCGGTTTTATCAGCTATGAGATGGTGTGACTGTTAGAACTTGATAGTAAGAATGTGGTTTGACCGGTTTTAAACAGGAAATAGGCACTTCAGCTTCAGTTGTGGGCTTTCATGTGTGGCAGGTAGATGTTCCGTTTTTGCTCTCTGTGAGTACGTGTTGCTTTCGTGTATTGAAAAATGGATATTTCCCCAAAGAAGCGTGCAAAAATAATTGTTCTGAAGGATCACACTTCTATGACACTGAGAGATATCGCTTCTCCAGTTGGTGTAGGCAAATCAAGTGTATCAAGATTGCTTACGCAATACAATGCATCTAGATCATCGTCTCCAAAAAGAAGAGGTAAATGTGGAAGAAAACGAAAAACAATTCCACGAACTGATAAATATCTAATCAGAAATAATAAAATGAATCCAAAAATAACAAGCACCGACCTTCAAAGAGATTTATTGGCTAGCGGTTGTGATGTTAGTGATTCAACTGCACGCCGTAGTCTTCTGGAAGTTGGCCGGAAGGCAAGAAGACCAACGGAAAAACAATATTTGAATGCGAAAATGAAGATAAAACGTTTAGCATGAGCCAAAAAATATAAATCATGGACTGCTGACGACTGGAAAAAGGTCATTTTCAGTGATGAAACTCATTTATTTGTGCAGGGTTACCAAGCAAACGTCGTTAGACGAATCAACTGTGAACCCTTAAGACCTGAGCATGTCAAACAAACTGTAAATAAACCCTCTGAAACAGATGTTTTGGGTCTTTTTCACATCAAATGGCACTGGAAGCTTAGTTCCTGTTCAAGGTATGATGAATTCAGCCAAGTACGTAGAAATATTACAACGTAGGATTGTTCCATTCTTGCAAACTTTTGACGGGACATTTCAACATGGCTTGGCCCCATGTCACAATTCGAAATTGGTCAAGCTGGAAAATCAAATTCATTTGCTTGATTGGCCTGGAAATTGACCAGACATAAATCCCATAGAAAACTTGTGGAATATTTAGAAGAGACGTTTAGGTAAAATGGACTGTACAACCAAAGAACGCATGATAACGAATACTATAAAAGTGTGGTTCCACGATTGTGAAGTAATACATATGTGCACTTAATTAATGGAATCAATGCCAAAACGAATTCAAGAGGTCATTTCTGCTAAAGGAGGACGTACTTCATACTAATACAGGTATTTGTCAGTGTATCATCATCATCATCATCATTGTCAACCATTATCAATCCACTGCTGGACGAAGGTCTCCCCAAGTTTCCTCCACAACGGTCTGTCTTGTGCCAGTCTCCTCCATGTCACTCCCGCATATTTACGAATTTCATCCACCCATCTCCCATGTGGTCTTTTTCTGGGTCTTTTCCTGTCCCTTGGAATCCAATCTAAAATTTCGGCTGTCCATCTATGGTCTGTCCTTCTGGCAGTATGTCCAGCCCATTGCCATTTCAGGGATTTAACTCTGATCATGATGTCTTCCACTCTCGTCATTTTTCGGATCCACGAGTTCCTCTTCTTATCTCTCCTGGTTATACCAAGCATGCACCTCTCCATGCTTCTTTGAGTTGTCTGCAGCTTTTGTATGTCTCTTTTAGTTAAGGTCCACGTCTCTGCACCATACGTAAGCACTGGAAGGATGCATTGATCAAACACTTTTCTTTTAAGACATAATGGCATATTGCTCTTGAAAATTATGCTGTTTCTTCCAAAAGCTCTCCAGGCAAGTTTTGTACGCCGATTAATTTCTTCATCAATGTGACCCTCACTTGATATCTGCTGTCCAAGATAAACATACGTATCTGTTATCTCCAGTTTTTCTCCATCAATCGATAAATCTTCATTTCTTGTAAAAGCATTGAACATCACTTTTGTCTTCTGAAAGTTCATTTTTAATCCCACTTCTTTACTCTTGTCAGCAAGTTCCTGGATCATACTCTGCAGCTCTGATGGGGTAGTTGCAAAAAATGACTACGTCATCAGCAAAACGAAGGTGGGTTAGATAATCTCCATTAATCTTTATCCCTTTGTTTTCCCAGTTCAGTGATTGAAAGACATTTTCCAATGTGGCATTAAAGAGCTTCGGAGATATGGTGTCACCTTGTCTCACTCCCTTTCCAATTTTTATGTGTGTTGTATTTTCAAACAGCCGAATCTTTGCACTTGCATTTTCATAGATGTTATTAATAATATTAATGTATGCATCTTCAATACCGTAGGATTTCAGAGCCGTGGTAACTGCTGATGGTTTCACCGAATCAAAGGCTTTTTCATAATCGATAAAAGCCATGCACAATGGAAGTTCATATTCCCTCGCTCTTTCAATCAGTTCTCTCAGTACGTGGATATGATCTATTGTGCTGTAGCCACTCCTGAATCCAGCTTGTTCTCTCGGTTGAGCCATGTCCAGTGTTACCTTCAAGCGGTGTGAAAGAACTTTAGTGAAGATTTTATAAACCACTTGATATAAAGACATAGTTTTGGAAAAAAGTTACTTTTTTACTTTGTCCCAATTAATTTGCACAGTATAGTATACCATGTTGAAACGTGTTCTAAGCATCATCAGCTACAATAAACATGAATGGCTGTTATGTGCAAGTTTAAAAGTTATCGCGATTTTGCTTGGCTTGCAAGGAGGGTACACAAAGTAATGTTGCTATGTCTGCAAGTGGGATAGCCGCGCAAGAGATCTACATTACAAACATAATGAATGGCCGCGACGAACAGCTTTGTTCCCTGGCACAAAAAATGTTGCATACGAACCTCTGGTGAAGACTAGCAAAATTGTTCTGCCACCATTGCTCATAAAACTGGGGCTCATAAAGGCTTTTGTAAAGGCTATGAACAAGAATGAATCTGCATTTCAATACTTGTGCCAAAAGTTCCCATGACTAAGTATTGAGAAGATCAAACAGGGAATATTCGTTGGACCACAGATACGCCAGCTCTTGGGAGACCAACAGTTTGAGTGTATTCTTAATCCTGATGAGCAAAATGATTGGCAATGTTTTCGGAAGGTTGCAACATTGTTCTTGGGAAACAAGAGGGCTGACAGTTACCTGGACCCTGTGGAAGAACTATGTATTACGTGCTTATGAAAAACTTGGGTGCAACATGACACCCAAGTCGCACTTCCAACATTCACATATCGATGTCTTCCCTGAGAACTGTGGTGCTTTCAGTGATGAACATCGAGAGCGATTCCACCAGGACATTTCTGCAATTGAACAACGATACAAAGGAAATTGGAATGCTACAATGTTAGCAGATTTTTGCTGGATGTTCCAGTGAGATGCCCGGACGTTTCCCCCAAGCGACAAGCAAAACAGCAACGCGTATAAAGTAGATGAATTCGTTAAATTGTATTCCTAGTATTTGGACATCCCACTGAAATAATGTAATATATACAAGGTATGAATGGTCAAATTAATCGGGAACCGTAGCTAAGAGAGGATTTTTACTGTTGTTTTCATTCTTGTTAAAATTTCATTGTTGAAAAACAATGAAATTTTTTTCATTGTTTTCATTCTTGTTAAAATTTCATTGTTGAAAAGCAATGAAATTTTTTTCATTGTTTTCATTCTTGTTAAAATTTCATTGTTGAACAGTTTTATCATTCGGAAATTTAAAGCTTTCCAGTGCAAAAAGAATTTACTACGAAATCGGATATAAGGCGGGTGGTTACCACGGAGTCGGATACAACATTCTCGGTTATATCGCGGAATCGAATATAACGTGGTTGATTACACCACGGAGTCGGATATAACGCGATCTGTTATACCGCGCAGTCAGATATAACGCGGTCGGTTATACCGTGCAGTCGGATATAACGCTGTTGTTTATACCGCAGAGTCGGATATAATGCCGTCTGTTATACCACAAATTCGGATATAACACTGTCGGTTATATCGATGAATCGGATATGGCGCGGTCGGTTCTAGCACGCAGTCTGTTATGCTGCTTGATTAGATATAACGTCGTCGGTTATACCGCGAAGTCCCATATAACGCAGTCGCATATAACGCGGTCAGTTATACCGTGCAGTCCGATATAACGCTGTTGTTTATACCGCAGAGTCGGATATAATGCCGTCGGTTATATAACAGATTTGGATATAACACTGTCGGTTATATCGATGAAACGGATATGGCGCGGTCGGTTCTAGCACGCAGTCTGTTATACTGCATAATTAGATACTTGATTAGACGCGGCCGGTTGTATCACGCAGTCGGATATAACGCGGTCGGTTATACCGTGCAGTCGGATATAACGCTGTTGTTTATACCGCAGAGTCGAATATAATGCCGTCGGTTATACCACAGATTCGGATATAACACTGTCGGTTATATCGGTGAGTCGGATATGGCGCGGTCGGTTCTAGCACGCAGTCTGTTATACTGCTTAATTGGTTATAACGCGGTCGGTTTTATCGCGGAATCGGATATAACGCAGTAGGTTATATCACGCAGTCGGATATAACGCGATCGGTTATACTACGGAGTCTGCTATAACACTGTCGGTTATACCACGGAGCCGGAAAAAACGCGGTCGTTTATTCCGCGAAATCGGGTATAACACGGTCGATTATACTGCGGAATGGGACATAACGCGGTCAGTTATGCTGCGGAGTAGGGTATAACGCGGTCAGTTATACCGTGGATTCGGATATAACCTGAGTCCGATTCTGTACTCCAAACAGAATACGTACACAGAAAATCTTACTTTCAATGTACAACAAAGTATTTCACGTGAAGTTTGAGTACAGAACTAGGCGTAATCACTTAGTGGAACTACATATATTAAATTGGCTCTGATTGTTTCAAGAACCTAGTATAAAGAAGGATAAATATATATATTCCGAGAAGTATATGCACTTTTAGTGAGTTACTATCCATTAGTTGAAATTAAATACTTTATCAACTCACCATATGGTGAACTGGTGTCTGCCTTGACTTCTTCTTTTTGATCATGTCTGCTTTTCTGTTTTCCAGGCATGTGATTTAAATGCTCCATGAAAATGCTATTTCGAAGAAACATTTCGACGAAGCATATGCCGCGAAAGGAAAGAGTTTCATCTGCGCAACTTTATTGATAACCGCTTGATGGTAATGATGGCTGTCTGTTCAAAGGAAGTACAGCATGTTATCTGCAACGCAGTTCATTACGCCTTTTGTATTTGAGAAGCTTCTGCGAAGTATTAAACGGAAACGATTTCCCTGATTCTGTCGGCAGGCTTTGGGATTATCTCTGTTCCACGTTGAAAATGACATCTTCTTGCTGAAAGACGATATTCAAAGTACCAGATATATCGCGCCACTCAAATTAAACTTCTTCAAGCCTTTACCGCAGTCTTCTTTTTGTTTAAAAAGCAAGGACTTTAATTTTCCGCTTCATAAATGCATAATCTAAAGGCTGAAATTGCATTTCGCACCTAAATACAATTTACACTCACTGCATATAAAAATACAAACCTTTATTTAGAGTCGAATAGAACAAAAATTGTTTCGAGTGACAGCAAGTATACTGTCTGAGATATACGGTATATGCCTCATGTTCAATGAATATATACTTCCATTAAGTATGGCTTTTAATGATTATGAAAACATCTTTGACTCTTTGAAATGACTAACAAATTTAAAGTCTTTGAAATCCGGCGATATTGAATGCACGCAGCCATGAGAAAAGGTCTGAGACCATGTGGTCGTTTCATTTGGTAAGAAGATAATCTAAAACGTTTATTCGTACAATATTTACACGATAGCTCATATACCGTGTCATGCACGACTTAAAAAACTGTGAATTAAATTTTTATAGCATGAATCGTAAAATACATATACACGGAAGTGCCAGAAAAACAGGTACAGACGAGCTTATGCAAAATACATAGCAATGTCACCTATGGGCTTACTTGGTTGGGTCCGCCACTGCGTATATAAAGCGATAGACATCCTTTCCAGCTGTCAGAGCTGTTTTCGGCATGAGAATGACAAGTAATAACAATTTAAGCGATTTTCAATGCGATGTCATATTTGGCGTTCGTGAGATGGTCCATAGTATTTCGGAGATAGAAACGAAGTTCGGATTTTCACGGACGACCATTGCAAGAGTGTACCGTGACTACAAGAATTCCGGCAAAACCACCAACCTAAGATACCAGTGTGGCCGTAAAAATACATGGGGTGAACGTGACCATCGTCGGCTGTCAACAATCGTATCACGCGACACTCTCGCAGGTAGCGTCGGAATTCAATGCTGGAGTCTCAACAAGCATCAGCGTCCGGACTATGCAACATACCTGCACGACATAGGCTTTGGGAGCCGACGCCCAACGCGAGTCCCCTTGATGGGTGTACGATACACAGCTATGCGCCTCACTTGGGCAACGGCAACACCGCTACTGGGTACTTGATGACTGGAAACTAGTAGCCTAGTCTGACGAGCCGCGTGTTTCCAACTAAAATGGGCAGATGGAAGGATTCGTGTGTGGCGCAAACCCCATGAAGCCATGAATCCCGCCTGTCAACAGGGAACTGTACTGATTGATGTAGAGTCCGTAATGGTATGGGGCGTGTTTAGCTGGACTTCACTGGGACCCCTGGTACGTCTACAAACGTCTGTGACCGGCCAACGCTATGTGCGCATCCTTTCTGACGAGGTACACCCGTTCATATCCTGCATGCATGCAGATGGGTTGGGCCTGTTCCAACACGACAATGCATCTCCACAAAAGTGTCAGAACGCCACATTATGGTTAGAGGAGCATTCAACTGAGTTACAGCTTGATTCTAGAGAACTAAATTTCATAGATTTTTAGAGGAGACATAATTGAATGTATCCCTTATTTCTTTACCATTCAATTGCTTTAGCTACTTTGTTACTTTGGGTGTTGGATCCAAAGGCACACAATAACACCTTTTGGCACACAAAACAACACACGATAACACGTTTTGGCACGCAAATCAGCACACGAAAACACGTTTTGGCACACATAACAGCACACGATAACACGTTTTGGCACACAAAACAGCACACGATGACACGTTTTTGGCACACAAAACAGCACATGATAGCATGTTTTGGCACACAAAGCCACACCGAGCAACAAACACGTTTTGGTACCCAAAACAGCACAAAACGACAATTATGGCCCACTACTTAACATTCACAACAACTTTTAAAACTTAGGAGCAAAGCTAAAGTCTTCTGCAAGGTGAATATAAAAATATAACAGTAATGCATACTCACAAGAGTGTCAGTCGTGTAACTTGAGCAGTTAATCGGAAACGCGTCGCCTAAACTAGAAAGGAAAACATCATCCTCAGTTGTCCATCCTAGTCAGAGAGAAAAATATAAGAAATTTTAGCACTTGTAGTAGCAAGTTTATATTATCGCTTTAAGAATAACTAAAACTAATGCAGTGAAATGGCATTTTTTATACAAACTAAACTAATAAAATCTGTGCCCATCCCTCGTCTTCACCACAGGAGCAACACATTCTTAATATTATTATTATTTGGGGGTTTAACGACCACGGTGTACAATTCAATGGGCTATAAGCAATCGCTTATCCCCGATTTAGGGCCGCTTGTTCCAGCGGAGGGAGAGAACAAATGTTAGGCAAACACAACAGCCATGACACTGAATTTAAGCCTGCATCCATCTCGGATGAATGAATGGTAGGAGGACAGTGTTTAGACCAATGTGCCCCCAAGACGTCAGCAGCACTCCGTGGCATAGACTCTGCCACTAGTTAGAAATGCTCGGGTGCTATTGTGGTCCGTGATTCTTGAATAGCCGTCCGTAAACTTCCAGGAGTTCCCAGTTGTGGTCTTTGTGCTCAGCATCGATGTACCTTGTCCCACACATGATCACTCGAGTTCAGATTCGGGAAGGGACTGGACCATTCGAGGGTTGGAAATTCATTGGAATGTTCCTCAATCCAGTCCTTCACAAAATGGGTGCGATGAGAAGGAAAAGATGTTGCTGAAAGAAGGCAACCTTCTGTGCAAAAAACATTCTAGTGCCAACAGCATACGGATTAGATGACAGAAGACTGGAAGCAGACGTGCTGAGACGATGAATCACGATGTGTACTTCATTTGTGTAATACGAGGCATTTGTTTTTTTCTGGTGTGAACTGGAAACTCCCCGTTATGTGCGGTTCAACGTATGAAAACTGGCTATTACCAGGGACTGATTTCGGACCTATACACCCCACAAATGCTCCACCTGAATCGAGAAGGAATTTGCCCTTTTAAGATCACAGGGACCAACGTATGAGCACTGGCTTCTGCCAGGGACAGTTTTCGGATCTACACACCCCACAAATGTTCTACCTCCGTCCAGAAGGCAATTTGTTCTTTTAAAGGGACCAACGTATGAACACTGGCTACTACCACAGGCTGTTTTCGGACCTATACACCCCACAAATACTCTTCCTCCTTCCAGAAGGCAATTTGTTCTTTTAAAGGGACCAACGTATGAACACTGGCTATTACCACAGGCTGTTTCCGGACCTATACACCCCACAAATACTCTTCCTCCTTCCAGAAGGCAATTTGTTCTTTTAAAGGGACCAACGTATGAACACTGGCTACTACCACAGGCTGTTTTCGGACCTATACACCCCACAAATACTCTTCCTCCTTCCAGAAGGCAATTTGTTCTTTTAAAGGGACCAACGTATGAACACTGGCTACTACCACAGGCTGTTTCCGGAACTATACACCCCACAAATACTCTTCCTCTTTCCAGAAGACAATTTGTTCTTTTAAAGGGACCAACGTATGAACAATGGCTACTACCACAGGCTGTTTCCGGACCTATACACCCCACAAATACTCTTCCTCTTTCCAGAAGACAATTTGTTCTTTTAAAGGGACCAACGTATCAACACTGGCTACTACCACAGGCTGTTTCCGGACCTATACACCCCACAAATACTCTTCCTCCTTCCAGAAGGCAATTTGTTCTTTTAAAGGGACCAACGTATGAACACTGGCTACTACCACAGGCTGTTTCCGACCCTATACACCCCACAAATACTCTTCCTCCTTCCAGAAGGCAATTTGTTCTTTTAAAGGGACCAACGTATGAACACTGGCTACTACCACAGGCTGTTTCCGACCCTATACACCCCACAAATACTCTTCCTCCTTCCAGAAGGCAATTTGTTCTTTTAAAGGGACCAACGTATGAACACTGGCTACTACCACAGGCTGTTTTCGGACCTATACACCCCACAAATACTCTTCCTCCTTCCAGAAGGCAATTTATTCTTTTAAAGGGACCAACGTATGAACACTGGCTACTACCACAGGCTGTTTTCGGACCTATACACATCACAAATACTCTTCCTCCTTCCAGAAGGCAATTTGTTCTTTTAAAGGGACCAACGTATGAACACTGGCTACTACCACAGGCTGTTTTCGGACCTATACACCCCACAAATACTCTTCCTCCTTCCAGAAGGCAATTTGTTCTTTTAAAGGGACCAACGTATGAACACTGGCTACTACCACAGGCTGTTTTCGGACCTATACACCCCACAAATACTCTTCCTCCTTCCAGAAGGCAATTTGTTCTTTTAAAGGGACCAACGTATGAACACTGGCTACTACCACAGGCTGTTTTCGGACCTATACACCCCACAAATACTCTTCCTCCTTCCAGAAGGCAATTTGTTCTTTTAAAGGGACCAACGTATGAACACTGGCTACTACCACAGGCTGTTTTCGGACCTATACACCCCACAAATACTCTTCCTCCTTCCAGAAGGCAATTTGTTCTTTTAAAGGGACCAACGTATGAACACTGGCTACTACCACAGGCTGTTTTCGGACCTATACACCCCACAAATACTCTTCCTCCTTCCAGAAGGCAATTTGTTCTTTTAAAGGGACCAACGTATGAACACTGGCTACTACCACAGGCTGTTTCCGGACCTATACACCCCACAAATACTCTTCCTCCTTCCAGAAGGCAATTTGTTCTTTTAAAGGGACCAACGTATGAACACTGGCTACTACCACAGGCTGTTTCCGGACCTATACACCCCACAAATACTCTTCCTCCTTCCAGAAGGCAATTTGTTCTTTTAAAGGGACCAACGTATGAACACTGGCTACTACCACAGGCTGTTTCCGGACCTATACATACCACAAATACTCTTCCTCCTTCCAGAAGGCAATTTGTTCTTTTAAAGGGACCAACGTATGAACACTGGCTACTACCACAGGCTGTTTCCGGACCTATACACCCCACAAATACTCTTCCTCCTTCCAGAAGGCAATTTGTTCTTTTAAAGGGACCAACGTATGAACACTGGCTACTACCACAGGCTGTTTTCGGACCTATACACCCCACAAATACTCTTCCTCCTTCCAGAAGGCAATTTGTTCTTTTAAAGGGACCAACGTATGAACACTGGCTACTACCACAGGCTGTTTTCGGACCTATACACCCCACAAATACTCTTCCTCCTTCCAGAAGGCAATTTGTTCTTTTAAAGGGACCAACGTATGAACACTGGCTACTACCACAGGCTGTTTTCGGACCTATACACCCCACAAATACTCTTCCTCCTTCCAGAAGGCAATTTGTTCTTTTAAAGGGACCAACGTATGAACACTGGCTACTACCACAGGCTGTTTTCGGACCTATACACCCCACAAATACTCTTCCTCCTTCCAGAAGGCAATTTGTTCTTTTAAAGGGACCAACGTATGAACACTGGCTACTACCACAGGCTGTTTTCGGACCTATACACCCCACAAATACTCTTCCTCCTTCCAGAAGGCAATTTGTTCTTTTAAAGGGACCAACGTATGAACACTGGCTACTACCACAGGCTGTTTTCGGACCCTATACACCCCACAAATACTCTTCCTCCTTACAGAAGGCAATTTGTTCTTTTAAAGGGACCAACGTATGAACACTGGCTACTACCACAGGCTGTTTCCGGACCTATACACCCCTACAAATACTCTTCCTCCTTCCAGAAGGCAATTTGTTCTTTTAAAGGGACCAACGTATGAACACTGGCTACTACCAGAGACTGTTTTCGGACCTATACACCCCACAAATGCTCTACCTCCATCCAGAGGGGAATTTGTTCTTTTACGACGGCAGTAACAAAGTCATCGGGCCTGCGTCGTACGGGAATAGTTCAGCGAAAACGTTGCTGATATGAGATGCCTCGCATGACTTCCAATCTGGCTTCGTCTTAACCCACTTAAACATCTATAGGCCGCCCCGGTGGCGCAGTGGTCTAAGCGATGGCTTCTGATCATTCGTCCGTAAGGGGTCCGGGTTCGAATCCCGGTGAGGCATGGATGTTGTGTTTGTCTTACGACACTGGCTCTCTCCCTTCCCTTGAACCAGTGGCCCTAAATTTGGGACGGGCGACTGCTTATAGCCCATTGAGTTGCTCATGGTGGTCGTTAAACTCCAATAAGAAAAATCAATAGCACGTAATCATCTTTAGTTCCTATTAAGTATATATTTTATCAGAAGCGCAATTTTTTCGGAATTTCCCAATGTACTAAACACAAACGGAACTTACACCGTGTAGCAGAAAATGTGCGCCTAGAACAAGCGTAAAATTTAATTTTTCAGCACAGTTACATTACACGAACAAATTATTTAAACATTCTTAATGTCGCTGAACTGGGAAAACAAAGGGATAAGGACTAATGGAGATTATCTAACGCACCTTCGTTTTCTGATGACTACGTCATCAGCAAAACGAAGGTGCGTTAGATAATTTTCAATAATCTTTATGATGATTACGTCATCAGCAAAACGAAGGTGCGTTAGATAATCTTCATTAATCTTTATGATGACTACGTCATCAGCAAAACGAAGGTGCGTTAGTTAATCTCCATTAATCTTTATCCCTTTGTTTTCCCAGTTCAGCGACATTAAGAATGTTTCAATAGTTTGTTCGTGTAATGTAACTGTGCTGAAAAATTAATGTTTGCGCTTGTTCTGGGCGCACAATTTCTGCTACACGGAGTAAGTTCCGTTTGTGTTTAGTACATTGGGAAATTCCGAAAAAAATTGCGATTCTGATAAAGTCATTTTGCAACTACCCCATCAGAGCGGCAGAGTATGATCCAGGAACTTGCTGACAAGAGTAAAGAAGTGGAATTAAAATGAACTTTCAGAAGACAAAAGTGATGTACAATGCTTTTGCAAGAAATGAAGATTTATCGATTGATGGGGAAAATATCAAGTGAGGGTCACATTGATGAAGAAATTAATCAGCGTATAAAACTTACCTGGAGAGCTTTTAGAAGAAGCAGTATAATTTTCAAGAGCAATATGCCGTTATCTTTTAAAAGAAAAGTGTTTGATCAATGCATTCTTCCAGTGCTAACGTATGGTGCAGAGACGTGGAACTTAACTAAAAAAGACATACAAAGGCTGCAGACAACTCAAAGCAGCATGGAGAAGTGCATGCCTGGTGTAACCAGGAGAGATAAGAAGAAGAACTCGTGGATCAGAAAAATGACGAGAGTGGAAGACATCATGATCAGAGTAAAATCACTAAAATGTCATTGGGCTAGACATATTGTCAGAAGGATAGACCATCGATGGACGGCCGAAATTTTAAATTGGATTCCAAGGAACAGGAAAAGACCCAGAAGAAGACCACATAGGAGATGGGTGGATGAAATTCGAAAGTATGCGGGAGTAACATGGAAGAGACTGGAACAAGACAGACCGTTGTGGAAGAAACTTGGGGAGACCTTCGTCGAGCAGTGGATTCATAATGGTTGACAATGATGATGATGACCTTATTCCTTTTAAAGTAGACTAGTTTCCATAAATTAAGCAACAAAGAAAAAAATCGTGGTAACTCAAAACGTATGCAACAGATTCTTATGAAATTTTGTTGTAATCTTTATCAGACCAAATGGAGCAAAAAAATTGAGGGCAGGTGACCTAGCTGGCCAAGGAAGCAAGGTCACGTCGGTTGAGTGTGCATCCAACCATTCGGATACAATTCGGGAGCTGCATTGTCTTGTTGCAGGATGAGGTTTCCAGTGGGATGATGAAGACGCAAAAACAGTGGCAAATAGGCGTCCAGGATATCCCTGTAACGTTGATATTTAAGGGACGATGTCACACGTACCAGGGGTCCCAATACAGTCTACGTAAACAGTCCCCAGACGAGAATGCCACCCCCATCAGCTTGAAGAGTACCCTGCTGGCAAGAAGGATCCATCGCTTTGCGCCGTACTCGTATCCTGCCATCCGCATGTACCAACGTGAATCTCGACTCATCAGTCAAGGCAACATTTTACCACATGTCTAGAGTCCAGTGGTGATGTTCCCGCGCCCATGCCAACCTTTGCGCCCTGTGATGTGCGGCCAGCAGCGGTACCTTCGCGGGACGATGGTTTCTGTACCCCATAGCGAGGAGATGGTTCTGGATGGTGTGGCTGCTTACACGTTTTTGTGCACCAGCGTTAAGTTGCCGAGTAATTTCTTGCACTGTGGCCCGTCTATCCGCTGTTACAATACGAGCTAGCCGACGATGACCCCGCTGATCCACACGTTGTTGTCCACGGCAGTTGGCCCTTGCAAGGATGGCTTTACCGAATTCGATGTTCTCACGGTGTACCCATAACACAGTGGCTCGTGAAAATCCCACTGCCTGCACGTCTTCCGAGATGGAGTGATCCATGCGTCGGGCGCCGACAATTTACCCACGATCAAGTGCGTTTGGATCCTTCGTCTTACCCATACTGCTTCCGACTCTTACTGATTCCCGTCGCATCACTCCTTGTATTGTCGGATCGCTGCATACGTCATGTCGTTTCCGTTTACAGAGCCGCCCGCAGCGCCACATTTGCATAACGCCAGCTGTCTCTAATTCAATTGCTCTTCAGTGTATAGGTATGAAGATGAAATAGGAAAAGATACTTCAATATGGAGTGTGGCTGCTCCGAACAGCAATACAGGCCCGACAGCGATGTTCTATGCTGTTAGTTATGGTGTCGAGAAGTTCCCTGGGTAACTGCGTTTATTGCTCGAGCAAAGCAGTGCGGAGTCCGTGCTGCGTTCGGGAAGGGGCTGGAGGCCAGCAACACGCTTCCCGAGAGCATCCGAGACATGTTCAATGGGATTCAGATCAGGAGAGCGAGTGAGTCACTCCATACGGATTATAGTCTCTTGTTCCAGGTACTGGCGAATGAGGCGAGCTGTTTAAGGGCGAGCGCTATCCGCCTGCACTACAAATGTATCGCCAATTGCGGCCGCATATGGACGAACACTAAGGTCCAGGATGTCGTCTCTATACCTCTCAGCATTGAGGTTTCCATGTTGCAACACATAGAGGTCGATACTGCCACCTAACGATAAGCCTACCCACACCAGAACCCTACCACCACCATAAGTGTCCCTTTACTGGATATTAGAGGGAAGATAGCGAGCTCCATCATTTCTCCAGATGCAAACTCGGCGAGAAACACTCAGTGAACGGTATCGCGACTCATCAGTGAACAGAACGGACCTCCACCGAGTTTGAATCCAGTTCACATGCATTCGTGCCCAATTAAAACGTTCCTTCCAGTGGCGGGAGCTGAGGGGCACGCATAATACCGCTCACCGAGCACACAGTCCTTCTGCGCACCGTCGAAGCTGAAACCGTCCGTCCGGTGGCTGCCGCAAGCACAGATCTGAGATGAGTCGGTGTAGCCGTCCTGTTCCGCCGTGCCGAAAGCTTCAAATACCGATCATTCGCGGAGGTCGTTGCCCTTGGCCTACCTTCGCTGTACCTTCGGGAAGATGCACCCGTGGCTTGGAACTTCTGCCACATCCTGCTGACCACAGAACGATCGACGTTGAGTCATCTTGCGACGTCTGCCTGACGTTGCCGTGCTTCGAGTCGGCCTATCGCTCTGTAGCGTAACTCCGCTGGTAAATGACGTCTCGAAGCCTTGTTAACAAAATCGCTATCAAGAAATCTTGTCATTCACAGCCGCACGCGAATTGGCGACTCCCTCCGAAACAGCTGGTTTTAAGCTCTTGCGCATTTGTAAAAAGCGCTGCCAACGCCACTCATTTGCGTTCCGTTCATCGATGCTATATGCCTTCGTTTGTAACATATGCAAATTTCGTGCGATTTGGACTATTGGGTGTGTGAAAAAGTGCTTCCCGTTTTTGTAATAGATGCAAATTGCGATTGGAGCAGTTACGTCACAGATGGCGCTGCGATGCCGAATTTCCGGCCAATAAAGCGTGGGGCGATAGAGCATATAGAGACACTAGGTTTCTTCGATTAAGTCCTTCATAACGTAAATCACGGACGGTGTAACATAGTATGTAATAAGGAGCAATTAAAGATTGTTTACCGTACGAGTTCGATAAAGGCAGCACTGCAGACGCGGCTAGCCGCAACATCTTTCAAGTGTATGAGGGGGATGCAGTTGATGATAGCACATGTCGCCGTTGGTTTCGGAAATTCCGGAACGGAGACAGAAGCTGTAAAGATCAACCACGTCCTGGAAGTCCATCCGTGGTTTCTAACGAGGATGTGGACCAAGCCGTAACAAATGACATACATCCAACCGTTCAGGAATTGGCGGAAACGTTGTCGGTACACGGAACAACAGTCGAAAGACGGATGCATGTGCTTGGGTTCATCACCAAGTTCGATAACTGGGTTCCGCACGAGCTTTCTGCAAAGCAACGAGAGGAGAAAATCCGTACCTGTGCTTCTTTGATTTTTCATCACAGAAATGAACCGTTTCTGAGACGAATTGTAACGGGTGATGAGAAACGGGTACTATAAAGCGTCCACGGACTAGGTACGAATTGTAACGGGTGATGAGAAACGGGTACTATACCGTAATGTAAAGCGTCCACGGACTGGGTACGAATTGCAACGGGTGATGAGAAACGGGTACTGTACCTTAATGTAAAGCGTCCACGGACTTGGTACGAATTGTAACGGGTGATGAGAAGCGGGTACTGTAAAGCGTCCACGGACTAGGTACGAATTGTAACGGGTGATGAGAAACGGGTACTATACCGTAATGTAAAGCGTCCACGGACTGGGTACGAATTGCAACGGGTGATGAGAAACGGGTACTGTACCGTAATGTAAAGCGTCCATGGACTTGGTACGAATTGTAACGGGTGATGAGAAACGGGTACTGTAAAGCGTCCACGGTCTAGGTACGAATTGTAACGGGTGATGAGAAACGGGTACTGTATCGTAATGTAAAGCGTCCACGGACTGGGTACGAATTGCAACGGGTGATGAGAAACGGGTACTGTAAAGAGTCCACGGACTGGGTACGAATTGTAACGGGTGATGAGAAACGGGTACTGTATCGTAAGGTAAAGCGTCCACGGACTGGGTACGAATTGTAACGGATGATGAGAAATGGATACTGTACCGTAATGTAAAGGTCCACGGACTGGGTACGAATTGTAACGGGTGAAGAGAAATGGGTACTGTGCCGTTATGTAAAGCATCGACGGACTGTGCGTGTCAAAGTACGGAGACTGCTCCGTCGACCTCAAAAAGAGGACTGCATCCCAAAGACCTTTTGTTCCGTGTTTGGTGAGATGTCCGGGGAATAATCCGCTGGGAGGTGTTAACACCTAACCGAACGATAAATACTGACCTCTACTGGCAACAGTTGGACAGATTGCGAGAACAACCGATATTGAAGCTGCCAGCACTCGTCAATCGCAAAGGCGTGATCCTTCGTGATAACGCCAGACCTCACGCTGCTTTAATCAGTCTGCCAAAAATTACTCGACTTTGGTTGAGAAGTGTTACCTAACCCGGCATATTCCCCTGATCTGGCACCTATGGACTACTACCTTTTTCGATCGTTGAAGAACGTCTTCGCTCTTCAAACCTTCGAAGATGTAGACGATGTGAAAACGGCATTTCATGACTTTTCTGACTCTAAAACACAGGAGTCTTTCTCGCGTGGGATTCACCTACTCATAGACAGATGGCAAGAGGTCATACAGAATGATGGCAATTATGTGAAATCCTAGTTATGTTATTTGTTGTGTTCTCCTCTTTTCTTTGTAGCCTACAAAACCAGATAGAACTTATGCACACACCCAATGTATTTCACCCAATTATCGCAATTTTTCGGTTTGTATCTTAATTTATGGAAACCAGTGTAGCATAAAAAATATTGTGACGAAAGACAGATTCTTTTTGCTACGTTAAGATTTCCTGATATCTAAAAGTAGCTTCCAAACGAGTTTCCCCTATGGCGCACTGTTCTAAGCGGTGTCATCAGACCATTCATCGGAGATTGGTCTGGATAGAAAATTCATTCGGGTGAACTGTGAATGTTGTGTTTGTCTTGCGACACAGGCTCTTTTAACTCCCTGTGGTCAGCGTTCCAAAATTAGGGACGAACAACCATTCGCAGCCCACTAAGTAGCTCACGGTGGTCGTAAACAGTAATAAAACAAGAAAGATGACATCAAATTTTCGGGTGTGATAAGCACGATTCTTGAATCCCTTCTGACGCAAATTAAATTTATCAAAGCTATTCAAAGTCAATGGAACCGGTAGGGGAAAAAATAGTATCTCACGGAAGAAAGAAGTTTTTCAATCGGGTTTTTAATCCCTCAGATATTGCTTGAAACGGAATCGTGAGCTTACGCCATCTGGTTGCAGACTTGTGCGTTAAAAGAAATATGAATTTATATGCAAAACATTTCGCACCGGAAACGCTCTCCAACACAAAAATAATTTTTCAAATCGGACTTTTAGAAACAGAGATATCGATAAAAAATAAGATGTGACATTACGTCCCCTGGTGGGAAAACCATGCATTATTTTAGGAAGAAAGTATTCTCAAAAGGTTTTTCCATATGAGCGTTATCAGTCCAAGAAAAAAAAAATTAGTCGAGTTTTCAGGAGCCCAGGTTTTGTTACAAATACATGAGAGCAGAAATTAACACTTATGCCCCCTGGGGGCCAAACCATTCTTTACCAAACATTAGAAATTATGTGACAAATATTTTCCATCAGGTCTTGCATGCGATTCAGGAAGAATTTTTCATAATCGGAGTTTTAGAAGCACAAATAACCCAGAAAACGCAATTTACCTTTGTGCCCCCTAGCGGAAA
This sequence comes from Macrothele yani, assembly GCA_039090855.1. Classification (NCBI taxonomy): domain Eukaryota; kingdom Metazoa; phylum Arthropoda; class Arachnida; order Araneae; family Macrothelidae; genus Macrothele; species Macrothele yani. The sequence continues at coordinate 10,230,413 of CM076999.1, read as the reverse complement.
GTCTGTGATTTACTTGAAAGTTTTGAATTTACAGGGAAAACATTTCGCATCGGAAACACTATCCAACAAAAAAGGAATTTTATCGTACTCTTAGAAGTAGAGATATTGACAAAAATAAGACATACATCTACGCCCCCTGGCGTAGAAACCATGCATTATTTTAAGGAGAAAATGTTTCTAAAACGTTTGTCGACATGAGTAGTATCGGTCTACAAACGACAATTTTTTCAATCGAGATTTTAGAAGCTCATATTTTGCTGAAAATACAACAGAAGCGGAAATTAAGATTTACGCCCCCTGGTGGCCAAACCATTTTTTTACAAAAATTAGATATTATGAGCAAACGATTTCCCATCAGGAGCTGTATGTGGTGCAGAAAAGAAATTTTAAATCAGAGATTTAAAAGCAGAGATATAGGGGGAAACGCAATTTACCATTACGCCCCCTAGCGGAAAATTTATAAATTACTTGAAAATTTTGAAATTATATGAAAAACATGTCACACTGAAAACACTGTCCAACGAAGAAGGAATTTTTCAAATTGGGCGCCTAGAAGTAGAGACATTGACAAAAATAAGATATACATCTACACCCTCTGGCGGAGAAACTGTGGAAATTTTTAAAAAGAAAATATTCCGAAAAGGTGTATCGATGTGAGTGACATCAGTCCACGAAAGATTTTTTTTCAATCGATATTTTAGAAGCTCAGAAATCGGAGTTTTGGAAGAAGAGTTATCGAAGAAAATGTAATTTATTTTTACGCCCCCTAGCGAAAAATCTATACGTAGTTTGAAAAAGTAACTATATTTAAAATACTCTTCGACATAAATGGAATCGAAAGATACAATATTTTTTTAATCGGATGTTTAGAAGCAAATATGTGGAATAAAACGTATTTTTGAATTCGACATCATCTGTATTTACGCCCTCTAGCGGCGAAATTGTACATCGTAAAAAAAAACGAAATGAAGGATCATCATTCGCATATTTCAAGCTTCCCAACGCAAAAGAATTTTTCAAATCGGACTAATGGTAGCCGAGATATCGTGGGTACAGACGGACGGACAAACCGGTTACATATGCGCGATCTTTTTTTTACAAAAGACTTGCTAAAAAGCAATAGAAAAATCCATACCGCAGCTAATATAAATGACAACTGCGTATTACATTTTTCGGGTGCGTCAAAAGATGAAGCAAGAATACTTGTGAAGCGAATTTCATTTACTTAACAACGTATTGATTTTCCTTCTGACTCGTAAGTAAAATTTATGATGAAAAACAATTTTTTTTCCACTTTTGCACTTTTTGAGACACTAAAGTTTCGGTATGTTGCGAAATGGATTCATAATAGCAAATGTGAATAAACGAGAAAGCGTATGCTGGGCTGAGAAGATTAAAGTCATTTGTAACCTTCAAGCAATTTAAGTTTCTCCTTCTTTCCCGTCTACCCGAATTGATGCAATTTAAAACTCATTTTCGATGAACACCTCCGTCATTTTTTTTTCGTGTACTAACATAAGACTTTGTGTCGCAAAGCAAATTGCATTCTTATTTTTTTTAGGCAAAGTCGAGATGCTAATGCAAGTACCTGTTTTTCTTTCCCATGCCCCTTTTTTCTGATTTTATGTAATAAAACTTCGCAGGATCTTAGTACTTTTTAGCATAATGTAAATTAAACTCTCGGATATTCTAGGTACGTAAAACACAAGAAATGGAGGCCGGGGAGAGGGGGGATTCACATGAAATTGAAAAAATCCAGAATATGCTTGCAATTATTGTACTATACTGTGCAAATTATTTGGGACAAAGTAAAAAAATCACTCTTTTTTCCAAAACTATGCCTTTATATCATTCTATGCCTTGATATACACTGATAAATACCTGTATTAGTATGAAGTATGTCCTCCTTTAGAAGAAATGTCCTCTTGAATTCGTTTTGGCATTGACTCCACTAATTGAGTGCACTTACTTTTAACTTCATAATCGTGGAACCACACTTTTATAGCATTCGTTATCATGCGTTCTTTGGTTGTACAGTCCATTTTACCTAAACGTCTCTTCAAAATATTCCGCAAGTTTCTATGGGATTTAAGTCTGGTGAATTTCCAGGCCAATCAAGCAAATGAATTTGATTTTCCAGCATGAAAATCTTGACCAATTTCAAATTGGGACATGGGGCCAAGTCATGTTGAAATGTCCCGTCAAAAGTTTGAAAGAATGGAACAATCCTACGTTGTAATATTTCTACGTACTTGACTGAATTCATTATACCTTGAACAGGAACTAAGCTTCCAGTGCCATTTGATGTGAAAAAACCACAAAACGTCTGTTTCAGAGGGTGTTTTACAGTTTGTTTGACATGCTCAGGTCTTAAGGGTTCACAGTTGCTTCTTCTAACGACATTTGCTGCACAAATAAACGAGTTTCATCACTGAAAATTACTTTTCCAGTCGTCAGCAGTCCATGATTTATATTTTTTGGCCCACGCTAAACGTTTTATCTTCATTTTCGCATTCAAATATTGTTTTTTCGTTGGTCTTATTGCCTTCCGGCCAACTTCCAGAAGCATACGGTGTACAGTTGAATCACTAACATCCCAACCACTAGCCAATAAATCTCTTTGAAGGTCGGTGCTTGTTTTTTTTTTTATTCATTTTACTACTTCTGATTAGATATTTATCGGTTCGTGGAATTGTTTTTCGTTTTCTTCCACATTTACCTCTCCTTTTTGGAGACGATGATCCAGATGCATTGTATCGCGTAATCAGTCTTGATACACTTGATTTTCCTACACCAACTGCAGAAGCGATATCTCTCAGTGTCATAGAAGTGTGATCCTTCACAGCAATTATTTTTGCACGCTTCCTTGGGGAAATATCCATTTTTCAATACACGAAAGCAACACGTACTCACAGAGAGCAAAAACTAACATCCACCTGTCACACACGAAAGCTCACAACTGAAGCTGAAGTGCCTATTTCATGCTTAAAACCGGTCAAACCACATTCTCACTATCAAGTTCTAACAGTCACACCACCTCACAGCTGATAAAACCGGTTTACGTGGGTTTCCGACATCAACTGGCGATCACGTTACAATTCTGAGAATAAAATAGCTTGTCCCAATTAATTTGCACGGTATAGTAGATGATTTATGCTGCACATCTTTCTCGTGACAAGATATTCGTTAGTGTGAAATACACAGAGCGAGTCGAAAGTTTTGCGATGTTTGGATCACTTTATGTCTTCATACGTACCTTCACGACAAAAGCTGACTGGCATTTAAAGTATAGGCTATCGTGTTGCACCGTCTTTAGCTATCTGTCTGCCAGGTCTTCGATTCCGCGGCGGTATACCAGTTCTTGCCCTTCGAGGCGAAGAACTCCTTCACCCCAGGTGCCACCTCCTCCTGGTTGTTGAAGTGCCGCCTGCGAAGGAAGTGGGTCATGGACCGGAACAGGTAATAATCCGACAGGGTAGGGTCCCGCCCCATATGCTGGGTGTGGTATCAGTTCGATGCCCTTAAGTTCCTGGAGTTTTGCCTGGGTCGTTCGCGCGGTATGTGGCCGAGCGTTGTCCTGCTGTAAGAGAGCGCGCTTCCTGTTCCACAGTGGCGGGTACTTCTCCTCCAGAACGGAATACATCCGCTCTAGCTATTTAGAGTAGAAGTTGACATTCATGTTCCGACCATCTGGAACAAATTCGTAATGGATTATCCTCTCGAAATTCCACCAGACCTTGTACTCGAAGCTTCCACCTTTGGTAACAGGTTCATAACGTTCGCCTGGGCTCAACCACTGCCGTTGTGTGTTAGGATTACAGAAATAGACCCACTTTTCATCGCACGTAACACTTCTCTTGATAAAACGTACATGGCGAGGGTTTTTCTAGGCGTTTTGTGCACACTTCCTCTCGGCGGTTTGCTTCAGTTGGCGTCAGTTCGTGAGGGACGATGCGGCATCTCCTGTAGAACTTGCCGAGATCCTGACGGTGACAAACTACGGTGGTCTGCGATATGCCCAGCTCGCCTGATAATCTCCGAGTGCTTGTTGTCGGATTTGTCTCTACGGCCTGGCGCACGGCCTCCGAATCCACGGTTCGGGGCCTACCTGTCCTTGGCTGATCGTCGAGGTTTCTGTCACGTGAGCGAAATTTCTTGAACCATCTGGTTGCGGTGCTGTGGTCCATGGAATCTTCCCCTTTCTCATGGCAAATGTTTCGTGTTGCTTGAGGAGCGTTATGGCCTCTCGTACAGCAGAAGTTCTTTAATTATCCGGTGGTGGCTGTTCATCTTTTAGGCGTCCCAACCACTGACAGGACGACGACATGCCACGCTGTTCACGGGAATGACTACCACTTTAGATCCCTTTCGACTGACTACACTTCGTGACTTGAACTAGTTTAAACACGTGACATGCACATGCGTTTATGCAAATATTGCAAAACTTTCGACTCACTCTCTGCAAAACGAGTTATTCAGAGAGTACAGACTTATTTATGTACAACACATTGTATTTATTCGCGACCACCCACACCGAGCCATTGTCCGGTACACACAAAGTGGGATTAAGTCATAACTGTTGGATGTTAGCGTCCTTTGCTCGCTTCTTTTATTTTTCATCGGGCACCTGCTGCAGGTGTGTTTACGTTTGCGTTGATGCCGAGCAGCCAGCCAGCGATGTGTTGCAAGGAATTATGGGATCACGACCCTGGACAATTGAGAGAGGTGAAGATAGCGGCCCTTCGCTGTGTGTGTGTGAACATACTGTATTTGTTGTTCTTACAAAAACTGCTCTAAAAGAGTATTATCATTACCTAAAAGGATTCTCAAAGGATTATACAAAGTGATTTTCCGTTAAAACATTATTTTGGTAATAAGTAGATTTGATTATAAGGTTCTTTTCAGGTTTTCTTGGCCTAAATTTTCCATTATACGAAAAACCAACAATAACCATGAATCCTTTACTGAACCTTTCTCTGGATTCTTGGAACCAAGTTTGTAAGCCTTTTTCTGCTCTTTTGCGATAATAAATCGACATTTCTTTGTTACTGTTGTTTAAGAAGATTCATGCTTCATCAATAGTCACAAAAAAATTTCATCTGTCTCCGGCGAAATGATTTTCATAAAGAAGTCTACACCGTGTTCTACGCTCAGCCACGTGCCTAAGCCGTTATTAATTGTGCTTAAGCCATGGTTTATTGTTCCTAAGCCGTGGTTAATAGTACCTAAGCCATGGTTTATTGTTCCTAAGCTGTGGTTTATTGTTCCTAAGCCGTGGTTCATTGAACCTAAGCCATGGTTTATTGTGCCTAAGCCGTGGTTTATTGTGCCTGAGCCGCGGTTTATTGTGCCTAAGCCATGGTTTATTGTTATTAAGCCATCGTTTATTGTTCCTAAGCCGTGGTTTATTGTGCCTAAGCCGTGGTTTATTGTGCCTAAGCCGTGGTTTATTGTTCCTAAGCCGTGGTTCATTCTGCCTGAGCCGCGGTTTATTGTTCCTAAGCCATGGTTTGTTGTGCCTAAGCCGTGGTATATTGTGCCTAAGCCGTGGTATATTGTGCCTAAGCCGCGGTTTATTGTGCGTAAGCCGTGGTTTATTCTTCCTAAGCCGTGGTTTATTCTTCCTAAGCCATGGTTTATTGTGCCTAAGCCGTGGGTCATTGTACCTAAGCCATGGTTTACTGTTCCTAAGCCGTGGTTTATTGTGCGTAAGCCGTGGTTTATTGTGCCTGAGCCGTAGTTTATTGTGCCTAAGCCGTGGGTCATTGTACCTAAGCCATGGTTTACTGTTCCTAAGCCGTGGTTTATTGTGCGTAAGCCGTGGTTTATTGTGCCTGAGCCGTAGTTTATTGTGCCTAAACCTGGTAGCACAGCCTTACAATTAAACTTAGTCCCAGCACTGAGCTACAGAAATAGGAACAGAAGACGGTGGTTCAGTGTTGGGCCTCCGTTAAATTGCAAGACTCTGCTGTCTGGGAAGCCGTGGCTTCTGCTTTTATTTACTAGACTTAGATGGTGGTGAACTTTATGCTTTTCGTGGGTTTTTTTCAAATTCAAATATTTTGTTATGACCATCTTTACAGTTGACACCGAGATTTTCAACTACTTAACAATTGCTCTTGGAGTCGGTGGGTGTACGTTTATGACCAGAGACCTTACTTTTGAAATGGTAGTAAAAGTATGTACTTTCTTTGGATGTTCATTTGGAGTGCTTTTTCCTGTTAACCGCAATGCTTGACGACTTGCTCTGTATTATTAATGATATTGCTTATTTTACATTTGGAAACTGATTCCATGTTTTTCACAGCTTTTTTTAATTACAGGATATCTTTATTCTCGTAAAGAGAAAAAGCACAATCTTCTACGTGCGCCATTTTCTTAGCAGTTACGTGCGCCATTTTCTTATCTTGTTTGCGTGCGCCATTTTCTTAGCAGACGATGTTAAAATGCAGCAGATGTTTCTTCTTTTTTTTTTTTTGATTGGAGGTTTAACGACCACCGTGAGCAACTCAAATGGGCTATAAGCAGTCGCCCGTCCCTAATTTAGGGTCACTGGTTCCAGGGAAGGGAGAGAGCCAGTGCCGTAAGACAAACACAACATCCACACCTGACCGGGATTCGAACCCGGACCCCTTACGGACGAATGATCAGAGGCCAACGCCTTAGACCACTGCGCCACCGGGGCGGCGCAGCAGATGTTTCTTTCCTGTTCTTGTAAAGCGCTGTTGCCAGTTTCAATTCTTCCAACTTTTTTTTTATTTTCTCTAATGTCTTATCAAAATATTCTAAGAATGTGCGAACATCCTCTGTTAATTAAATTTTTTGTGACCAGAAGGAACTTACAAAATGCTGCTTTCATTCACTAGACTTAAATGCAATTCAATTCACATATAAAATGGCTCGAGAAAGGAGCGATTAATTTATCAATTTCGGTTGAATTCATTAAAAGTGTCGTTAATTTACGACAGGAAAGTTCCGCGATGAAACCGGAAGGAATTTTTCGAACACCTTGTACCACCGGCAGAGTTTCGACTATTTTGTTGACAACGAAAATGATTTATGGCGAACTGGAATTGTTCCGACAGATCGCAACCAAGATCAAAGACTGTTAGATAATCCCAAAGCGTCCTTGCGAGTCGATTTACGATAAAAGATCTCAGTTGTTGCACTTAACTAAGTGGGGAACATTCCCCGTTCTGCTTATTTTATGATATCAAATTACTTCAAGCAATCTTGAAAGTTAATTATCAACTTTCGCTTACGATCTCTCGACGCTGTATTAAAATACAGTTAAGTTGATGGATTGTTTTGTGGTGAGCGTAAACTTTGCCTCGAGTAGTGAATGATAATGTTAAACATAGGACACCATCAATATTCCCTCTAACAGGTCATGGACAATGCGCGCCAAACCCAATGAGCTGGATAGGCATCAAAACCAGTTGGGCAAAATATTTTATTTTAAAAAAAGCGTCCTTGATGTCGGAAGAAATCTGGCTTAGTATCTGACAAAGTTTTGATCGAAACCCTTTTACCAGCGGCTAACAATTGGAGGTCGCCATTTCCGCAAGAATAACGATTTTTACACCCCCCTCCAATCATATAGCTCAAATCAGCACCACCTCTAGCAAGGAAATAAAATTTATTTTGTCTAGTAGGGACTTTCTCACTGACTGAACATACACAGTACACACTTCCACAGAAACTTCTCATTGACACAACATATACACTGAAGTGCCAGAAAAACTGGTACAAACGAGCTTATGCAAAATACATAGCAACATCACCTATGCGCGTACTCGGTTGCGTCCGCCAGTGCGTATATAAAGCGATAGACAACCTTGCCAGCTGTCCCCAGGTTCTAGCCTGGGCTGATCTTTCAGAGATGGTGTGATTTACTAACAATCGCTGAATATCCGCCGTGCATCGGACGAGCACGTAAAGTGACGGCCCCCAGGCTGGACCCACTGGTTAAATGGGTATCCTTTCCTATGTCTTCCCTGAAATTCTCTCACCCATCTATGTGCAATATCGTACTTGTACGGTGGCGCCATCTACTGTACTCTAATCTCACTACAAACTGTTCTGTCAAAAGTCGTTAGACTTGCTCTCATTCCTTCCGTTTCTGTGTCCTGCCCAAAAGGCGATCTCGCTGTAGGTGGCTGGGACCTAAACTCTACTCCCTGTGGACGGAAGTCCTACATGAAAATGACAAATGCTCTCTGCCTGCTGTCAGAGCTGTTTTCGGCATGAGAATGACAACTAATAACGATTTAAGCGATTTTCAACGCGGTGTCATAGCTGGCGCTCGTGAGATTGGCCATAGTATTTCGGAGGGTAGAAACGAAGTTCGGATTTTCACGGACGACCATTGCAATGGTGTACCGTGACTACAAAAATTCCGGCAAAACCTCCAACCTACTATACCAGTGTGGCCGTAAAAAGACATTGGGTGAACGTGACCATCGTCGGCTGTCAAGAATCGTTTCACGCGATAGGCGTGCAACACTCTCGCAGGTATAATCGGAATTCAATGATGGAGCCTCAACAAACATCAGCGTCCGGACTGTGCAACGTACCCTGAACGATATGGGCTTTGGAAGCCGACGCCCAATTCGAGTCCGCTTGATGGGTGCACGACACAGAGCTATGCGCCTCGCTTGGGCACGGCAACACCGCCACTGGACACTTGATGACTGGAAACAAGTAGCCTGGTCTGACGAGTCGCGTTTCCAACTGTATTGGGCAGATGAAAGGATTCGTTTGTGGCGCAAACCCCATGAAGCCATGGATCCCGCCTGTCAACAGGGAACTGTACTGGCTGGTGGGGGGTCCGTAATGGTATGGGGTGTGTTTAGCTGAACTTCACTGGGATCCCTGGTGCGACTACAAACGCCTGTGACCGGCCAACGCTATGTGCGCATTTTTTCTGACGAGATACACCCGTTCATGTCCTGCATTCATGTTGATGGATTGGGCCTCTTCCAACAGTACAATGCATATCCACAAAAGTGTCGGGACGCCACATTATGGTTAGAGGAGCATTCATCTGTGTTTGGGGTGTTGCCATTCCCACCCAAGTCCCCAGATCTGAACGTGATAGAACACATTTGTGATGACATGCAACACGCTATCGAACACAGGAATCCGAGACCTCGGAATACACCCGCATTGTGGAACGCTCTGTAGGAAGTATTGTGTACATCGCCAACAGCGTATTTCCAGAAGTTAGTGGAGTCCATGCTTCGTCGTATTTCTGCAGTCCTGCGCTCCCTTGAGGGACATACCAAGTATTAGACTGGTTTAGACAGTTTTTCTGGCACTTCAGTGTATACTCATCTGCCCTACGTTGTTTTGTTTCTCTCTCTCTCTCTCTCTCTCTCTCTCTCTCTCTCTCTCTCTCTCTTTACTTTTTTTAAATTGTGTTCACCCTCGAAGTAGTTGAACCCCCCTGAAAATATTAGGTTCCTCCCATGATAGCCGGTGATCTCAACATTAGTTTAGGTAGTGTCAAAGATATTGTTAAGGTTTTGGGATACAACAAAGTGTGTGTTCGTTGGGTACAGCGTCACCTAAAGACTGAAGCGTAGAAATCAAGACTTGGAACATGCAAGAGTATACTTGCTTTCTCTAAAAAATATCGATGTGATTTACTCCAACCTATTGCGACTGGTGATGATAGTTGGGTTCACCATTATGACTCAGAAATGAAAAATCATTCGCTGGAATACAGACGCCCATCTTCTACTCGAGCAAAGAAATTCAGTTCTTAAATTTCTGACGGTAAGTGTATGCTCACTGTGTTCTGATACTACGTAGGTATTTTCTTTTCTTCAAGAGTAAAATGTCAAAAATACGACTGTCAACTCTGAAACTCTGAGAGCTACATGCATACCTTCAAAACGTTAAAGCAAAGAATAAACTTCGCACGTTGCGGAAAAAACCAATGATTCTGTAACACGAAAACGCCAAATCTCCTAAAGTCCTTTCCGTTCAGGGGCCATACAGAAATTTGGGTCTGAAGTTCTTGAACATCCTGCATACAGCAAAGATTTGGCACCGTCCGACTTCTGTTTGGTTTTTACTTTTAACAGACATCTGAAGCCTATTCAGTTCAACTGTGACGAAGATGTTCAAGCCGCTACGAGGAAATGGTTCCGAGAACAACCTGAAGATTTTTACAGACACAGGTTCAAGAGACATCTGAAATGAATTCAGTTCACCTGTGACGAAAATCTTCGAGCCGCTACGAGGAAATGGTTCCGAGAACAACCTGAAGATTTTTACAGACACAGGTTTCAAGAGACATCTGAAAGGAATTCAGTTCACCTGTGACGAAGATCTTCAAGCTGCTACGAGGAAATGGTTCCGAGAACAACCTGAAGATTTTTACAGAGACGGGTTTCAAGAGACATCTGAAATGAATTCAGTTCACCTGTGACGAACATGTTCGAGCCGCTACGAGGAAATGGTTCCGAGAACAACCTGAAGATTTTTACAGACACGGGTTCAACAGACATCTGAAAGGAATTCAGTTCACCTGTGACGAAAACGTTCGAGCCGCTACGAGGAAATGGTACCGAGAACAACCTGAAGATATTTAAAGAGACGGGTTTCAAGAGACATCTGAAAGGAATTCAGTTCACCTGTGACGAAAATGTTCCGGCCGCTACGAGGAAATGGTTTCCGTAAACAACCTGAAGATTTTTACTGAGACAGGTTTCAAGAGACATCTGAAAGGAATTCAGTTCACCTGTGACGAAAATGTTCGGCCCGCTACGAGAAAATGGTTCCGAGAACAACCTGAAGATTTTTTTACGGACACGGGTTTCAAGAGACATCTGAAAGGAATTCTCTTCACCTGTGACAAACATGATCTGACCGCTCCGAGGAAATGATTCCGAGAACAATCTGAAGATTTTTACAGAGATGGGTTTCAAGAGACATCTGAAAGGAATTCAGTTCACCTGTGATGAAGATGTTCGAGCCGCTACGAGGAAATGGTTCCGAGAACAACCTGAAGATTTTTACGGAGACGGGTTTCAAGAGACATCTGAAAGGAATTCAGTTCACTTGTGACGAACATGTTCAAGCCGCTACGACGAAATGATTCACAGAACAACCTGAAGATTTTTACAGACACAGGTTCAAGAGACATCTGAAAGGAATTTAGTTCACCTGTGATGAAGATGTTCAAGCCGCTACGAGGAAATGGTTCACAGAACAACCTGAAGATATTTACAGAGATGGGTTTCAAGAGACATCTGAAAGGAATTCAGTTCACCTGTGATGAAGATGTTCAAGCCGCTACGAGGAAATGGTTCCGTAAACAACCTGAATATTTTTACTGAGACGGGTTTCAAGAGACATCTGAAAGGAATTCAGTTCACCTGTGACGAAAATGTTCGGCCCGCTACGAGGAAATGATTCCGAGAACAATCTGAAGATTTTTACAGAGACGGGTTTCAAGAGACATCTGAAAGGAATTCTCTTCACCTGTGACGAAAATGATCTGACCGCTACGAGGAAATGATTCTGAGAACAACCTGAAGATTTTTACGGAGACGGGTTTCAAGAGACATCTGAAAGGAATTCAGTTCACTTGTGACGAACATGTTCAAGCCGCTACGAGGAAATGATTCACAGAACAACCTGAAGATTTTTACAGACACAGGTTCAAGAGACATCTGAAAGGAATTCAGTTCACCTGTGATGAAGATGTTCAAGCCGCTACGAGGAAATGGTTCACAGAACAACCTGAAGATTTTTACAGAGATGGGTTTCAAGAGACATCTGAAAGGAATTCAGTTCACCTGTGATGAAGATGTTCAAGCCGCTACGAGGAAATGGTTCCGTAAACAACCTGAAGATTTTTACGGCGACGGGTTTCAAGAGACATCTGAAAGGAATTCAGTTCACCTGTGACGAAAATGTTCGGGCTGCTACGACGAAATGATTCCGAGAACAACCTGATGATTTTTACAGAGACGGGTTCAAGAGACATCTGAAAGGAATTTAGTTCACCTGTGACGAACATGTTCAAGCCGCTACGAGGAAATGGTACCGAGAACAACCTGAAGATATTTACGGAGACGGGTTGCAAGAGACATCTGAAAGGAATTCAGTTCACCTGTCATGAAGATGTTCAAGCCGCTACGAGGAAATGGTTTCGTAAACAACCTGAATATTTTTACTGAGACGGGTTTCAAGAGACATCTGAAAGGAATTCAGTTCGCCTGTGACGAAAATGTTCGGCCCGCTACGAGGAAATGATTACGAGAACAACCTGAAGATTTTTTTAGACACGGGTTTCAAGAGACATCTGAAAGGAATTCTCTTCACCTGTGACAAAAATGATCTGACCGCTACGAGGAAATGATTCTGAGAACAACCTGAAGATTTTAACAGTCACGGGTTTCAAGAGACATCTGGGCCGCCCCGGTGGCGCAGTGGTCTAAGCGATGGCTTCTGATCGTTCGTCCGAAAGGGGTCCGGGTTGGAATCCCAGTGAGGCATGGACGTTGTGTTTGTTTTATGGCACTGGCTCTCTCCCTTCTCCCTTCACTGGAACCAGTGACCCTAAATTAGGGACGGGTGACTGCTTATAGCCCACTGAGTTGCTCAGGATGGTCGTTAAAACTCCAAAAAAAAAAAAAAAAAAGATACGTCTGAAAGGATTTCAGTTTACCTGTGACGAAAATGTTCAAGCCGCTACCAGGAAATGTTTCAGAGAACAACCTGGAAATTTTACTGAGATCGGCTTAAAAAACTTGTTAAACGTTGGCGTATCTTTATCGACCATGATGGGGATTGTATAGAAAAATAAAATATGTTAATTGAAATTCTGGACTTCGTTCTTGGTTTGTTTCAACTGGATACCTTGCCAATCGGTTGGTATACACTGAGTGGCCACTTTATTATGACCACCTGACAGTTTTAAGCAAACGAACTATGGCTGCACGCCGTTGCCGCCAGAGGGCGAGGCTAGTAAAAAAAGGGAAAGCTTAGTGCTCGCGACAGTAGTAAAAATTATTTTTTGGTGACGAGATGGGTAAAAAATGCAGTTTGACGGACTTTCAACACGGGATGATTGTAGGAGCTCAGGAGCAATGGAGCGAGTATCACCGAAACCGCCGCATTCGTGAAATGTTCCAGAGCAGCTGTTGTTAAAGTGTTTAAAGACTAGACTGTCAGCCAAAAAACTGTTTCTCTACGTGTAACGTGTGGTCGTCATCGACTAGTGACTGCTCGGGCGGAACGGAGAGTGTCCAGACTGGTAACAGACAACAGAAGGGCAACAGTGCAGCAAATTACAGACCATCTTAATCAAGGATCCCCTCAAATGGTCTCTGCACCCAGTGTTCGTCGTACACTGCAGCGCATGGGATATGGCAGCCGAAGGCCTGTTCGAACACCTTTGCTTTCTGCAGTTAACAAGAGAAAACGTCTCCAGTTCGCACAGGAGCAAAATAATTGGACAGTCGATAATTGGAAACAAATTATGTGGTCCAATAAATCACGTTTTCAGTTGCACTATGCCGATGGCAAAGTGAGAATTTGGCGGAAACAGCACGAAAGCATGGACCCCAAATGCATTGCTACAACCCTTCAAACTAATGGAGGGAACGTTATGGTTTGGAAAATGTTTTTCTGGTATGCTTTAGGCCCTTCAATTCGTGTTGATCAACATCTGACTGGCACATCATATCTAAACATCGTTGCGGACCAAGTGCATCCTGTCATGTGGATCATTTATCCCAATGGCGATGGCTACTTTCAACAAGATAATGCGTCCTGCCATAGTACTCGTATTGTACAGGATTGGTTTCAGGGACATGCCGGTGAGTTTACTTTGCTTAGGTGGCCCCCACAATCTCCAGATCTCAACCCCATTGAAAATTTGTGGGATGAAGTTGAACGAGCCATCAGAGAGCTAGATCCACAGCCCTGCAATTTTACACTCCTGGAAAGTGCTATTCATCAAGCATGGTCTCAGATTCCACAAACCACCTATCAACATCTCGTGGAGTCCATGCCACGAAGAATCGACGCAGTATTAAAGGCAAAAGGTGGCCCAACAAAGTACTGAGGGGGTGGTCATAATAAAGTGGCCACTGAGTGTGTAAATATGGAGGGATTACTTTCCCAACACCCTCATATCGCTTTGTATGGAAAGTACAACGGCAGTTCCGTAGGAACGGAGAGTAAAATCACCCAAAATGAAGGAATATAGGTGCAACGAAATACATGTTATTCTTTCTCAAAGTATCTTCCCTCGGATGATATGCAACGGTCCCATCGTTCAGTCCACTTCTCAAAGCATGTGGCGAAGACATTTTTGTGGAAGCTGCTTTAGCGACTCCTGTACAGCTTGAATAACGTCAGCATCTATGTTGAATGTTGTGCCACGGAACTTCTGCTTCGCTGTTGGAAACAACTAGAAATCGCATGGGGCGAGGTCGGGACTGTAGGCCGTCTGTGGCATGATTTCAATACTGCATTTCGTAAGAAACTGTTGAACACAAGCAGCCACATGCTGGATGGCGTTATCATGGTGTAGGGTCCACTTGCCCACCAGTTCCGGTCGCTTAATCGATATGTGTCGTCGCAGACGCTTCAAGACCAAAATGAAATACTCAGCATTGACAGTAATTTGTGGAGGAACGGCATGTTGGTGGACTACACCTTTATGATCAAAGAAAATTATCATCATCACCTTCCCAGTTGACTTGGTTTGGCGGACTTTTTCGGAGGAGGCGAGTCTGTGTGTTTCCAGACGCCCGTTGCGCGCTTCGTGAGGGGGTTGAAATAGTGAATCCATGTTTCATCGGCAGTTATTACTGTATTTAGAAAGTTCGGATCCTTTGCAATCATTCGCTTCCACTCATGACACACCTGAACTCTTGGCTAACAATCTTTCTCTCGTCAGGTTATGAGGTACCAATCTGGATCACACACGTAATTTGCCGCGTAAAATGCGGAATGCCGACGTTTTTCTAATATTAGTTAACGCCGCTATGTCTTGACACGTCATTCGTCAATCTTCTTACAGGATTGCTCAAAGAGAATTAACAATACGCTCCGTAACAGCACTTTCAGGTCGACCAGGCCTAGGATCGAGTTCTGCCGACAAATGACCTTTTTTAAAATAATGGTGCCATCTAAAAATCGTTGACTCACCCATGCATTTATCTTTGTAATCTTTTTAACGCTTTGCAACCGTAGGTTGAAGAAGCGTATATGCTCCAGCTTTGTCCGTCTGTCTGACCGTCCGCCCGATAACTCGCGTAAAAATGATTCGATTTCGATGAAATTTTAGTATATGTTAGGAGGCCATCTGGGAACGGACCCTATTGAAAATGGGCGAAATGGGGTCAAAGGTCAGGACATAGGAGTGGATTCCATTCCATTGCCCTTATCCGTCATAACTTGCATAAAAATGGTTCGATTTCGGTGAGATTTTAGTATATTGTAGGGACCACTGGGGACAAACCCTATTGAAAATGGGCGAAATGGGGTCAAAGGTCACGACGTAGGAGCGGGATCCATTCCATTGCCCTTATGCGTCATAACTTGCGTAACAATGGTTCGATTTCGAACCATTGTTACGTAGTAGGAAACACCCTCGTAACAAACCCAATTGAAAATGGGCGAAATGGGGTCAAAGGTAACGACATAGGAGCGAGATCCATTCCATTGCCCTTATGAGTCATAACGTGCGTAAAAACGCTTCTATTGAGACAAAAATTTAGTTTGTTTTTCCGGAGGCACATTGAACCGGTTCTGTTGAATATCATCGAAATGGGGTCAAAGGTCATGACACAGGAGAGAAATTTATTCCACAGCCATTATACCGATAACTTGATTAAAAATGTTTCTATTGCGACAAAACTTTAGTATGTTGTTCCGGGGGTATACTGAACCAATTCTGTTCAATATCATCGAAATGAGGTCAAAGGTCAGGACACCGAAGCAAGATTTATTCCACAGCCATTATCCTCATAACTTGAGTAATGATTTCTGGCAGGTTGGAAATCGTATCGTAATCAATGCATGATTTTACTATCTTTTTTTTCACTAAATCAACTGCTTCTGGAGCCGTTTTACCCAAACGATAGCAAAATTTTATCGCACAGCGTATTTCACTTCTTAACGCTGAATCACTTACCTCTATATCTGTATGGCGAAATGCAGACGTACCTTAAACAACTGCGCAATAACAAAACCAGAATCGTCTGCCACGGCTAATAACTGTTGCCATAGATACTTCCTTAATTCAGTTAATCGCCTGCGTGGTTGTTTTTCCCCTTTGCGCTGTTGCCAACTCAAAAAAAAATTACTCTCAGTTTTTATGGATCCTCCTTTGTAATTCCTCTTTCTTCTGCAAAATTGACATGCACCTAACATGCTCAATGCACCTTACAGGAGAATGTTCAGTAACACATTCATCACAACAGTCACGTGTATACTCAGCATATTGGGCGAAGAAGAAAAAAAGAAAGGAGTTTCATTTTTCTAAGATATTGTTTTCAAAATGAGTTCGATTTAACTCTTTCGCGAGTCGTTGATAAATTAGTGAGGTCCTCAAGATTATCTCTTTGCTTAATATATTACGTGTCATCACATGCAAAGAAGAACGCGCGCATCTCAGTTAGGAGACATTCCTATCGAAATGTCTGCGAGATTAATTTTAACATTATATATGATCACCTGGAAAGCATTTTAGATGGTCATAAATAATATTCGCTCATTTTTTACATTCATTTCAATCTGCTGCTTAAAGTCACCGGTCTAACGTTAAAATTATTCCCCCATCTTTTCTTTTTTATTTCATTTTAATGCTTTCTTCTTCGGAAATAGATTACTGCAATATTAAAAAAAAAAAACGAGGTCGCATTCCTAATGAACGTCGTATTTTATCTGTTTTTATTTTTCAGTAATATGGATAAGTACTTCATCTCAGACAGGAACAAAATTCGTTTAATGATATGGAATGAAAATCGATTTGCTTTTTAGCAATAATTATTAATGACTGCGAAATGAAGGAAACATTATTGCCTGTTTTACCAAATAATATTTCAACACATATGAACCGGTTCCTATAAATTAATGAAATATGAGAGGTGGTGATTATCGGAAGAAATGTTTAAAATGCACGAAGCTTCGATATACGAAGGTGTGTTCTTGATTTTTTAGCTTTCTAAAGAAAACAAAAAGCGACCTGATTGAAAAAAAAATTATTTACTCTATACACTATATTGACAAAAGCCACTGGACACCAAGAAGAGAAACACAACATAGCATTTATTGACATACATTATTATGGTGTTTGTCCACCTTTGGCCTTAATGCATGCATCGACCCTTCGAGACATGCTTTCGACAAGGTTTTGAAATCTAGCGATAGTTATGCGCTGCCATTCAGGAAAAAATGCTGCCGCTAACTGTTGCTTACTAGTAGGCCTTGGTTCCAAACTTCTTATGCGGCGCTCTAATTCATCCCAAAGGTGACGATGTGGAAATGATGTTAAGACATTGGTGCGACAACTACAAGTCCATATTACATCTATCACTAATTGGTTAACTAAAAATGATCTGCCTATTAATATTAACAAAACAAAAGTAATGATTTTTTCAAGTACGTCAACCCCCACCTCCTTAATTCAAAATATTAATTTACTTGGATCATCTATAGAAGTGGTTCAAAGTCATAACTATCTTGATATCATTATTCAGCATGATTTAAAATCGAATTCAGATGTTGACTACTTATCTAATAAGATCTCAAGAAATATAGGGGTTATTAGTAATGCAGTGGCCAATTTAACCCCAAAATTAATGATTTTATTATCATCATCATCATTGTCAACCATTATCAATCCACTGCTGGACGAAGATCTCCCCAAGTTTCCTCCACAACGGTCTGTCTTGTGCCAGTCTCCTCCATGTCACTCCCGCATATTTACGAATTTCATCCACCCATCTCCCATGTGGTCTTTTTCTGGATCTTTTCCTGTCCCTTGGAATCCAATCTAAAATTTCGGCTGTCCATCTATGGTCAGTCCTTCTGGCAGTATGTCCAGCCCATTGCCATTTCAGGGATTTAACTCTGATCATGATGTCTTCCACTCTCGTCATTTTTCGGATCCACGAGTTCCTCTTCTTATCTCTCCTGGTTATACCAAGCATGCACCTCTCCATGCCTCTTTGAGTTGTCTGCAGCCTTTGTATGTCTCTTTTAGTTAAGGTCCACGTCTCTGCACCATACGTAAGCACTGGAAGGATGCATTGATCAAACACTTTTCTTTTAAGACATAATGGCATATTGCTCTTGAAAATTATGCTGTTTCTTCCAAAAGCTCTCCAGGCAAGTTTTGTACGCCGATTAATTTCTTCATCAATGTGACCCTCACTTGATATCTGCTGTCCAAGATAAACATACGTATCTGTTATCTCCAGTTTTTCTCCATCAATCGATAAATCTTCATTTCTTGTAAAAGCATTGAACATCACTTTTGTCTTCTGAAAGTTCATTTTTAATCCCACTTCTTTACTCTTGTCAGCAAGTTCCTGGATCATACTCTGCAGCTCTGATGGGGTAGTTGCAAAAATGACTACGTCATCAGCAAAACGAAGGTGGGTCACCTAATCTACTGTATATCTGTTTGGGGATCGACTACTTTATACAATATGAAAAAACTTAAATCGTTACAAAATAGAAGACTATTACAATTTAAACTACAAAATACTCAATTTTCAATTACAGTCTTTCTTTTTTTTTTTTGATTGGAGGTTTAACGACCACCGTGAGCAACTCGATGGGCTATAAGCAGTCGCCCGTCCCTAATTTAGGGTCACTGGTTCCAGGGAAGGGAGAGAGCCAGTGCCGTAAGACAAACACAACATCCATGCCTCACCGGGATTCGAACCCGGACCCCTTTTGGACGAATGATCAGAGGCCATCGCTTAGACCACTGCGCCACCGGGGCGGCACAGTTTTTCAGGATAGACTCAGTCCAAACGATTTTAATATACTAACTATTCAACAATTGCATATCTATAGTATAGGTAAATTAATGTTTTTGAGAATTAAAAATGGTTATTACTAAGATTTAATTACAATAAATACTCGCAGTCATGATTATTCCACGAGACATAAAACAACATTAATCCCTATGTTTCCACTAAAAGAACGATTTAGATCATTTGTTAATTATATTGGTCCTTCATTATGGAATACATTTCCTACTGATATTGTATCACTTAATAATATTAATATATTTAAAGGAAAACTCAGGTACTTCTTACTGACCAAAAGCTCATAAAGTATTATTATCTTTATTAATTGATAGTACCACCCTAGCTGTGTTTGATATTGGGTGGACTTGACTTGTTTAGGTTTTTTTTTAATTTTTTTTATTTTCATGGAAATTTTGATGCTTTGGGAGAAGAGGACACACGTCAGGCCTTTTCCCTCCTTATTCCCTGTTGTTACAAAATATATTATTTGTGTTATATATTTACGATTATGTAATACCATGTGTGTAACAACTAAAATGTAATAAATGATATGAAATGAAAAATTAAGAACATGGCTCTGTGCTGGCCAGTCCACTCACGATGGGGAATTATCGTCAAACCACGCCGTAATATTCCTTGCTTTATGGCTCGAAGCATTATCCTGCTGGTACCAACAAGGCTCGGTTCCATAGTATTACCACAGAGTTGGTAGGGCATTATTGTCCAGAATATCGAGGTAGACGTGCTGGTTAGCAGGTTTGTCCACGATAATCAATGGGCTGGGACCATACCACGAAAAACACCCCCACACGAGTATACTACCAGCTCCAAACTTTACTGTAGGAGCAGTACACTGTGGTATATATAGCATTCCCCCGGCTGCCGCCATACCCACACACGGCCATCAGACTGATGGATCGTGTATCTGGATTCATCAGTCCGTAGGACTCGTTTCCATTGATGTACGATCCACGATAAATGTTCTTTACACCATGCTAAACGACGAGTAGCATTCCGAGTGGAGATGAAAGACCCATGTGCAGACGCACGACCACGGTAACCCTTGGAATAAAGTTATCTGCGAATGGTACATGTATATACAGAGGTTCCAGCATTTTACTCACCTGCACACTGAGGTCTTGTGCGGTAGTCCATCGATTAGCTGTAACGTCTCTCCTGAGGCTTCGACGTCCTCTATCACTGATTTTCTTTGTTCTGCCGGTACGTTTTGCTGCTTCAAGCACGCCATGTGTCTTCCACTTATTCAGTACACCCAAAACAGTTGACTTGGGTATGTTTAAACGCCTCTCAGTTTCTCTTATGGACAACCCACTAATACAACACCCAACAATCTTTCCTTTCTCAAAGTCAGTTCCGCGACATTTTTACTCAACCTCACAGTGCAATATGATCGCGGTCAGCTGCAAGCTTGTTTTTATACCATTTGCAGCTGTACAGCGCATCCTAACAACAGAGCGGATCCGTTCATTTGTTTTTGAAGGTGTGTCCGGTGTCAACTCCAAACACGTATAACTTTGTTGTTCTAACTTTTTTAACTCATCAAAAAAAAATTATTTCTGCTGAGCTGCAAGCCACACTTCCGCAGCTCTTGTGGCATCTTCAGTGCATGATTTTTTTCCCTTGAAGTATTTTTTCAGGTTGGAAAAGTGATAGTAATCCAAAAATGGCAAATCAGGAGAGTAGGCTGGGTGTTTCAGAATTTCAAACTGAAGATCAGCCAATTTCTGCTCCATAATGGCCGCCTTGTGAGGAGAGGCCTTGTCTTGAAGAAACAAGATCCTATTCGAAAGATTGCCTCGAAGTTTGAAGACCAAGTGTTTCTTCAATTTGTCAAGAAGTTCAACGCAGTGGTGGCTGCACACTTTTCCAGATAATCCAAATTCCATCTTTGTCCCAGAAGACAGACGTCAAACGTTGCTTGATGAATTTCTGTGTCTTGAACTTCTTCGGACGCTAGGTACTAGGGTGTCTCCTATCTTGAGCTTGTTCTTTCGTCTCTAAATCATATACACTATATTGACAAAAGTCACCGGACATTCCTTCAAAAACAAATGAACGGATCCGCTGCGTTGTTAAGAGGCGATGTACTGCTGTAAACGGTATAAAAAGAAGCCCGCAGCTGACAGCGATTATATCGCATTGTGAGGTTGAGTGAAAATGTCGCAGAACTGACTTTGAGGAAGAGAATATTGTTGGGTGTTATATTAGGGCGTTGTCCATAAAAGAAACTGAGAGGCATTTAAACACACCAAAGTCAACTGTTTTGGATGTATTGAATAAGTGGAAGACACATGGCGTGCCTGCAGCAGCAAAATGTACCAGCAGACTAAAAAACATCAGTGATAGAGGACGTCGAAGTCTCAGGAGTGTCGTTACAGCTAATCGACGGAGTACTGCACAACCCCTCAGTGTGCAAGTGAGTAAAAATGCTGGAACCTAGGTATGTGCACGTACCATTCGCAGAGAACTTCATCCCATGGGTTTCCTTGGTAGTGCGGCTGCTCATAAGCCTTTCATCTCCACTCGGAATGCTACTCGTCGTTTAGCATGGTGTAAAGAACATTTATCGTTGACCGTAGATCAATGGAAACGGGTCCTATGGACTGATGAATCCAGATACACGATCCATCAGTCTGATGGCCGTGTGTGGGTATGGCGTCAGCCCAGAGAACGCTATTTACCACAGTGTACTGCTCCTACAGTGAAGTTTGGAGCTGGTATTATACTCGTGTGTGTGTGTGGGGGGTGTTTTTCGTTGTATGTTCCCACCCCATTGGTTATCTTGGGCAAACCTGCTAACCAGCACGTCTACCTAGATAATCTGGGAAAGTATGCCCTACCAACTCTGTGGCAATACTATGGAGCCGAGCCTTGTTTGTACCAGCAGCATAATGCACCAAGCCGTAAAGCAAGGAATATTACGGCGTGGTTTGACCATAATTCCGTATCGTGTGTGGACTGGCAAGCACAGAGCCCTGATCTTTATCCCATAGAACACCTATGGGATGAATTAGAGCGTCGCATAAGAAGTTTGGAACCAAGGCCTACTACTAAGCCACAGTTAGTGGCAGTATTATGTACTGAATGGAAACGCATACCTATCGCTGTGTTCCAAAACCTTATCGAAAGCAGTTCTCGAAGGGTCAGTGCATGCATTAACCCCAAGGTGGACCGTCAGCTTACTAATGCATGTCAATAAATGCTATGTTGTGTTTCTCTTCTAAGTGCTCGGTGACTTTTGTCAATATAGTGTAAATTTCAGCAGCAGCATCGTTGTCAACCATATCTCAAAAACTAGAGCCAATTCGGCAGAACTAATGTCATTTTTGGATTCAGCACGCTTCAAATACCCCAAAAACTTTGAAACATCCTCGATAATATATATATTTTTTTGTTGACCAATGTTATCAGTCCACTACAGGCTGAAGATCTCTCGAAGTTTCTTCCACAACTGTCTGTCTTGAACCACTCTCCTCCATGTTACTCCGGCATATTTTCAAATTTCAGCCATCCATTTTCCATGTGGTTTTCTTGTGGGTCTATTTCTGTCCCTAGATATCCAGTCTGAAATTTCGGTTGTCCATCCGTTTTCTTTTGGGTCTTTTTCTGTCCCTAGGTATCCAGTCTGAAATTTCGGTTGTCCATCCGTTTTCTTTTGGGTCTTTTTCTGTTACTAGGTATCCAGTCTGGAATTTCGGTTGTCCATCCGTTTTCTTGTGGGTCTTTTTCTGTCCCTAGGTATCCAGTCTGAAATTTCGGTTGTCCATCCGTTTTCTTTTGGGTCTTTTTCTGTCCCTAGGTATCCAGTCTGAAATTTCGGTTGTCCATCCGCTTCCTTTTAGGTCTTTATCTGTCCCTAGGTAACCAGTCTGAAATTTCGGTTGTCCATCCGTTTTCTTTTGGGTCTTTTTCTGTCCCTAGGTATCCAGTCTGAAATTTTGGTTGTCCATCCGTTTCCTTTTGGGTCTTTTTCTGACCCTAGGTATTCAGTCTGAAATTTCGGTTGTCCATCCGTTTCCTTTTGGGTCTTTTTCTGACCCTAGGTATCCAGTCTGAAATTTCGGTTGTCCATCCGTTTTCTTTTGTGTCTTTTTCTGTCCCTAGGTAACCAGTCGAAAATTTCGGTTGTCCATCCGTTTCCATTTGGTTCTTTTTCTGTCCTTAGGTATCCAGTCTGAAATTTCGGTTGTTAATCTGTTTTCTTTTGGGTCTTTATCTGTCCCTAGGTATCCAGTCTGAAATTTCGGGTGTCCATCCGTTTTCTTTTGGGTCTTTATCTGTCCCTAGCTATCCAGTCCGAAATTTCGGTTGTCCAGCGGGTTCTTTGGGGGTCTTTTTCTGTCCCTAGGTATCCAGTCTGAAATTTCGGTTGTCCATCCGTTTTCTTTTGGGTCTTTATCTGTCCCTAGGTATCCAGTCTGAAATTTCGGTTGTCCATCCGTTTTCTTTTGGGTCTTTTTCTGTTCTTAGGTATCCAGTCTGAAATTTCTGTTATCCATCCGTTTTCTTTTGGGTCTTTATCTGTCCCTAGGTATCCAGTCTGGAATTTCGGTTGTCCATCCGTTTTCTTTTGGGTCTTTATCTTTCCCTAGGTATCCAGTCTGGAATTTCGGTTGTCCATCCGTTTTCTTTTGGGTCTTTTCCTGTCCTTAGGTATCCAGTCTGAAATTTCGGTTGTCCATCCGTTTTCTTTTGGGTCTTTATCTGTCCCTAGGTATCCAGTCTGGAATTTCGGTTGTCCATCCGTTTTCTTTTGGGTCTTTATCTGTCCCTACTTATCCAGTCTGGAATTTCGGTTGTCCATCCGTTTTCTTTTGGGTCTTTATCTGTCCCTAGGTATCCAGTCTGAAATTTCGGTTGTCCATCCGTTTTCTTTTGGGACTTTATCTGTCCCTAGGTATCTAGTCTGGAATTTCGGTTGTCCATCCGTTTTCTTTTGGGTCTTTATCTGTCCCTAGGTATCCAGTCTGGAATTTTGGTTGTCCATCCGTTTTCTTTTGGGTCTTTATCTGTCCCTAGGTATCCAGTCTGGAATTTCGGTTCGCCATCCGTTTTCTTTTGGGTCTTTTTCTGTCCTTAGGTATCCAATCTGAAATTTCGGTTGTCCATCCTTTTTCTTTTGGGTCTTTTTCTGTCCCTAAGTATCCAGTCTGAAATTCCGGGTGTCCATCCGCTTTCTTTTGGGTCTTTATCTGTCCCTAGGTATCCAGTCTGAAATTTCGGTTGTCCATCCGTTTTCTTTTGGGTCTTTATCTGTCCCTAGGTATCCAGTCTGGAATTTCGGTTGTCCATCCGTTTTCTTTTGGGCCTTTTTCTGTCCTTAGGTATCCAATCTGAAATTTCGGTTGTCCATCCGTTTTCTTTTGGGTCTTTTTCTGTCCCTAGGTATCAAGTCTGAAATTTTGGTTGTCCATCCGTGGTCCGTTTTATTTGAGCAATATGTCCAGCCCGTTGCCATTTCAGGGATTTTACTTTGAATTCAACTTTTTTATATACATTTAAGTAGCAGAGAATGTTCGCTGAAAGTTACAAAATGTTATCCCGTACCTTCGTGGGAAAGCATAAACAAAAAAGAAAAAGAAAAGGCAAATAATAATAATAATAATAATAATAATAATAATAATAATAATAAAGACATTACTCTGGGACGCGATTAAAACTCAACGAGTTTTCCAGCTGTTGTCAGAAATCAACAATAATCGAGGACTGCCGATAAATTTGGCAAAAATTTCCTAATTCAAACATAAAGCAAAAACAACACGTGCGCTGGTACTTCGGAAGAGTGGGGCACACTCAAAATACGGGTCTGCACGATTTCGTCAGGACGACAAGGTCGATTATTTGAAGAACATCCACTACCAGATGCCATAAAACTCCGTCGGAATCCTCCTTTAGACATCATTAGCTTTGCGTCGAGCAGATGCCATGAGAACAGTAAAGCCTTTCTTGAGCAGACGACCCGCGTCCGATATTTGAAAATTGGATTCTTGCCAAGTCATAACTACGCTGATAGCTTAACGCTTCAAGTATACCTTCTTGCTTCATTTCCGTTGAGCAATACGCTGGCATTTATCCTACACAGAGAACTTCGCTAGAAATTCAATTCAATTTATGGGAATTGTAGAGGGAAGGAAAGAGCAATATTCTAATGATTCCCTTTTAACACATATTTGTCGCGCTTCTGTGTAATTGCAGAAATGACAAAGGACTGTTGTGAATTCATCTTCGTACTCTGTGCAAAAAAAATAAATGGAATACGGGGGCTTGTACCGAGAGTAATGCAAAAGTGGGCATAACTTTTTTTATTAACTGACAGAGGTCGTTTACATTGCACACGTTGGTAGAGTAACTCTTCTTCTATAGTAACCCTTCTTCTTCACTGCAGGTAAATACGAGGGTTGTACCGAAAGTAATGCAAAAGTGGACATAACTTTTTTATTAAAGGACAGAGGTCGTTCAAATTGCACATGTTTGTAAGTAACTCTTCCTCTATAGTAACCCTTCTTCTTCATTGAAGGTAAATACGAGGGTTGTACCGAAAGTAATGCAAAAGTTAGCATAACTTTTTATTAACTAACAGAGGTCGTTGAAAATGCAAAGACTTTGAAGACTTTGGGTACTGGAACATTTTTGCTGAATGTGATTTGGATATTATTAAAGAATTATTTAAATTTAAAGGAGGCTTTTGACAGTAAACAAATCTTACATAATGGAACTGTAAAGTATTGTAAATTAAAAAATAAGTTCATTATCTAATAGCAATTGCAAAATATGATCACTGGAAAAATAGAAATTTAATGTAATTTATTCAGAAATATCGAAATTCAGAGCAAGGAGCATCCTAAAAGAAATGCCTTCTCTTTAATAATTTTTTTCAAATTTTGAAGTGATTTTAATGAAACTGCACTGACGTGTGCTATGATATGTTATAAATGTGGGGGGAAATTTTCAGAATCGGAAATAAATATCATGACAGAGAAAAGCAACGAGCCGTAATTGAATTCCTGGAAAAAGAGGGATATCAGGCTCCAGATATTCACAGGAGACGGTGTACGGAGCTGTTACAATCGATATCATTAATGTCCGAAGATGGATGAGGAAGTTTCGAGAGGGTGAAAGTTCAGTGTCGGACAAACAACAGATTGGAAGACCCGCAATTGCAATGACAGATGCCAACAGGCAACGAGTGAAAGACCTCATCACAGCTGATCGTCGTGTCACCATTCAGGTGTTCTGTGATGCAATTCATTCTGGTCATAGTGCTATGGAAACATTAAATAAGGATCTGGGCTAAAGAAAACGTTGTTCAATGTGGATCCCGAGGAACCTACCTGTGAACAATGTAAACATAGGGTGGAAATGTGCCGTAACACCTTGGAGTGTAATGAGAGAGAGAGAGGTGCTTTTTTCTAACGTTGTGACGGGGGATGAAACCTTGGTGTTCTTTCATGACCCAGAAACAAAACGTGCGTCAATGGAATGGTGCCGCATATCTTCACCTCGACGGAAAAATGCAAAAGAACTCGTTCCGTAGGGAAAGTGATGATGACAATTTTCTGGGACAAACGTGGTGTCATTTTGACTGATTTCCTTGAACGGGGTGCAACAATAAACAGTGCTCACTATGTGCAGACATTGAAGAAACTACACTGAAGAGCAATTGAATTAGGGACAGTTGGCGTTATGTAAATGTGGGGCTGTGGGCTGCCCTGTAAACGGAAACGACATGACGTATGCAGCAATCCGACAATATAACGAGTGATGCGACGGGAATCAGTATGGGTAAGACGACGGATCATTTGATCGTGAGCAAATTATCGGGGCCCGACGAATGGGTCACTCCATCTCGGAAGTCGTGCAGGCACTGGTATTTTCACGAGCCACTGTGTCACGGGTGCACCGTGAGTACATCGAATCCGGTAAAACCATCCTTGCGAGGGCCAACTGCCGTGGGTAACAGCGTGTGGATGAGCGGGGTCATCGTCGGCTAGCTCGCATTGTAACAGCGGATAGACGGGCCACAGTGTAAGAAATCACTCGGCAATTTAACGCTGGTACACAAAAACGTGTAAGCAGCCATACCATCCAGAACCATCTCCTCGCTATGGTGTACAAAAGCCATCGTCCCACGAGAGTACCGCTGCTGGCCGCACATCACAGGGTGCAAAGATTAGCATGGGCGCGGGAACATCGCTACTGGACCCTAGATATGTAAGAAAATGTTGCCTGGACTGATGAGTCGAGATTCACGTTGGTACATGCGGATGGCAGGATACGAGTACGGCGCAAACAACATGAAGCGATGGATCCTTCTTGCCAGCAGGATACTCTTCAAGCTGGTGGGAGAGGCATTCTCGTCTGGAGACTGTTTACGTGGACTGAAATGGGACCCCTGGTACGTGTGACATCGTGCCTCACAGGTCAACGTTACCGGGATATCCTGGATGACCATTTTCTCCCGTTTGTGCGTCTTCAACATCCGACTGGGGACTTCATCCTGCAACAAGACAATGCACCGTGACATCGTTCCCGAATTGTATCTGAATGGTTGGATGAACACTCCACTGACGTGACCTCGCTTCTTTGGCCAGCTAGGTTACCTGACCTCAATCCCATCGAGCACATCTGGGATGCCATCGAGAGTGATGTTCGAGGCTCTGACCCCCTCCATTAAATCTTTGTGAACTGTGGGAGCTTGTTCAGGAGCCGTGGATCCGTATGGCTTCCCAACGCTTCCGGTGTCTTGTCAAGTCCATGCCGAGACGAATCGCCGCCGTCATCAGAGCGAAAGGTGGTGCTACACGTTACTAGACAGGTATATCAAATTCAATTGCTCTTCAGTTTAAAGGCAGCTATCAGAATGAAAACACGTGATATTCCACTCCATAGAGTTGTTTTACAGCATATTAACGCACGTCCCCACACCTCAATGGAGAATTCACAGGCTTTTGCCAAAATGGGGTGGACTGTGATGCCACAACCCCCCAACAGTCCGGATATGGCTCCCTCAGACGTTTTCCTTTTTTCCACTTGAAAAACAACGTTTCGACGATGTGACAGATGTTAAACTGGCTGCGAACCCATGGATGAAACAACAGCCTTAGGAATTTTTCGAAAATGGATTTTAACAATGGATTCAAAGATGGCGGAAATGTATAGAAAGTCATGGACAATACTTTAAATAGACTAGTGTTATTAACAATATGTGAAAGTATTTTACCACCAAGATTCACATTTTTTCCGTTACAAATAAAAATCTTATGAGGAACGAGGCATTATTTTCAGAATGCCCTTTGTAGAATCTTATATATAAAACACAAAACGTCTGTTTGTCTGAAGCACTGTGGCATCGTGAAATTTGCATAGCATATTAATACTGGAATTTCTTGGTCAACGCAACTATTTTAAGATTTCTACGTTGTTCCGTTTGCGAGTTATAAATTAATTAATAGGTTAATCAATAAATTCAGCGTCGTTTGCTACGCCATCGTTATCTGAAAGCACGTGACTGCATTCATCGCCGCGGCAAATCCACAGGTGTTTCTATTCTTTGAGAACTGTGCATAAAACAATGTAAAAACGAACTTAGCGAAATCTTAACGAAACGGGATGAAATTTTTATCAACACCATGAATTGGTAATAAGAGGAGTCTCACAAAATTTCACCGGAAGCCGGTCAAAACTTTTTAAAATAGGCATGGAGTTTTAAATTCATTGGTAAACTATATAAGCAGAAACGGTTAATTAAATTTTGACGGCTAAATTAAAAAGGTACTTACCGATTCGGACGAAATTTGGAGGTCATGTTCCTATTGACGATTTATGGTGTTCATTAAAATTTCAGCCAGTTTCATAAAATATTCGCAAAGATACGTTTTTTACTTTTTTATCCCAGAGATTCGCCCCTCAAAGACGTCTGAAACTGAAAGCACGTGATGCATTTGATTATCTATAGCAAAATTGTTAACGAATTTTGTTCAGTCAGTGTTCCAATGCTGTGTCTCCTGGACGCGTGTTAAATATTTCGTAACCGTTTTGGTCCGTTTGATTCTACAGCTGTATTTTAGAATGTCAAGAGCATATGATCCAAAAAAAAATTATATATTCTCGCCGATGAAGGAGAAACCAAAAATGTTGTGTACGGCCAAGTGCTGAAATAATCACACTATGAATAAATAATTTGTAATGACCGAATTTGTGAAATCAGCTGTTTTCTTTCTTGCAAGCATCAATTTTTTTCCCGATGTTTTCAGTGACATGTAAGGGAATATGAAATTAATAAGCCTAAATACCCGGGAGAGGCCAGGTAGTAAAGCTAGTTACCAATAAATTGCAATTTTCGAAAAGTTCAAAAATTAAAACTTTGAAAATAGGAAAGCCGTGGTCTAAGCGATGGCCCCTGATCATTCGTCCGTAATGGGGAAATGGGGGGAGTACGAATCCCGATGAGGAATGGATGTTGTGCTTGTCTTACGGCACTGGCTGACTGCCTTCCCGGCAACTAGTGACCCCAACAAATTAGGGACGGATGACTGCTTATAGATCATTGAGTTGCTCACGGTGGTCGTTAAACCTCCAATCAAAAAAAAAAAAAAAAAAAAGAAGAAGGAAATATGATGCAAATAAAAGTTTTAAAAAATGGATAGCATTGAAACCAATAGTTTATAGAAAAGGTAATGATATTCTTTACAAAGAATTGGAATAAAATATTATTTTATAAATCACAAATTTATAGTTGGATCCAGAGTCAAATATTCACTTTTCGTGTGTTGGAAACCGTTTCTCTTCCTTTGTTTTCGTACTTTCAGTTTCTTTCATGGTTATTTTTTTTCTTCTTTTCTTTCATTTTTAAATAATCAGTTCAACATGGGTGTTGTGACGTGCCTGCACCGCAGGACGCACATGAGATAAAGGCAGATAGCAGCGAGAGCACATGTCCGCGTGGCTCAGTTGGGAGAACAATTTACTCCGGAGTGAAGGGACCCGGATTTCGATGTCCGGCGCGGACGAACTTGTACGTTGTAGTCTCCCAGTTATACACTGAAAATCAATTGAATTAGAGACAGCTGGCGTTACGCAAATGTGGCGCTGTGGGCGACCCTGTAAACTGAATCGACATCACGTATGCAGCGATCCGAAAATATAAGGAGTGATGCGACGGAAATCAGTAAGAGTCGGACGCAGTATGGGTAAGACGAAGAATCCAAGAGCATTTGATCGTGGGCAAATTATCGGGGCCAGACGAATGGGTCACTCCATCACGGAAGTAGTGCAGGCACTGGGATTTTCACGAACCGCTGTCACGGGTGCACCGTGAGTAGACAACACCGTGTGTATAAGCCGGGTCACCGTCTGCTAGCTCGCATTGTAACAGCGGACAGACGGGCCACAGTGCAAGAAATCACTCGGCAATTTAAGGCTGGTGCACAAAAACGTATAATCAGCCTCACCATCCAGAACCATTTGCTCGCTATGGGTTACAGAAGCCATCGTCCCACGAGGGTTCCGCTGCTGACCGCACATCACAGGGTGCAAAGATTAGCATGGGCGCCGGAACATCACCACTGGACTCTAGACATGTAAAAAATTGTTTCCTGGACTGATAAGTCGAGAATCACGTTCGTACATGCGGATGGAAGGATACAAGTATGGCGCAAACCACATGAAGCGATGGATCCATCTTGCCTTCAAGCTGGTGGGGGTAACATTCTCGTCTGGGAACTGTTTACGTAGACTGAAATGGGACCCCCTGGTACGTGTAACATCGTCCCTCACAGGTCAACGTTACCGGGATATCATGGACGACCATTTTCTCCAGTTTGTGCGTCTTCAACATCCGACTGGGGACCTCATCCTGCAACAAGACAATGCACCGTGCCATCGCTCCCGAATTGTATCCGAATGGTTGGATGAACACTACACCGACGTGACCTCGCTTCCTTGGCCAGCTACGTCACCTGACCTCGATCCCATCGAGCACATCTATGATGACATCTCCCTCCATCAAATCTTTGTGAACTGTGGGAGCTTGTTCAAGGGTCGTGGATCCGTATGGCTTCCCAACGCTTCCGGTGTCTTGTCGAGTCCATGCCGAGACGAAATGCCGCCATCATCAGGGCGAAAGGTGGTGCTACACGTTACTGGACAGATATCTCTAATTCAATTGCTCTTCAGTGTTATCTGCCTGCCCCGCAGGACGCACATGGGATAAAGGCAGATTGCAGTGAGAGCACATGTCCGCGTGGGTCAGTTGGGAGAGCGACTTACTCCGGAGTGAGGGGACCCGTTTCGATGCCCGACGCGGACAAACTTGTACGTTATAGTCTCTTCACAGTGCCCCCTGATAAGGTGATTCTAAATAAATTGTATTAAACCTGATCCGGGTGGATTTTCCCGGGAATCCACCCCCTCCCCCGCAAAGATGTTTTGACAAATCTGCATGAAAGATGAGAAATAATATTTCCATAATTTATAAGAACTTATGCTGAGATTATATCTCTTGGATCCACATGAAATGTAGTTCGAATAGTATATCTGTGAGAAATGTTTTAACTTGGTGCTCAACGAACAACGTAGCATAAATACCTGTCGATTAGCACGATAATACAAACTTGCAACTGACCTTTGTAGCCTCAGTAAACGTTGAGGCGATAAAGGTCTTTTTCTCGGCTAAAATACATCTACAAGTTAAAAAACAATACTTTGAAATACAATAATTGAAAGTACCAGATCTTTCGACCAACACGTCGTGGTCTTTATCAAGCAGGTACAGGGCATACTGAACAGATTGTTCATGCTAGCACAACACAGACTATATTGACAAAAGTCACCGAACACCTAGAAGAGAAACACAACATAGCATTTATTGACATATATTAGTACGGTGTTGATCCACCTTTGGCCTAAATGTATGCACTGACTCTTCGGGACATGCTTTCGACAAGGTTTTGGAACACAGCGATAGGTATGCGCTTCCATTCAGCAAAAAAATGCTGCCTATAACTGTTGCTTAGTAGTAGGCCTTGGTTCCAAACTTCTTATGCGGCGCTCTTATTCATCCGATAGGTGCTCTATGGGATTAAGATCAGGGCTGTGTGCTGCCCAGTCCACACACACGATACGGAATTATCAGCAAAGCAGGCCGCAATAGTTCTTGTTTTATGTCTCGGTGCCTGGTACCAACAAGGCTCGGTTCCATGGTATTGCCACAGAGTTGGTAGGGCATAATTGTCCAGAATATCGAGGTAGACGTGCTGGTTAGCAGTTTTGACCACGATAGCCAATGAGCCGGCACCATACCACAAAAACACTCCCAGACGAGTACACTGCCATCTCCAAGCTTGACCGTAGGACCAGTACACTGTGGTAAATAGCGCTCTCCCGGCTGCCGCCATACCCACACACGGCCATCAGACTGATGGATCGTGTATCTGGATTCGTCAGTCCATAGACCCCGTTCCCATTGATCTACGGTCCACGACAAATGTTCTTTACACCATGCTAAACGACGAGTAGCATTCTGAGTGCAGATGAAAGGCTTATGAGCAGCCGCACGACCACGGTAACACATGGAATGAAATTCTCTGCGAATGGTACTTTTACATACCGAGGTTCCAGCATTTTTACTCACCCGTACACTGAGGTCTTGTGCAGTACTCTGTCGATTAGCTGTAACGACTTTTCTGAGGTTTCGACGTCCTCTATCACTGATTTTCTTTGGTCTGCCGGTACGTTTTGCTGCTTCAGGCACGCTATGTGTCTTCCACTTATTCAGTACATCCAAAACAGTTGACTTGGGTATGTTTAAACGCCTCTCAATTTCTCCTATATAACACCCAACAATCTTTCCTTTCTCAAAGTCAGTTCTGCGACATTTTCACTCAACCTCACAATGCGATATGATAGCGGTCAGCTGCAGGCTTGTTTTATACCGTTTGCAGTTGTACCGAGCATCTTAACAACGCAGCGGATCCGTTCATTTGCTTTCGAAGGGGTGTCAGGTGGCTTTGGTCAATATAGTGTGTGCTTCACCAGGATTCGAACGTGGACCCATCTCGGACGAATGGTAAGAAGCCATCGCTTAGACCCTGCTCCACGGGGACGTTTTTTTTTTTACGGATCTTAAACTACTCTTTTTCCCTTAATTACTTTTCCATGTATTTGATATTATGTTCAAAGAATTATTGCCGCCCTTGTGGCGCAGTGGTCTAAGCGATGGCCTCTGATCATTCGGCCGAAAGGGGTCCGGGTTCGAATCCCGATGAGGCATAGATGTTGTGTTTGTCTTACGGCACTGGCTGTCTCCCTTCCCTGGAACCAGTGACCCTAAATTAGGGACGGGCGACTGCTTATAGCCCATCTGAGTTGCTCACGGTGGTCGTTAAACCTCCAATCAACCCAGTGAGGCATGGATGTTGTGTTTGTCTTACGGCACTGGCTGTCTCCCTTCCCTGGAACCAGTGACCCTAAATTAGGGACGGGCGACTGCTTATAGCCCATCTGAGTTGCTCACGGTGGTCGTTAAACCTCCAATCAACCCAGTGAGGCATGGATGTTGTGTTTGTCTTACAGCACTGGCTGTCTCCTTACCCTGGAACCAGTGACCCTAAATTACGGACGGGCGACTGCTTATAGCCCATCTGAGTTGCTCACGGTGTTCGTTAAAATTCCAATCAACCCAGTGAGGCATGGATGTTGTGTTTGTCTTACAGCACTGGCTGTCTCCCTACCCTGGAACCAGTGACCCTAAATTAGGGACGGGCGACTGCTTATAGCCCATCTGAGTTGCTCACGGTGGTCGTTAAAATTGCAATAAAAAAAATTATTTTACAGATTCACCGTTCGAAGAACGGGCATGGTTCATAGTGGATTAATAATTGGAGGTGTCGTGGTATCATTAATTACTAAAATTTCTTATAATTCGTTTTTTGCAAAGGGAAGGATTTAATTGAGTCTGGAAATGTCAAGTTTTGAGTTTTATTGTCCTTAACAGAGAAAAAAGAACACTGTTTGTCCGTAGAGCTTCAGTATTTTTGGGTTTTGGGGTGTTCAATGAGACGAAGAATTACTAAACTTTGGTAAATTGCTCTCCTTCTTTTCCCTGCCTCGTCTCCTTAAGGATAATGACCATACAACTCGCATGAAAACATGTTTTCCAAACGGTCATGAAATTAATTCTCCTCCCTCCCCTCTTTATCCTCTCTCTTTTTTTCCTTTCCCATTTCTCGCTTTCTTTCTTTGCATGGGTGGAGCATCTGCCAACAGATGACTCAGTGGGCGTGGTAAAAACAAAATCACCGGGGCAAAACTTTTCTGTTTTTTTTTTTTTCTTTTCGTTTTTTTTTTTTTTTTTTTTAGGGTAATTGCTTCACATAAGACAAAGGCTATTGTACGGAAGTGAGATCGCATCAGGGAACAGTGAATATCGAACTTGTTTCTGATTTTTTTTCAGAGGTTAATGATTTCGCATTATTCTACAGAAACTTCAAGGGACTGAAAAAGATTGTGCTTGGCAACAAAGGAAAAGCGATATTTGATTGGGTAGTAGAGGAACAAAGAGGACTATTGTGATAACTTAAAAACTGGCCCACCATTTTTAATTCTTGGAACAAGATGTTTTGAAGAACTAAGCTTTGCTGAAGATCCTATGGTAGAAATTTCCTTATAAGTTTGCGCCGGTAAGTATCCCTCTTTTAACGAAATTACCGTTTTTAAAAGTGCCCATTTTTTTAACCCGTATTTTCCGTAGTCAGTAATCTACATATCAATTCTATAAGGTTTTTTACTGTGAGTCCTATTTTGAGAGAACGGCTGAACGTAAAGATATGGTTGAGGTATCAAAATAACGGTTCGGGCGTTGTGGGGCGGCAATGTTCCCATGTAAAGTCAATGAGAGAAGCGTGCGGTTTACATTCGATCGCCTGCGGTTGACTCACGCGCTGTTGAAGGCGAAAGCATGGAAAGACCAAGATAATCCAAAGTCTTCTCTTTTCTGAGCGAACCGTTGCGCAAAGCAAAGCTAGCAGGCTTTGCAATGTATCAAAGTTCTTCTCATCGGTTCTTCTCATGTAAAAGTTCTTCTCATGTATCAAAGTTCTTCTCATCAAAGTTCTTCTCTTGTATCAAAGTTCTTCTCATCGGTACAGCGAACACTCTCGAAGACCTCCTTGCGTTAGGCCATTGGACTATATGATGTATATATACAATTTGATATTCTTTCGATACAGTTTATTCACATTGGTAAGACGCTTCCCATTATGTAAAGATGTAAATAGACATTCCGTTGACCATTGTTAGGGAAAATATTTAGAATGTATATATTGAGTTGCGTCATCGATATCGTCCTTCTATAAGGTTTTTTCACTATGAGACCTATTTTTGGAGGACTGCTGAATGTAAAAATATGGTTGAGGTATCAAAATAAAGGTTTTACACGTAGATGTGCCAGTCGAAGACAAACGTGAGATTGGGGCAACGGTTCCTGCGTTGTGTGGAGGCAAAGTTCCCATGTAAAGTCTATGGAAGAAGCGTGCGGCCCTTATCTACATCAAACTCTCAGTTCAGTGTCAGACTTGGTGTGTGCATGGTGTTCTACACTGGTGAGCAAAAATTAAGGAGAAATTAGCATAACACCGGAACGAGCAGGCAGAACAGACCGAAAGACCACACAGGAGATAGACTAGGGTCCGATGCGGTAGGGCATGCGCATATATGCAGCATGACGTAGGGGAGAGTGTCGGAAGGGTATAAAGCACACGGGTGGTGTACGCTCAGTAATTCGTTGAAAGCTATTGCACGGTGTACATCGGTTTGAACGACGTCGAGTTGCTGCCACCGTGTGATATGGCCAACAGGCAATCCAGGAGAACGACATCTCGATGACTTTGCCCGAGGTCGCGTCATTGGGAAGACGGTCGAAGTGTGACTAGTGTGGCCGAGGAGTTCGGGATCGCTCACAGCATCGTTTCACGAGCTTGGAGAGCATTTCAAACGACAGGAACAGTTGGCCGAGCGTTTAGCAGTGGTCGTCCACGAGAGCAACCACGGCGGCGGACGACCGGTATATTGTCCTACAGGCGAGAAGAGACAGACGTCAGACAGAGGGAGAAATCGCAAGGCACATGCAACAGACAACTGGACGTCCGTTATCGCGTTTT
The DNA here is from genome assembly GCA_039090855.1 of Macrothele yani. Lineage (NCBI taxonomy): Eukaryota > Metazoa > Arthropoda > Arachnida > Araneae > Macrothelidae > Macrothele > Macrothele yani. The sequence continues at coordinate 10,194,220 of CM076999.1, read as the reverse complement.
ACCGTGGCCAGGAGGCTGCACAAAGGTGGTCTATTTGCACGACGACCAGTACGGTGTGTGCCATTAACGCCTGCTCATCGGAGACGGCGGTTTCTGTGGTGCCAGGAACACAAGAACTGGACTCATCAGCAATGGGGTCGAGTTCTCTTTATGGATGAGAGCCGATTTAGTCTGACGAGCGATTCTGGACGTATACACATCTAATGAGAGCAGGGAACACGCAATCGTACCTCCAACATCATCAAGAGGGACCGGTTTGGAGGTGGCAGAGTTCTCGTTTGGGACGGTATCATGCTTGGTAGCTGTACTGACGTCCACATCTTCCAAGGAGGTTCAGTCACTGGTGTCCGCTATTGTACCGAGGTTCTCCTGCCTCACGTGCGTCTGTTTAGAGGTGCTGTGGGTCCTGAGTTCCTCTTCGTGGACGACAACGTTACACCTCATCGTACAGTGGCTGTCGCAGAGCTGTTGGGGAATGAAAATATTCGACGCATGGATTGGCCCACAAGGTCCACGGACTTAAATCCAATCCAGCACGTGTGGAACCTTCTCGGAAGACGCTTGGCAGCACGACACCAGCCGCTAGCAACGATTCCGCAGTTGCGATTGGCGCTACAAAAGGAATGGGCCGCGATGCCTCAACAGCTCCTTGACAACCTCGTCCTCAGCATGGACAGACGTTGTAAATCCTGCAACGCAGTCAGGGGTGATCATATCCTCTACTAAAGACTGGATTTTTCTCGGCAGCCACCTGTCACATGAACGTTTCCGTCTTCGGTCTAGTTGTGCTCGAAACTACCTTTTCAATAAAGTGCCTTTGTATCCTTTGGATTCCTTGTTTGGACGGTTTTGCTCACTTGTCCCATATTCTTACATCTTCGGGATCTTATGGTATGATTTGGGTCGATGTGGAGCACTTCTGAACGACGTTACATTCGAAAAACCGTCTCGTCCTTAATTTTTGCACGCAAGTGTATGATCAGTCCCAAAGTAAATAAATACTTTATTGCATACTTACCCTTAACAGAATGTCTCTCCCGTAGGAAAAAAAGCAAAACGTGAGAGCCTTACTGAAAGTCGTGAGCGATCAATGGATCGCAACTACATGTATATGTCTCAGACAAGAGAGAATGAAGAATAATAGCAACGCGAATCTCATTCCAACAACATTTACAAACACAGTTGTGACTGAAGATGAGAGTGAAAGAGTGCGCCATGCAGTAGAAGTTTTGCACACGATCGACATGAGTGTACTTCCGCCTCACATTCTACGACTGAAAATGGGTGCAGTCGTGATGCTCATCACGAACCTGGCCTCTCCGGTGGCGCAATGGTCTAAGCACGGGCTTATGATGATTCGTTCATGAAGGGTCTGGGTTCGAATCCCGGTGAAGCATAGATGTTGTTCTTGTGTTACGGCACTGGCTCTCTCCCTTCCCTGGAACCAGTGGCCCTAAATTAGAGACGGCCGACTGCTATAGCCCATTGCGTTGCTCACGGTGGTCGTTAAACCTTCAATAATAAGAAATAATAAAAAAATGTGCACAGATATAGACAGTGTTACACAGATATAGACATATTGATGAAGTAACACATTGGCCGCTCCGGTGGCGCAGTGGTCTAAGCGATGGCTTCTGATCATTCGTCCGAAAGGGGTACGGGTTCGAATCACGGTAAGGCATGCATGCTGTGTTTGTCTTACGGCACTGGATCTGTCCCTTCCCTGGAACTAGTGACCCTAAATCAGGGACGGGCGACTGCTTATAGCCCATTGAGTTGGTCACGATGATCGTTAAACCTTCAGTCGAAAAAAAAAATCGCGCAACTGGACTATTGCATTTACTGAAGTGGTTGAATAAATTTTTCAATCAAATAAAGTTTACATTTGTTGTTTCATATGAGTTTATTCTTTAAAAAAAAAAATACTAACCATCGATTCGGACAGGTCAGTTTATTTCGGAAAAGTCAGTTTTACCGTATTTATACAGAAATTTCACAAACTCGAAAACGCTTGATTTGTCAGCCCTTAAACCAGCGAATCCGCTTTCAACCAGTGTGACACGAACCGACGCAGTTTGAGTTGGTTCAACAGAAATTGCACGCCTTAACCTCTGAGCCAGAAACACAATACCCCACTCACGTTCAAAATAAAAGTCTTTTTGCACGATGATGATTTTTTTTTCTCTTTAATGCAAGGGATTTGGTCATTTTATTTTCTCTTGGAGCTTTTACTTTTTTGAACAAGTTTGTAATAAATTTATTTTTTCTGTAGGAAGATTTATCACAAATTAAGTATTTCTTTCATCGTGATTTTTCGAAGCAATAGAAACGGTTTAAAACTTGAGATCTTTTTAAACTGCCAATGACTTTAAGTTATGTTAAAGAAAAATAGTAACGCAGTCGTCTAAGGCGTTTGCCTCTGATCATTCGTCCGTAAGGGGTCCGGGTTCGAATTCCGGTCAGGCATGGATGTTGTGTTTGTCTTACGGCACTGGCTCTCTCCCTTCCCTGGAACCAGTGACCCTAAATTAGGGACGGGCGACTGTTTATAGCCCATTGAGTTGCTTACGGTGGTCGTTAAACCTCCAATCAAAAAAAAAAAAAAAAAAAAAAGAGTAATGTACTGATTTATAGTATTAGGCGTGCAACTTAGTTCTGGGCAACAGGCACGACACGTTGGCAGCAAATTATAGCAAATCGAATACGTTCCTAATCAGGGAAATAATCCCCGTCGTGTTGGATACATTTGAGATATCGGTTAGGGAGCTGCCGAATGCCACTGCAGAAAAAAGAGCTGTTTCGAGTTGATAAAGTCATCAATACTTGTGTGGACCTCCTCGACAGAAGTGAAGTGCGTATCAGTCAGTTGATGTTGCAGGGAGCGAAAGAGATGATAATCCGACGGGGCGAAGTCTGGAGAATACGCAGGGTGGGACAAAATCTCCCATCCCAGGTCGGTGATCGTGTTTAAAGTCGTTTTCGCGGTTGTATGGAAGCGCGTTATCCTGAAGCAACAGGACAGGCCTTCTGCCCTTGCCGGTGTATGGCCTTTTCGCCTCCATTGCGTCACTCAAACGAATGAGTTGCTGACAATAACACTCAGCATTGACCGTTTCGCCAAGTTTGAGCAACACATAGTGTACGTCACCGCGGTGGATCCCACCATATGCACAGCAACAACTTCTTTGCATGAGTATTCGGTTTGGCGGTACTGGTGGTAGGCTGACCTGGATAAACCCACGATTTGCGCCGCTTAGGATTATCGTAGGGGATCCACTTCTCATCACAGGTAACAATCTTGTGGAGAAAATCCCCCTTCTTCTTGAATCTGGAGAGCAAGGACGCAGCTACATTGTAGCGCCTAGACATGTTCGCAGCTGTGAGTTGGTGTGGCACCCAAACGGTCCTCCTTGTGAATCCGTCCAAGCTTGTGCAGGCGCTTTGCAATGGTTTGCCGTGTTACTCCGAGTTCCTTGGGCGAGCTCTTACTGTGTGCGACAGGGATCCGCGTCCGACAGTTGTTCCAGTTCCTCGTCGTCAACTTTCTGTGGCTGTCCCGGACGATCGAAATTAACCTGCTGGAACCACTTCTTACACGTACTGTAGGACACAGCAACCTCAACCAAAGCAGCACAAATCATTTGCTGGCACTTCTTTTTTCAGCTGAAACGCGAACAGGAGGCAGTGCCTCAAATGTTGCTTCTCGAACGACATTGCTTTCACCGTCAACTTTCGTCCCTTGTGTCACTACAGGTGTCAGCGGTTGCTGTTGCCTGGAAAGCTGTTGGATGGCGCTGCAATCAGCCATTATCGCACGTAGCTATTTGCATTCGCCGACGTTCTATGATCGCTTGCGGATTTTAAAAAAATGTTAAAAACAAAACTGATAGGCCCAGTTCTGATTGTGCCGTCAGTTTGGAATGTAAGACTACGACTTGCAGATCGGAGAGTTGAAATGAGCTAGTCGAGTATGGTTTCAAAGCGTTTATTTGATTTGTTATGGCCAACACACGTCTATGATATGAAAAGTAGCTTACATAATGTTTACAAATAATATTGGATACATTGCGAACACAAAGCAGATCAATACACGAATTACCTAACGTGGTGCTCTGTGTTCTTGGGTTTCTTACATTCATCAACACTTGCTCTTGCCTCTCGTTTTGATTTTCTACACTTTTGCTTGCGTTCATTCTGCGAATTCCGCAGCATTGTCGAATATGTAAACCCGTTCACACGAAAATAATTTTAACAAATTTTAGTTTAAACCACTGCGATATGTTCCTTATGTATTTGAATAGATCTCGTCGAGAACTTCAAAACGATAACACGCACAGTCGCTTCGCACTCACGGTTGTCCAGATAAACCGCGATATTGTCAAAAGTGTTCACCCGTTCACAAGAAAACAATTTTTTTAATGTTCAGTTCAAACCACTGCAAACTGTTTTTCGTATATTTGAATAGATCTCGTCGCGAAGCTTTAATACGATATTACGCACAGTCATGTTGCGCTCACGGTTGCAGAGATAGACTGAGTCAAACTCTGCGGCACACCCAGAAATATTGCATCATCTCCAGCTTTTCTACAGGTTCATTCGTTTCGTGATTTTCGTTTGAACCTTTGCTGTTTTTCGTGTTAAGTGTATCTAGGGTGTTTTGTTCCGAACATTGGTTCGTTTTTGAGTTTCAGTTTGCTGAAAGGGTTGTCGTATATATGATCAGTCAGGATTTTTTTTTTTTTTTTTTTTGATTGGAGGTTTAACGACCACCGTGAGCAACTCAATGGGCTATAAGCAGTCGCCCGTCCCTAATTTAGGGTCACTGGTTCCAGGGAAGGGAGGGAGCCAGTGCCGTAAGACAAACACAACATCCATGCCTAACCGGGATTCGAACCCGGACCCCTCACGGACGAATGATCAGAGGCCAGCGCCTTAGACCATTGCGCCACCGGGGCGGCAGTCATGATTTGGGTTTGCTGCTTCTTAGCGCAACTTGGTTTATGACTTTGATTTTCCTTTGTGGTTTGCTCGGTTCAAATTTGCGTAGAATATTTTAATAATTCCGTGTATATATTGGCACTGAAGGGCCAGAAAAACTAATACAGACCAGCTTATGCAAAATACATAGCAACGTCACCTATGCGTGTACTCGGTTGCTTCCGCCAGTGCGTATATAAAGCGATAGACATCCTTGCCAGCTGTCAGAGCTGTTTTCGGCATGAGAATGACAAGTAATAAAAATTTAAGCAATTTTCAACGCAGTGTCATAGTTGGCGCTCGTGAGATGGGCCATAGTATTTCGGAGGTAGAAACGAAGTTCGGATTTTCACGGTCGACCATTGCAAGGGTGTACCGTGACTACAAGAATTCCGGCAAAACCTCCAACCTACGATACCAGTGTGGCCGTAAAAAGACATTGGGTGAACGTGACCATCGTCGGCTGTCAAGAATCGTTTCACGCGATAGGCGTGCAACACTCTCGCAGGTATCATCGGTATTCAATGCTGGAGCCTCAACAAGCATCAGCATCCGGATTGTGCAACGTAGCCTGCACGATATGGGCTTTGGGAGCCGACGCCTAACTCGAGTCCCCTTGATGGGTGCACGATACACAGCTATGCGCCTCGCTTGGGCACGGCAACACCGCCACTGGACTCTTGATGACTGGCAACAAGTAGCCTGGTCTGACGAGTCGCATTTCCAACTGTATTGGGCAGTTGGAAGGATTCGTGTGTGGTGCAAACACCATGAAGCCATGGATGCCGCCTGTCAACAGGGAACTGTACCGGTTGGTGGGGGGACCGTAATGGTGTGGGGTGTGTTTAGCTGGACTTCACTGGGACCCCTGGTACGTCTACAAACGTCTGTGACCGGCCAACGCTATGTGCGCATCCTTTCTGACCGTTCATGTCCTGTATTTATGCCGATGGGTCCGGCCTGTTCCAATAGGGCAATGCACCTCCACACAAGTGTCGGGACGCCACATTATTTTTAGAGGAACATTCATCTGAGTTTCGGGTGTTGCCATTCCCACCCAAGTCCCCAGATCTGAACGTGATAGAAAACATTTGGGATGCCATGCAACACGCTCTCGAACACAGGAATCCGAGACCTCGGAATACACCCGAATTGTGGAACGCTCTGCAGGAAGTATGGTGTGCATTGCCTACAACATATTTCCAGAAGCTAGTGGAGTCCATGCCCCGTCGTATTTCTTCAGTCCTACGCTACCGTGGGAGACCTACCAAGTATTAGACTGGTGTACCAGTTTTTCTGGCACTTCAGTGTATATTAGGTTGCTCCTTAAAATACTATGCATTTTTTTTTTTCAACAATTTATATTCTCTGACCCCCCAAAAGTGTTCCTCGATGTAAAAAAAATAATGTGTGTAAAATTTCTACCATTTTATTTAACATTTAGTGGTAGCTCAGTATGTTCAAAGTTTTACTTGTATTGAACATCATAAAATTACACATTAATTAGTGTAGAAATACTGATTTATTAAGTACTCTGAAAAATTCCAAACACAAATTTCACGTCGTCTGTCGCTGGAAATGGTACGCACTTGTCTTCTGAAATCGTTTAGTAAAAAGAAATTGTTTGGCACCGAGAAAAAGTGGCTTAGGTTGGATCTTTTAAATTAAGCTATTTTCCGTCGTTTTCGACGAAACTGGAAGTATGGAATTAAACTAAAGAAAAAGTGCCATCCGTGGGAGACGAACACTGAAAGTAACAACAAAAATTTAGCAACGCAACTTTCTTTTTCCATGATGGCTTCTCTCAGACTCTATTCTCCTCGTTCTCCATAAGTAAAATTGCTGTAACTTCTTTCCCTCTGCGCAGGAACTAAAAAATGAAAATCCCAAGAAGAAGGGAGTCGTTACTTCTCTTCTCAGGAGTGACGTCTTTTCGGAAGGAAATGATAAAGACAGAGAAAGAAAGATAGAAAAAAAAATGTATACCAGGTCTCTCGAACTGCGCATTTAATAAAGTAAGGCAGTGTAACACTTCTCTTATCAACATTCTTCAAGTTTTTAAGGAACCACTGTGAAGAAATGGTGCAGATAGAGTTGATACTTTTACCAAAAATCACGCGAAATTGTTTGGCGCAGAGATTTCCCTAAAGTGCTACCTGTGTTTATTTATATCCTGACGCCAGCAGTCACCGTTTTGAACAAAGAAAAATTGCTCCAATTTAACTATACTGCTCTTTTTCTCATTTACAAATGGACGCTGGTATGTCTTTTGAATGTTGTGTGCATTAAGAGAACATCTCCGCGACAAATCCATCTCCAAAATGAAACACATTTTAAATTTGTAGGTGTTAAAGTAAAGATACATATTTCTTTCTCGAGAAATTTGAAATAAATCTTACTTATTTTTGCTAAAGTGCTTGGCATCCAAAACATTTGCGTCAAGAATAATTTTTACGTAACAATGAACAGCAGATAGAAGAGACAGGGGCTTGTCTTTACAATTTTTACTTTTGGAATTTTCATATTTTTAGCACGTCTTTTGTAAAAAAAGATCGCGCTTATGTTATCGGTTTGTACGTCCGTCTGTACCCACGATATCTTTGAAACTATTAGTCCATTTGAAACATTCTTTTTCGAATTACGAAGCTTGAAATATGAGAATGATGACCTTTCATTTATTTATTTTTTTACGATGAACAATTACGCCGCTAGAGGGCGTAAATGCAGATGATGGCGAATTCAAAACTACGTTTTATTCCACATATTTGCTTCTAAACATCCGATCGAAAAAGCTCTTTTATCTTTCAATTCCATTTACGTCGAAGAGTATTTTAGGTATAGAGACTTTTTCAAATTACGCATAGATTTTCCGCTAAGGGGCGTTAAAATAAATTACGATTTCCCCGCTAACTCTTCTCCTAAAACTCCGATTTGAATTGTTTTTTCTCCAGCGGATACAGCTCCTGAAAGAAAATCTTTTGCATATAATTTCTAATTTTCGGTAAAGATTACTTTGGCCACCAGGAGGCGTGAGCGTTAATTTTTGCTTCTGATGTATGTGCCATAAAATTTGAGCTTCTAAAATCTCGATTGAAAAAATTATTTCGTGCACCGTTGCCACTCACGTCGATCAACCTTTTCGGAATATTTTCTTCTTAAAATATTCCATGATTTCTCCGCCAGAGGGCGTAGATGTATATCTTATTTTTGTCAATATCTCTACTTCTAGTAGTCCGATTTGAAAAATTCCTTTTTGTGGGATAGTGTTTTCAGTGTGACATGTTTTTCATATAATTTCAAAATTTTCAAGTAATTCACAGACTTTACGCTAGGGGGCATAAAGGTAAATTGCTGTCCTCCTATATCTCTACTTCTAAACCTCCGATCTGAAAAATTATTTCTGCATCGGATACAGCTCCTGATGGGAAATCCTTTGCACATAATTTCTAATTTTTGTAAAAAATGGTTTGGCCATCAGGTGGCGTAAGTCTTAATTCACGCTTCTGATGTATTTGCAGCAAAATATGAGGTTCTAAAATCCCGATTGAAAAAAAAGTCATTTGTAGACCGATACTGCCCATGACGAAAACCATTTTAGGAGCCTTTTGTTCTTAAAATAATGCAACGTTTCTACGCCAGGGGGCGCAGATATATATCTTATTTTTGTCAATATCTCTACTTCTAGGAGTCCGATTTGAGAAATTCCTCCTTTGTTGGAGAGTGTTCCCGATGCTACACGTTTTCCATATAAATTCAAAATGTTCAAGTAAATCATAGGCACTCCGCTAAGGGGGCGTTTTCTGCGTTTTTTCTGCTTCTAAAACTCGGATTTGAAAAATTCTTCCTGTATCGCGTACAGCACCATATGGAAAATATTTTTCATAAAATTTCTAATGTTGGTAAAGAATGGTTTGGCCACCAGGGGGCGTAAGTGTTAATTTCTGCTTCTGATGTATTTGTAACAAAATCTGGGTTCCTGAAAGCTCGACTAATTTTAGTTTTCTTAGACCGATACCGCTCGTATTGAAAAACCTTTTGAGAATACTTTCTTCCTAAAATAATGCATTATTTTCATACTAGTGGAAGTAAAGTCACATCTTATTTTTGTCAATGTCTGTGTTTCTAAGAGTTCATAAGCTCACGATTCCGTTTACAGCAATATCTGAGGGATTAAAAACCCGTTTGAAAAACTTCTTTCTTCCGTCAGATACTATTGTTTTCCATACCGGTTCTATTGACTCTGAATAGCATTGATAAATTTAATTTGCATCAGAACGGATTCAAAAGACGTGCTTATTACTCCCGATAATTCGGTGTCATAACAATGCACAGTGCGTCAAAGAATTTGTAAGACTGGCGCTAGATTTCAGCGTACGGTGGCGCCACCAGTGTAATCGCGAATGCGTTATAAACCGTGACCATCTGCTTGCTTTCTGCCAAAAGTACTGCGCAGTTGTTAAAGTAACTCAAACGAAATGGCCGTTCATTAGAGAAGTAAAATTTGTTTCATGTTGAATTATTAAGATGGAACAAAGGGCTGTTATTAAATTTAACGCAAAACTTGGTAAAAGTGCCTCGGAAACGTACCAAATGATGAAACAAGTTTACGGTGAGTTTTGTTTAAGTAGATCAAATGTTTTCCTGTGGCACAAACGTTTTTTGGACGGAAAAGAGAGACGCTAGAAGATGATAAGCATACCGGAAGACCAAGTTCATCTAGGACACCTGAGATTATTGAAACAGTGCGTGATTTCGTGGCAAACAATCGATGTGCGTCACTAAGAATGATGGAAGAGTCTTTAAACATCAACAAAGAAACGATTCGAACCATCCTGCATGAAGATTTGGGCAAAAAAAGTCTGAGCTAAACTTGTTCCACACACGTTAACCAATGAACAAAAATCAAGGAGAAGTGCACATTGCAGAGACATCATTTCAGCCGCTGAAAATGATCCATACTTCTTAAAATCGATTGTTACAGGTGATGAAACATGGTGTTTTCAATATGATCTTAAAACAAAGCGACCAAGTGCGGAATGGAAGTTAAAAAACTCACCACAAGCCAAAAAAACAAGAAAAGTTCCATCGAAAATAAAAACAATGCTCATTACATTCTTCGATAGTAAGGGTATTATCCACAAAGAATTTGTTCCAAGTGGACAAACAATTACTGGTGAGTTTTATTTGAATGTTTTGAGGCGTTTGATGAGCAGAACTCGTCACATTCGTCCAGAATATCGGGATGAAAACATTTGGTGTTTCTTGCACGATAATGCACCCAGTCACACCTCACTTCTTGTTCGTAGATTTTTGGGCAAAAAATAACGTCTGTGTGTTGAATCATCCACCGTATTCGCCTGATTTAGCACCCTGCGAGTTTTCTTTATTCTCAGAACTTAAAATGACGTTAAAAGGGTGTTATTTTGATAATATTTCGACCATACAAACAACTTCGACCCGTGTTTTGGAGGCAATTCCGCAAAGTGTACTGGAACAGGCATTCGAATCATTATTAAATCGCTGTAACAAGTGTATTGAAGCCGGAGGGACTTATTTTGAATAACAAACCAAAACAAATTATAATTTCTTGTTTCTTTTTCATTTTACAGACCCAGTCTTAAAAATTCTTTGCCACACTGTGTATGTTTTGTTGCAGCAACAAACATTTTGTCATGATAACAATATGTTTTTTTGGATCAAACAAATTCACAAAATTCGACCTAATCATTTTGTAAAGTGATAACAATAAATTTCGTTAAATCAACGATAATTTTCAACAATTTTTCTGTTCACTGTATATCGACAAAGTGTTTTTGTTGAATTAACAAAACGTTTTTCTCAGTGTCGCCACTGTTGTCACGGTGCAACTAGCCAACCCCCAACAATTACACTGATCTGCAATTTTTCAACTTTTTTCTGTTGTATTCAAATGAATAGGTGTATCTGAACGGAATTTTTGCGCAGATTCCGAAAATGGCCTTTAAAATTCCGTTTCACGTCAGGTGTTTTCACAAATGAAGGAAATGTGAAAATTAAAAAAACGTTATTTTTTAATGACATTGCTATATGGCAACGTTTATAACGTGTGAAAATGTTCTCTGGAGGGGATTAATGATTGTTTAAGGAACAGATAAATATAAATACATATTCAAAAGCAAATATACCTAACATTCGCCACTGGGCTCCCCTTCAAACTTCCTCTTTTTGGATTGTCTTCAGTGTGCGTCCGTACAGGCTCTGTGCAACATCCAACAATAGTCGGCCATCATACGTACAGTCCACTTTCCTTAGTATCTCTTTTCCATCACTTTAATATCCTGGTAGAAGTGCTCGCCATGTTCTTCCGAAAATTCACCAAGATTGTTAGGAAAGTAATTTAGATGAGCATGAAGAAAGTGAACTTTGACGCTCATGTTGCAACCAAGCAGTTCATAGGATTCCAGCATGTCCTCGACTAAAGTGGTGTAATTTGAAGCCTTCGTGTTCCCCAAAAAGTTGTGTACCACATTTCTGAATGCAGTCTATGCTCGCAATTCGCACTCACTCATGGTTTCCTCGAATAAGTTGTCTGCCATTAATTTTCGTATTTAAGGGCCTATGAAAATGCCAGCTTTTATTTTTTCAGACGTGATTGATGGAAACTTACCACCAAGATACTGAAAGCATTTACTGTCCCTGCTTAAAGCTGTCACGAATTGCTTCATTAAGCCAAGTTTGATGTGTAAAGGTGGCAACAGTATTTTCGAGGGATCAACCATTGGAAGTGAAACAACGTTTTTTTCGTCAGGTGTGAATGTACTTCTGACTGGCCACTGCTGCCGAACCCAATGTTCCGTCCTTGCTCTGGAGTCCCATTCACACGAAAAGGAAGGAAATTTGGTGTAGCCTGCTTGTTGGCCAAGCAATATTCCAATCACCTTGAAATCCCCGCACATAGACCATTCATGAAACTTGTACTGCGCACTTTCCAGCAGTAATTTTATGTTCTCGTATGTCTCTTTCAAAGTCACAGAATGTGCTATTGGAATGGATGGATGGATGTTAGTATTGTGTAATAAAACACCTTTTAAACTGGATTTGCTGGCATCTATGAACAACCTCCACTGTCCTGAATTGTAATTAATGTTGAAGTATTTCATGACTGCCGGAATGTCTCGACAATATACCAAACCGCCTTCCTCAGCAAAAAACGGGACCAATTCTGCTTCTCGGTGTCTGTACCAGGAGAATCTTGTATTAGGACATAGTAAACTCTTTTCCTGAAGTCGTGATCCTAAAAGCTGTGCTGCGTCTTTACGTAAATTCAGATCACGAACCAAATCATTCAGTTCAGGGTAAATGGCACTGAGGTTTCATCCTCCATGCTGTCCGGTTGGTACCTCTCATCACTTGTATCACCGTCTGAATCGGTGTCTGTTGGGGGCTTGATATTGGACAGGGATGACACAGGGATGGATTCACTATGGGACACTGGTCTTGTGGCAGATGGGATATTGGGATACACAATGTTACGCTTACTGGTTCTGGTATGGCCCACGATATTCACTGTGCAGAAGTAGCAGTCGTCACTGTGATTTTTTGGCTCACGCCACACCATGGGTACACCGAACGGCATTGATGCCCTTTTTCCACTTTTTCAGTTTCTCAACCCCTCCACACATACACGGCACACATTGTGAGGAGACCAAACTTTTTCCTGATCTGCTAGTTTAATGCCGAAGTATTGAAAATAAGTATTTTTCACGAAAGACGTATTATTTTGCCTCTGTTTTTTTCCTGTCGTATAACAGCCACATATGTAGCAAAATATGTCTGAATGATTTACACAACCACGTGAAGCCATTGCACACGCCACAAAGAAGCAACCGAATGGGGCCAGTCCCTTCTTTGCACTGACAAGTGTAACACGATCTGCCCCGAATGGCGCCACATGTGACCAATAGAAAGAAGGGAGCAGTGGCGTGAGGTATGAGTCATACTACCGTGCCAAGATACCATTCTCTCATGTTCTGCCTTTGTGAGGGGCGCAAATCGTGACGTTATACAGATAAAACAGTTGCATTTCCATTATCAGCTATATATTTATGTTTATCTATTCCTTAAACACTCATTCCGCCCCTCCAGAGAACATTTTCACACGTTACAAACGTTGCCATATAACAATGTCATTAAAAAATAACGTTTTTTTTATTTTCACATTTCCGTCATTTGTGAAAAAACTTGACGTGATACGGACTTTTGAAGGTCATTTTCGGAATTTGGGCAAGAAATCCATTCAGATACACGTATTCATTTCAAAACAACAGAACCTTTGCATATTAGTGTTATCTCTCTTTCGAAGTCCGTTAGGTTGCTCATTTCGTTGTCACCCTGGAAGAAATTTTTGCGACAAGACACTTAAACAGGACCTTGAGGTTCTAAATAAAGCACCAAAATGTGGTGGTTACCTTTGCGTACTACAACGCACGCAGCTGCATTAAAAATCACGTCTGTGAGCGTGATGTTCACATTATTCTGTCCAACCATTTATATTTATGAATACATTTTGTGAACTGCGAGTTCAAATTTCATAAAAATTTTACTTTAAGTATTTATGTTTATTCAGATTAGTCCCAATTTGGGAAAGATTTCTGTGATTTAAGTGTTGCTAGGAAGATTTCATATTTTCTGAATTAACTAATGTGCATAAAGTTTTGTTGCACAAAATATCCTGCTAGAGAACAAAGAATGACTGAATTTCGATATCACGTGATTTGTGTTATGGCATTTGGAAGTCCGCTGCCTCTTGCTTAAAGACCACTGCGATCTATACATACCGAAAGCTCGTGCCGTAAACTACCGGGAAGCTTAAAAATCCCAATTTATATACCGCAGATGTGGCATTTATTTCACAAATCTCGGACAGAATTTCCCATCTCAGTTGGAACGCAAACCCCTACTTAATTATGCATCAGCGCTTTTCAAGGCGGTTTCAGTCGTCCAAGATATATTGACACAATGCCGAATTGTTAGTTATTCCGAAACCCTCAATTTGTGTGCACCCTGCGTTCGTTCGTTCGTTCGAAATGCTATTCGGGAAAGAGCAGATGGCTATTCGAGGAACGACTCGCTGTTGTGACGTCACCAAGCGAGGGAGGAGTCTTCGGACAACTATCGCGTGACAGTCATTCGCGCGCCGTCTGTCACTTCTGCCGCAAAAGGTTGCACTGTTGCCCGGTATAGAAGGAATAGTCGATATTTATGTCGCCTTATGGGATAACGACAAGGTCTAGTGAAATATCGATCACCCGTTTCTGGCCTAGAATAAAATTACTGAGCTTTCGGAGTTCTTATATATAACCAAGATGTATCGAAACCATCGAGCCGTCCAAATATAGGTAACCTTTTTTCTGCTACGGAATTCATCACCACATCAATAAAAACAACGACAGGTGCTCAAAATAAAATAAAAAAACCCTTCTTACTTTAAAATCTGGAATAAAGTCCAAAATTACTCTTTAAACATTTATTATACAGCGTGATTCATAAAGAAGTATACAGTTTCAACGCACAAGAACAATGTAAGATATTTATGTTACCTGTAACAGAATTGTAGGTGAATGTTTGAAGTTTTTTTAGAGACAGTCACATATGTTCTATGTGTGCACGCTTAGTCACACGACACACATCGAGCCGGTAATCCATTTCCGCCCAAACGCGAGGTAAGATATCTGAATCAAGTGCAGTGATAGTGGCTGTGATACGCTGTTTCAGCTCCGCTAGATCAACACGAAGCGGAGGGGCGAATAACTTGTCCTTTTCGTACCCCCACAGGAAAAAGTCACAAGGTGTTAAGTCAGGACTTCTGGGTGGCCATTGGGTGAGTGGCATGTTTCAGTCCCCGGCTCGTCCAATCCATCGGTGAGGAAGATGTTCATCGAGATAATCTCGCACGTCGCCTAACCAGTGCGGTGGTGCACCATCCAATTGGAGAATAAAGTTGTCACTGTCGTCCCGCAACTGTGGCATCAACCAAAGACTTAACATATCCAGAAAAGAGCTTCTCGTGGAAAAAAGAAAGGGCCGTACACTTTCTTTTTAGACAAACTACATAGCATATTTACCTTAGGGGAATCTCGCATGTGTTGCACTGTAAATCAGGGATTCTCCGTTCCCCAAAAGCGAACATTGTGCTTGTTTACCTGACCACTCACGTGAAATGCAGCTTCATCGGTGAAAACTAAGTGATCGGCAAAATCGTCATTTTCAAAACCGTGCTGCATTTCGGCACAAAATTCAAAGCGCTTGTCTTGTCGAGATCAGTGAGATTTTGCAATATCTGCACTTTGTATGGAATCATTTTCAGCTTCTTTCCCAAAATTCTCCAGACAGTGTGCTGTGAAATCTGCACTTCATGACTCACCCTCCGCATTGATTTTCCCGGGCTTCGTTGAATGGTGATGCAAACACTATCGACGACTTCTTCCGATACACGTGGTCGTCCAGGACTTTTAAGTTTGCACAAACAGCCCGTAGTTTAAAATTTTTCATGCCAATCGTAGATAGATTTTCTGGTTGGAGGTTCTTTTCCCAATCGTGATCGAAAATGCCGTTGCACAGCAGTTACAGATTCCGTTTTGCTCAATTCAAGAACACAAAACGCCTTCTCCCCTGCAGACGCTGCCATTTTGACTGACAAGTCACGTGACACGCGTGCTATCACCTACGTCACTTCCCTCAGTAGAGGGACACAAACTTTATGAGTACATCTACCTAACGGCTCGCAGTTGTGGTCCGTGTCTTCAACTGTTACTGTTTTACAGCATCTGGAAACTGTACACTTCTTTATGAATCAGGATGTATAAACTGGCGTATAGCCCGTCCTAGGACGGTTGTTTTTAAGCTTTAAAAAAATATTAATATACAAGGTCCGATCAAAAAGCTCCGGGACTAGGCTGATATACAACAAAGTACTTACGTTACTTAAGTTTGGCTATGATCTCCCTCAAAGTAGTCTCCTTGGGCAGCGATAAACCGCTGCCAGCGTTTTTGCTAATGTTGGAACGCTCCCAGGAACTCCTGTTCGCGAATCGTGTCAAGCACCGTCTGCGGTTCACGCTGGATCTTGTCCACGGTTTCAAAACGGCGACCACTGAGCTTCAGCTTCTTCTTCAGGAAAAGAAAGAAGTCTCAGGGGGCCAAATCCGGTGAGTAGGGGGTGTGAGGAAGAGTATTCATGCTCTTGCGGCTGCAAAACTGGCGTGCTGCTAACGCTCCGTGAGCTGCTAGATTGTAGTGATGGAGCAGGAAATCGCCCATGCGCCACATTTCAGGTCGTTTGCAGAGAATGTCCTCCCTAAGACGCATCAGAACATCGCAGTAAAAAAGGGCGGTGGCGAAGTGGCCCTGGGGAATGATTTCACGGTGCACAACTCCACGAATGCCCACATTTTCGGGGGTTTTGCTCGTGGACGGTCACCATGACCTCTCGTGTCGTCTTCCAGTGCCGTTCTGCCGCTCTTGAAGCGCGAGTGCCACTAAAAACGAGCTCGCACGACTCATTGCTTCATGAAATGTTGCCTTCCGCAACATTTCATGCGTCTCCATTCCCGATTTACCGAATTTGACGCAGAATTTGATGTTGGCTCGCTTTTTTAGTTTGCAGTCCATACCTAAATCGCAGCTGTGTTCTGCATGTGGTCACCAAATATAGTGTAGCACAGCTCCTGATGTTCACAAAACAACGCCACTCTGCACAATGACTCATGAAGGTCACTGCCCTCGACCGCTGTTCGCGCATCCGCGTACTGCCATCTGTTGGCGTGCTACGTAACTAGTCTCGGAACTTTTTGATTGCACTACGTATAGGGGATGTTGCCCGTCCTGCGGCGGAGTGAAATTTTTAATTGAAGCAGATTGAAAACAAATCAAATAAACGCCGGATTTCTGTAGAGACATACACTGAAGAGCAATTGAATTAGAGATACCTGTCTAGAAACGTGTAGCACCACCTTTCGCACTGTTGACGGCGGCTTTTCTTCTTGGCATGGACTCGAAAAAACACCGGAAGCGTTGAGAAACCATACGTATCCACGACCCCTGAACAAGCTCCCACAGTTCACTAAGATTTGATGGAGTGGGGTCAGAGCCTGGAATATCTCTCTCGATGACATCCCAGATGTGCTCGATGGGATTGAGATCAGGTGACCTAGCTGGCCAAGGAAGCGAGGTCACGTCGGTAGGGTGTTCATCCAACCATTCGGATACAATGCGGGAGCTGCATTGTCTTTTTGAAGGATGAGGTCCCCAGTGGGATGTTGAAGACGAACAAACGAGAGCAAATGGTCGTCCAGGATATCCTGGTAACGTTGACCTGTGAGGGACGATGTCACACGTACCAGGGGTCCCATTTCAGTCCACGTACACAGTCCCCAGACGAGAATGCCACCCGCACCAGCTTGAAGAGTACCCTGTGGCAAGAAGGATCTATGGCTTCATGTGGTTTGCGCCGTACTCGTATCCTGCCATACCCATGTACCAACGTGAATCTCGACTCATCAATCCAGGCAACATTTTTCCACATGTCTAGGGTCCAGTGGCGATGTTCCCACGCCCATGCTAATATTTGCACCCTGTGATGTGCGGTCAGCAGCGGTACCCTCTTGGGACGTTGGCTTCTGTACCCCATAGCGAGGATATGGTTCTGAATGGTGTGGCTGCTTACACGTTTTTCTGCATCAGCGTTAATCACCCACAGTTACAACAGTGGTGATCAGGGAAATGAGTTACAGCACACAATTGAACGCAGCGTTCTGCGCATGGACCTGCGTTGTCGAAGACCCAGCCGGGTCCCCCATGTTCACTGCACGTCATCGCTAACAACGCATGAAATGGGCCCAAAAGCATCGAGTTGGACCCTGAATGATTGGAAGTAAGTAGTCTGGTCTGACGAATCAAGATTCCTGGTGTATTACGTAGACAGCCGAGCGCAGATGTGCCGATTACCAAAGGGGGCTATGCCACCTGGATGCACTGTTATGTAGAAACAGGCCGATGGCGCTGTTACGCTGTGGGCAATATTTTCTTGTGTCACTTTAGGTTCCATTATCCCAATAGCACAATCCCTGATAGCTGTCAGGTATCTGGACATCGTTGCGGACCAAGTTCACCCATTCATGGCAACTGTGTTCCCTGCTGGTGATGGCCATTACCAACAGGATAATTCGCCACTGCCAGAATCGTCAAGGAGTGGATCGAGGAACATGGTGGTGACTTTCTGGTAATGCCCTGCCCTCCAAATAAGGTGTCTGAACATCGTTGCGGACCAAGTTCCCCTATTCATGGCAACTGTGTCCCCTGCTGGTGTTCGCCATTACCAACAGGATAATGAGCCACTGCCAGAATCATCAAGGAGTGGTTCCAGGAACATGCTGGTGACTTTCTGTTAATGCTCTGGCCTCCAAATAATGTGTCTGAACGTCGTTGCGGACCAAATTCCCCCATTCATGGCAACTGTGTTCCCTGCTGGTGATGGCCATTACCAACAGGATAATGCGCCAGTGGCTGTCATGTATCTGAACATCGTTGCGGACCAAGTTCCCCCATTCATGGCAACTGTGTTCCCTGCTGGTGATGGCCATTACCAGCAGGATAATGCGCCACTGCCAGAATCGTCAAGGAATGGTTCGAGGAACATGCTGGTGACTTTCTGTTAATGCTCTGGCCTCCAAATAAGGTATCTGAACATCGTTGCGGACCAAATTCCCCCATTCATGGCAACTGTGTTCCCTGCTGGTGATGGCCATTACCAACAGGATAATGCGCCAGTGGCTGTCATGTATCTGAACATCGTTGCGGACCAAGTTCCCCCAGTCATGGCAACTGTGTTCCCTGCTGGTGATGGCCATTACCAACAGGATAATGCGCCACTGCCAGAATCGTCAAGGAATGGTTCCAGGAACATGCTGGTGACTTTCTGTTAATGCTCTGGCACCCAAATAAGGTATCTGAACATCGTTGCGGACCAAATTCCCCCATTCATGGCAACTGTGTTCCCTGCTGGTGATGGCCTCTACCAACAGGATAATGCGCTAGTGGCTGTCATGTATCTGAACATCGTTGCGGACCAAGTTCCCCCATTCGTGGCAACTGTGTTCCCTGCTGGTGTTCGCCATTACCAACAGGATAATGCGCCACTGCCGGAATCGTCAAGGAGTGGTTCTAGGAACATGCTGGTGACTTTCTGTTAATGCTCTGGCCTCCAAATAAGGTGTCTGAACATCGTTGCGGACCAAATTCCCCCATTCATGGCAACTGTGTTCCCTGCTGGTGTTCGCCATTACCAACAGGATAATGCGCCACTGCCGGAATCGTCAAGGAGTGGTTCCAGGAACATGCTGGTGACTTTCTGTTAATGCTCTGGCCTCCAAATAATGTGTCTGAACATCGTTGCGGACCAAATTCCCCATTCATGGCAACTGTGTTCCCTGCTGGTGATGGCCATTACCAACAGGATAATGCTCCAGTGGCTGTCATGTATCTGAACATCGTTGCGGACCAAGTTCACCCATTCATGGCAACTGTGTTCCCTGCTGGTGATGGCCATTACCAACAATATAATGCGCCACTGCCAGAATCGTCAAGGAGTGGTTCGAGGAACATGCTGGTGACTATCTGTTAATCTCCACATTCACCTGACATGAACCCAATCCAACATTTGTGGTTCGACTTGGAAAAGCGGGTTCGAGCTAAATCGCCATCACCCCGAAATGTACGGGAACTGGAGAAGCTGCTGTTGACATTATGGTACCAGATAACCCAGGAGACCTATCGCCACCTCATCGAATCGATGCCTCGCCAAATGTCCGCTGTTTTGCGGACTAAAGAGGGACCTACAGCTTATTAGGTAGTGGTCATAATGCAATGGCTTATCGGGTTTTAATACAGAGGGTGAGTCGAAAGTTTTGTAAAATTTACATATACGCATGCGCTGCGGCGTGTATGTCACGTGTTTAAACTTGTTCAACTCGCGTACTGCAATCAGTCGAAATGGATAAGAATGGTAGTCGTTGCTGTGAACAGCATTGCATGTCATCGTTCTCTCTCTGGTTGGGACGCCTAAAATATGAACAGCCGCTACCGGCTAATTAGGGGACGAGTTTAAACTCAACCATAACGCTGCTCAAGCAACACCATACATTTGTTATTCGAAAGGGGAAGGTTTCTTGGACCACAGCACTGCAACCAGATGGTTCAAGAAATTTCGCTCAGGTGACAGAAACCCCGACGATCAGCTAAGGTCAAGTAGGCAGCAAACCGTGGATTCGCAGGTCGTGCGCTTGGCTGTAGATGCAAATCCTATACCCAGCACTAGGAGATGATTTGGCGAGCTGAGAATTTCACAGATCACCGTGGTTCGTCACCTTCAGGTCTACAGGACCTGTCGCATTGTCCCTCACGAACTGACGCCAGCTGAAGCAAAGCGCCGAGTGGAAGTGTGCAAGAAACTCCAAGAAAACCCGCGCGATGTACGTTTCATCAAGAGAATTGTTACGTGCGATGAAAAGTGGGTCTATTTCCGTAATCCTAACACACCACGGCAGTGGTTGAGCCCAGGACAGCTTCCTGAACCTGTTGCCAAACGTGGGTGCTTCGAGCACAATGTGATGCTCTGCGTCTGGTGGAATTTCGAGGGGATAAACAATTTCGAATTTGTTCCAAACGGTCGGACCATGAATGTCAACCTCCACTCTGAACAGCTGGAGCGGATGTATGTCGTTTTGGAGGAGCAATACCCTGCACTGGTGAACAGAAAGCGCGCTCACCTACAACAGAACAACGCTCGGCCTCATACCGTGCTAACGACCCGGGCAAAACTCCAGGAACTTGAGGGCATGGAACTGATGCCATGCCCACCACATTGTCCGGATCTTGCCCCGTCGGATTGTTACTTGTTCCGGTCTACGGCCGCTTTCCTTTGCGGGCGCCACTTCAACAACCACGAGGAGGTGGCGGCTGGGGTGAAGGAGTTCTTCTTCTGGAAGGACAAGAACTGTTACCGCCTCGGAATCGAATAACTGGAAGACAGATGGCTAAAGACGGTGCAACACGATGTCCTATACTTTGAATGCTTGTCAGCTTTCGTCGTAAATGTACGAGATATAAAGTCAAAGACATAGTTTTTGGTTGAAGACATAAAGTGATCCAAATATTGCGAAACTTGTGACTCACCTTCTGTAGAGGGTGCAGGAAATGGTGGATAGAAGAGATATCCGGGGCCACTATAAACAAAATTCATTCGATTACTATCCACAATATCCGATCTTGCTACGCAGAACTTCAAAATCAAATACTTCGACAGACTATTGAAATTTAACAGTTCATCGAACCGCCAAATATTCTCGCGAATTTCTCTTATTACTGGAAAGTTTTCGTCATATCGATATGGAAAAAGTGAGAACGGAGTTTTCTCGTCAATATAAGAAATGAATTGCGGAAAGGATTCGGAAAATTCAGAATTTTCCTTTAACACATCTTAGAAACAACAATTTACCGTCAATATAGGAAAAGAATTGTGATAAGGTTTTCCGAAAATTCAGAAATTTCCGTTAACGCGTCTTAAAAACGGCAATTTACCGTCAATATAGGAAAAGAATTGTGGTAAGGTTTTCCGAAAATTCAGAATTTTCCGTTAACACGTCTTAAAAACGACAATTTACAGTCAATGTAGGCAATTGCGGAAAGTTTTCTGAAAATTCAAAATTTTCCTGTCGTTCGAAGAATCC
Source organism: Macrothele yani (assembly GCA_039090855.1). Lineage (NCBI taxonomy): Eukaryota > Metazoa > Arthropoda > Arachnida > Araneae > Macrothelidae > Macrothele > Macrothele yani. The sequence continues at coordinate 10,172,480 of CM076999.1, read as the reverse complement.
GTGAATTTTAGATTTCTTTCCGTCATTTCACGGAAAAGATTGTATCAGAAATATGCTTGACGAAAGGAATCGCGGAAAGTTTCTCTTGAGTTTCAGCAAATATTTTACAGTGTATTCCAGAAACTACTGAGCTTTGGCTTTATGAAATCCCCCATTGTCTCTGAAATATTCCTAACAGATTCGTAATGAACTACAGGATAGTAGAAGAACGATGAGGATCTCTCCATACGAAAGCCATCAGGTTCTGTATGTTGCGCTTAATAATTCCTTCTTTTGCTAAAAATACAACACGAGCAGGTGTTGCATTCACGTACGCAATTTTCCTTCTGAGTGATTGACTTAACGAATCAGCTTTCTCTCGAACAATTGATTGCATTTTGCCTATACAAAATAGAATATGATACTGGTAAGACAAACCGTCAGTGTATTATTTCTAGTTAATTCTAGTTGAATGTTTTCGGTATGTAGAGGTTATTAAGTTTAATAATGAACCTGAACTTTGATTTTTCACCATTTTATCTGCTGCAGTCTGTTAATACTGTTTCATCCTAATACCCCATGTTGTTTAGAATAATTGACTGAGTTATTTATTTCAGCCCGTGATTGAGATTTAGTAGCTTAATATGAAAAAATGGATTCTTAGAACGATATGTAATTAGTGCCGAGGATAATCATATTGCCTCATCTCTTTTCTTATCTCTTAAACTGCAAACATTAAGTGATCAAGAAAAAATGAGTCTCCTCTATTAGCGAAAATAAGTTTATCCCTAAATATTCTCTAAATAAGATAATCTTATCTGCAGTCTCTCATTGATATCGATCAAATTTATATTGGATGTAATATGCTTAACAAATTCCATATCAAGTTGTGTAAAAAAGTAATTTTGCTTCTTTTTGGACTGCTAGAACATTAATTCGCATGTCAAGTAAATGAGAAAGATGTCGCACGTTCTCTTATACAATGAGTGGCCACTTTATTATGACCACCAGTCAGTTTCAAGCAAATGAGCTATGGCTGCACGCTGTTGCCGCTAGAGGGAGAGGCTAGTATAAAAAGGGAAAGCTTAGTCCTTGCGACAGTAGTAGAAGTGATTTTTGGGTGACGAGATGGGTAAAAAATTACATTTTGACGTACTTTCAACGTGGGATAATTGCAGGAGCTCGGAGCCATGGAGCGAGTATCACCGAAACCGCCGCATTCGTGAAATGTTCCAGATCAGCTGTTGTTAAAGTGTTTAAAGACTGGACTGTCAGCCAAAAAACTGGGTCTCTACGTGAAACATACGGTCGTCATCGACTAGTGACTGCTCGAGCGGAACGGAGAGTGTCCAGACTGGTAACAGACAACAGAAGGGCAACAGTGCAGCAAATTACAGACCATCTTAATCAAGGATCCCTTCAAATGATCTCTGCACGCACTGTTCACCGTACACTGCATCGGATGGGATATGGCAACCGAAGGCCTGTTCGAACACCTTTGCTGTCTGTAGTTAACAAGAGAAAACGTCTCCAGTTCGCACAGGAGCAGAAGGATTCGACAGTCGATAATTGGAAACAAATTATGTGGTCCGATGAATCACGTTTTCAGTTGCACCATGCCGATGGCCGAGTGAGAATTTGGCGGAAACAGCACGAAAGCATGGACCCCAAATGCATTGCTACAACCCTTAAAGCTGGTGGAGGCAACGTTATGATGGTTTGAGGAATGTTTTCTTGGCATGCTTTGTGCCCTTTAATTCGTGTCTGAATGTCACATCATATCTAAACATCGTTGCGAACCAAATGCATCCTGTCAGGTGGATGGTTTATCCCAATGGCGATGCCTACTTTCAACAAGATAATGCGTCCTGCCATAGTGCTCGTATTGTACAGGATTGGTTTCAGGAACATGCCGGTGAGTTTACTTTGCTTAGGTTCCCCCCATAATCTCCAGATCTCAACCCCATTGAGAATTTGTGGGATGAAGTTGAACGAGCCATCAGACAGCTGGATCCACAAACCTGCAATCTCACACTCCTGGAAAGTGCTATTCTTCAAGCATGGTCTCAGATTCCACAAACCACCTATTAACATCTTGTGGACTGCACGAGATGTGGAGTCCATACCACAAAGAATCGACGCGGTATTAAAGGCAAAAGGTGGCACAACGAAGTACTGTGGGGATAGTCATAATAAAGTGACCACTCAGGTTATAAGCACACCGTAAAAACAATTAGTCACCTCTGGCAGAAGTTACCTAATAACGAGTTATAACGAAGTAAATTTCTCCGTCATTTCTGTCCACGCCAGGATTCGAACCCGGATCCCCTCATTCCGGAATAAGTCACTCTACCAATTGAGCTACGCGGACGTTTTATTCTGATTCCTATCTGCCTTTATGTCGTGTGCGTCCTTCTGGCAGGTACGTCACATCTCCTGGTACGTTACGTCATCTCCCACTTATTTTTTTTTTTTATTTTATTTTTTTTTCGAAGTGCTGGAGAAGGGATTCTCTTATTTTTGCTATCTCGCGGTGTGGAAATAACATCACACCATTGCGAGATTTTGAACGGTCGGGTCATCCGGATAGTTCGGGCGCCATTATAACGAATTAGTTTTTACTGGTTTGTTGTTGTAGTAATTATTATATCATGAATAAAGTTTTACTGGTGGTTCTTAATGAAGACACTTAATGAAAAGAGACCCAACGGCCAGACAGAGGTCTGACAGTACTATGAACTGAGAAAAACGTACTTACTTAAAAACCTTTTATTAGGAAACTCCTGGTATCATCCAACACACACACTACTAGTCACACTAATCGTATCACAATAATGAAGAAGAACCTAATCACATAGAACGAAGCTCTCGGCACAAAATAACGTAGCTCTTTTCACATCGAACAAAACCTCTCCACATATAAACAAAAGCTCTCCTTGCACATAAACAAAAGCTCTCTCACGTAACACAAAAGCTCCCCTAGGTATCGTTGAACGCGCCTATTTATACTGCCTACCACCACGTCATGACTACACTCGTTGCCACATATCATTCAGCGGGAGAAATAACATCTCGTTAAGTAAGAAGATAATTTACATAGGAAAATAAAATAACAAGAGATAGTAAAATCAAAAGGAAACTGAATCTAGAGTATACGTTACAGGGTGAAAGTGACTATTGTCTTAATAACAGCGTGAATCCGGGGTGGTAGAAACTCCACGAGGTTGTGGATGTATTGAACATCGATGAATTAGCACTGAACATCGATTTGCAGCCACTCGTGCGTCAGTTGGTCCCGAAGTTCCGCCAGAATATGTGGGTGTCTATTCCGGTGCTTCACCTTCTGTTTCAATTGATGCCACAGATTTTCAATGGGATTCAAATCTGGGGATTTGGCAGTCCAGTCGAGGTGAGACAGTATTGCTGATTGTTCGTCGTGACATTCAGACACAGTTTTAGCCCTGTGCACACGGCAATCACCGTCTTGGAAGACAGGACTGGCAGTGTGATGCTAGTCCTGGAGATGTAGGGCAAATGGCAACACTTCCTCATTCAGAATGCGGAGGTACGCTTGCTGGTACAAATTGGGAGGTACGCTGAAACAACAGTGCCCATTTCGTGGTACGAAAAACCTCTTTAAAACATCACAGAACCCCCTCCAGCTTGAACGACACCTTCGACCCAATCAGGATTAAAGGTTTCATTGGACCTGTGATGCACTCCTCGGCCACCATGATAGGAGTACAAACGCAAATGAGACTCATCAAACCAAATTACTTGTTTCCAATCCTCCACAGTAAATTTTTGGTACCTCTGAGTCCATTAATAACGCTGGAATGAAAAAAGTGACGAAAAAGGCCTCTTCCGTGGTACACTACTCCAGATGTCCATCGCATGCAGTTCTCGTCGCTATGTCCTTTCGGGAATTGGTTGGAGTGGAATTTCATTGACAGTTGGGAGCAATTGTTGTCTGGTTTGAAACCGATTTGCAGTTACCAGGCGTGAAGCATGAAGGTGGTTCCTGTTGGTAAGAATCGTTTTCCGGCTACAGTTACGTAGCCGATTTTCAGCTAACTGAGAACTACGCACTGTTTGTAAACCCGCTGGACAGTAAGCTTCGACACACCAGACAATTAGACAACCTCAATTACTTTGTCACCGTGGGCATGACCATACACGATGGCTATTTTTTGCCGCTCTGTACCATCTGTCTTACGAATCATATTGCAGACTAAATTCAACACACACGTTGCTCTTTACCACTGCACGATACAGAAATGTTCCTGCAAACCACGTCAGTGCTACTTTCCCCCAACAATGCTATCACGGCGCACTTTGTACAACCGGTAACTTCCTACTGACATTTCTGTTAGGGCTGACTAATGTTTTGTCCGGTGTGCTTAATTACAAGGGGTGTTCAATAACTAATACCTCCGCGCAAGTGTCCCGCGCATGACTTGTTCCATGGAAACCAAATAGACGGCAAACGATTCTTTATACCATTAGCTTCCCTTTACTGTGCAATAGACCTTCGTACATCTATTTGTTCGCATTTCATTCTGCTTAAAATGAATGGCTCATTTTATTTTTCAGTTGTGTCAACAGGCTGCGAAACAACGATGAGATATAGTTTTTAACTCGAGAAAATATACCTCCCAAATAATTTCACGATATATTAGTGGTAGTTTATGATTCGGCAATGTTGGATGTAAACACTGTTCCAGATTTGGAAAAGAAATCAAGAGCCAGTGGAGGAATGATGGCTGTAAAGGATTAGCCACTGTGTTGGAGGCCCGCAATTGCGACATGTAAATTGCACAAGAAAAAGTCGATGAGGTTATCAGGAAAAATCCAAAAATAACTCAGAGAACCATGGCAGGTTAGTTTAGTTTGCGTCAATGACATTGTTAACGTTCTAGGACACATCATAACTCAGAGAACCATAGCAGGTAAGCTTAACATTACTTTAGGCTGTGTCAATTACATTGTTAACGTTTTAGTATACAACATAACTCAGAGAACAATAGCAGGTAGGCTGAACACTAGTTTAGGTTGTGTCAATGATATTGTTAGCGTTTTAGGGCACACCGTAACTCAGAGGACCATAGCAAGTAAGCTGAACATTAGTTTAGGTAGTGTCAATGACATTGTTAACGTTTTAGCATACAGCATACCACATAGCACCATAGCAGGTAAGCTGAACATTAGTTTAGGTTGTGTCAATGACATTGTTAACGTTTTAGGATACACCATAACTCAGAGAACCATAGCAGTTAAGAAGAACATTAGTTTAGCTTGTGTCAATGACATTGTTAACGTTTTAGGGTACAACATAACTCAGAGAACCATAGCAGGTAAGCAGAACTTAGTTTAGGTTGTGTCAATGACATTGTTAATGTTTTAGGATCCACCATAACTCAGAGAACCATAGCAGGTAAGCTTAACATTAGTTTGGGTTGGGTCAATGACATTGATAATGTTCTAGGATACAACATAATTCAGAGAGCCATACCAGGTAAGCTTAACATTAGTTTAGGTTGTGTCAATGACATTGTTAACGTTCTAGGATACAACATAACTCACAGAGCTATAGCAGGTAAGCTGAACATTAGTTTAGGTTGTGTCAATGACATTGTTAACGTTTTAGCATGCAACATAACACATAGCACCATAGCAGGTAAGCTGAACATTAGTTTAGGTTGTGTCAATGACGTTGTTAATGTTTTAGGATACAACCTCAGGGAACCACAGCAGGTAGACTGAACACTAGTTTAGGTTGTGTCAATTACATTGTTAGTGTTTTAGCGTACACCATAACTCACAGAACCATAGCAGGTAAGCTGAACATTAGTTTAGGTTGTGTCAATGACATTGTTAATGTTTTAGGATACAACTTAACTCAGGAAACCATAGCAGGTAGGTTGAACACTAGTTTAGGTTGTGTCAATTACATTGTTAGCGTTTTAGCGCACACCATCACTCACAGAACCATAGCAGGTAAGCTGAACATTAGTTTAGGTTGTGTCAATTACATTGTTAGCGTTTTAGCGCACACCATCACTCACAGAACCATAGCAGGTAAGCTGAACATTAGTTTAGGTTGTGTCAATGACGTTGTTAATGTTTTAGGATACAACCTCAGGGAACCACAGCAGGTAGACTGAACACTAGTTTAGGTTGTGTCAATTACATTGTTAGTGTTTTAGCGTACACCATAACTCACAGAACCATAGCAGGTAAGCTGAACATTAGTTTAGGTTGTGTCAATGACATTGTTAATGTTTTAGGATACAACTTAACTCAGGAAACCATAGCAGGTAGGTTGAACACTAGTTTAGGTTGTGTCAATTACATTGTTAGCGTTTTAGCGCACACCATCACTCACAGAACCATAGCAGGTAAGCTGAACATTAGTTTAGGTTGTGTCAATTACATTGTTAGCGTTTTAGCGCACACCATCACTCACAGAACCATAGCAGGTAAGCTGAACATTAGTTTAGGTTGTGTCAATGACGTTGTTAATGTTTTAGGATACAACCTCAGGGAACCACAGCAGGTAGACTGAACACTAGTTTAGGTTGTGTCAATTACATTGTTAGTGTTTTAGCGTACACCATAACTCACAGAACCATAGCAGGTAAGCTGAACATTAATTTAGGTTGTGTCAATGACATTGTTAATGTTTTAGGATACAACTTAACTCAGGAAACCATAGCAGGTAGGTTGAACACTAGTTTAGGTTGTGTCAATTACATTGTTAGCGTTTTAGCGCACACCATCACTCACAGAACCATAGCAGGTAAGCTGAACATTAGTTTCGGTTGTGTCAATTACATTGTTAGCGTTTTAGCGCACACCATCACTCACAGAACCATAGCAGGTAAGCTGAACATTAGTTTAGGTTGTGTCAATGACATTGTTAATGTTTTAGGATACAACTTAACTCAGGAAACCATAGCAGGTAGGTTGAACACTAGTTTAGGTTGTGTCAATTACATTGTTAGCGTTTTAGCGCACACCATCACTCACAGAACCATAGCAGGTAAGCTGAACATTAGTTTAGGTTGTGTCAATTACATTGTTAGCGTTTTAGCGCACACCATCACTCACAGAACCATAGCAGGTAAGCTGAACATTAGTTTAGGTTGTGTCAATGACGTTGTTAATGTTTTAGGATACAACCTCAGGGAACCACAGCAGGTAGACTGAACACTAGTTTAGGTTGTGTCAATTACATTGTTAGTGTTTTAGCGTACACCATAACTCACAGAACCATAGCAGGTAAGCTGAACATTATTTTAGGTTGTGTCAATGACATTGTTAATGTTTTAGGATACAACTTAACTCAGGAAACCATAGCAGGTAGGTTGAACACTAGTTTAGGTTGTGTCAATTACATTGTTAGCGTTTTAGCGCACACCATCACTCACAGAACCATAGCAGGTAAGCTGAACATTAGTTTAGGTTGTGTCAATTACATTGTTAGCGTTTTAGCGCACACCATCACTCACAGAACCATAGCAGGTAAGCTGAACATTAGTTTAGGTTGTGTCAATGACGTTGTTAATGTTTTAGGATACAACCTCAGGGAACCACAGCAGGTAGACTGAACACTAGTTTAGGTTGTGTCAATTACATTGTTAGTGTTTTAGCGTACACCATAACTCACAGAACCATAGCAGGTAAGCTGAACATTAGTTTAGGTTGTGTCAATGACATTGTTAATGTTTTAGGATACAACTTAACTCAGGAAACCATAGCAGGTAGGTTGAACACTAGTTTAGGTTGTGTCAATTACATTGTTAGCGTTTTAGCGCACACCATCACTCACAGAACCATATCAGGTAAACTCAACATTAGTTTAGGTTGTGGCAATGACATTGTTAACGTTCTAGGATACAACGTAACTCACAGCACCATAGCAGGTAAGCTGAACATTCGTTTAGGTTGTGTCAATGACATTGTGAACGTTTTATTATACAACAAAGTATGTGCCCGTTGGGTACCGCGTCATCTAACAGCTGAAATGAAGAAATCAAGACATGCAAAAGGTTTGCTAGCTCGGTCAGAAATATATGGAAGTGGTTTTCTCCAAAGCATTGTGACTGATGATGAGAGTTGGGTTCTCAACATTACGACCCAGAAATGAAACATTAATCGCTGGAATACCTTATATTGCGACAAAACGTACCGAACCCCCCCCAATACATGTAGGCTCAGTTCTGACTGAGCAGTCACTTTGTTTTTTGTTTTTTTTACGCTTTCCAATCGTAGATTGAAGAAGCTTGTATGTTCCAGGTTTATCCGTCTGTCCGTCCTCACGGTAACTCGCGTAAAAATGGCTCAATTTCGATTAAATTTTAGTATGTAGTAGGGGACCACCTGGGGACGAAACCTATTGAAAATGGGTGAAATGTGGTCAAAGGTCAAGACATAGGAGATGGATCCATTCCATTGCCTTTATGCGCCATAACTTGGCTAAATGTGGTTTGATTTCGATGAAATTTTAGTATGTGGTAGGGGACCACTGGGGACGAACCATATTGAAAATGGGAAAAATGGGGTCAAAGGTCAGGACACAGGAGTGGCATGCATTCCATTGCCCTTATGCGTCATAACTTGCGTAAAAATGGTTCGATTTCGATTAAATTTCAGTGTGGTTGGGGACCACCTAAGAACGAACCGTATTGAAAATGGACCAAGGGGGTCAAAGGTCAAGATATAGGAGCAAGGATACATTCCATTGCCCTTATGCATTATAACTTGCGTAAAAAAGCTTCGATTGGGACAAAACTTTATCATGTTATTCCGGAAGTATACTTTACCAGTTCTGTTGAATATCATCGAAATGGGGTCTAACGTCAGGTTAGGAGTAAGATTTATTTCACAGCCATTATCCTCATAACTTGATTAATGATTTCTGTTATGTTGGAAAGCGTATCATAATCAATGAATTGCATGATTTTACCAAATTGTTTTTTTTTTAGTAGAAGGTTTAACGACCACCGTGAACAACTCATTAGAAAATAAGCAGTCATCTGTCCCTAATTTAGGGTCACTGGCTCCAGGGAAGAGAGAGAGCCAGCGCCGTATAGCAAACAAAACATCCATGCCTCACTGGAATAAGAACAGGGACCTTTCAGGGACGAATGATCATAAACCAGCGCTTAAAGCACTGCACCACTGGGGCAGCGGCGTCAGTTCGGAACGTACTACACTGCTGGACAATTGCTAAGAACGGATCATAAACGGCTGTATAGCGCATAAAAAAATAAGTGTGGTTGGATGCCAAGTGAAATAAAATAATGTCAGAATGCCAGGACATTACAAGAAAGACAATTTATTGTGCTCTGAAATCCAGAAGGCTTTGGAACGTGTTCAAGGGACAAACAGGCCATTTTGTGCAGAATACGTAAACGTGCAAAAAGTGCAATTACCGTTAGCAGGCGTTCCGGCGTAAGATGTCAATACGGGATATGGCCACCATGGAGGGCGATGCAAGATTCCACACGCCGTTTCATGCTTTGCACAATATTATCAAGCAGCTGTTGGGGTAATTTATCCCATTCCTCTGTCAGTGCACGGATGAGGGTGTCCTTGTTTATTGGAGGGCATTGGCGACCAGCAAGACTCTTCCCCAAAGCATTCCACACATTTTCAATATGATTCAGATCTGGAGAACGTGCTGGACATACGAGGAGTTGAATATCCTCGCTCTCAAGACACTCTTGGACAGCGACTGTTCCATGACATGTTGCGTTGTCGTCCATGAAAATGAATCTATCACCGACAGCACCACGGAACATGCGAACATGAGGTAGCAGAACATCATTAATGTATCGTTGGCCAGTCATAGTCCCAGTTGGAAGCACATAGAGGGACGTACGGCCATTGATCATGATGCCAGCCCATACCATGACACTACATGTCGGATATCGGTCCCTTTCCTGTATGTTTGCTGGACAATATGTAGTACCACTATCACGCCAGATCAGTCGTCGTCGACAATCAGACGATAGACTGTATCTACTCTCATCTGAGAAGAGGACAGCAGACCAGTCGTTATCAGCCCAATTGCGATGTTGATGGCACCATTGCAAACGAGCGGTACGGTGACATCTGGACAATGGGATGCACACAACAGGACGGCGCGCGTATAGGTCTCCTTCATGCAAACGTTTGGCGACAGTTTTTCGGGAGATCCGCTTGCCAGTAGCAGCCATAAACTGATTTGCTACCTCACTAGCTGTGCTGCGCCGGTGTCTTTTTGTTGATAGCACTATGTACCGATCTTCTGCAGGTATCGTACTGCGAACACGACCTCCCCCGTGACGCTTGCTACACTCTCCATTTGTTAGAAATGATTTCCAATGCCTTGAAACAACACTGTAGCTGACGTCGAACTCCCTGGCAACATCTGTTATTTTTCGCCCTTCTTCAATCTTGCCAATCATACGGCCATGCGTAAAATCATCTAGATGATGTCGGGAAGACATACTGAAAATTGCAAGTTCGTCAATTGATTCTTTCCCTTTCAACTTTGCGTTTGAACAACAACGGTCAATACGCGTCAAATCCTTTATATCTCTTATCAGGGCTATGACGTCACGAACAAGTTCGGCAATCCAAAATTTGCATACGCACAATACGTCTTACTGTATCCCGCACTTATGCTAATTTCCACATTTTCCTGCCTTTCATTTTATAGTTGCTATCGTTGCTATTGTCATCCGTCCTTAGTCCGGCAGTGTACTACGACTTGCAGATCGGAGAGTTAAAATGAGCTAGTCGAGTATGGTGTCAAAGCGTGTGACGTACCTGAACCGCACGAAGCACATGAGATAAAGGCATATAGCAGAGAGAGCATACGTCCGCATAGCTCAGTTGTTGGGAGAGCGACTTACTCTGGAGTGAGGGGACCCGGATTCGATGTCCGGCGTGGACAAAGATGGCGGAGAAATTTACTTCGTTACATTGGCGCCCTAACTTCAACAATGTGATCTGGCCGTTAAAGTTCTCGCAATGGTGTGATGTTCTTTCCACACCGCGAGATAGGAAAAATGAGAATCCCTTCTTCAGCGTTTCGAAACATAAATGTGTGTAATGTTACGATCCACACACCAAATTGACTAGGATTTCTCAAATGCACGTTCTTCATGGGATGGCTACCTACAGCGACACATGCCCCGGCTCTCTTTCGGGTGGAGGAAAATGTGACATGCCTGCGTCGCAGAACGCACATGAGATAAAAGCAGATAGCAGCGAGGGAGCATACTTCCTCGTAGCTCAGTTGGCAGAGTGACTGACTCCGGAGTGAGAGGACCCTGCTTCGATGCCCGGAGTGGACAAAGATGACGGAGAAATTTACTTCGTTATAAGCGTTTACTTGCGCTTTCCAACAGTAGATTGAACAAGCGTATACATCAGCTTTGTCCGTCTGCCTGCCCACACAATAACTCGCGTAAAAATGGTTCTATTTCGATGAAACTTTAGTATATGGTAGGGGACAACCTAAGAACGATCCTAATTGAAAATGGGCGAAATGGGGTCAAAAAACCGGACATAAGAGCCGGATCCATTCCATCGCCCTTATGCTTCATAACTTATGTAAAAATGATTCGACTACGACAAAATTTCATCATGTTGTTCCAAACGTCTACTGAACCGGTTCCGTTGAATATCATAGAAATGGGTTCAAAGGTCAGGGCACAGGAGCGACAATTATTCCACAGCCATTATCCTCATAACTTGAGTAATGATTTATGGTATGTTGGAAAGCGTATCATAATCAATGCATTGCATGATTTTACTAACTTGTTTAATTTGTTATGCCAACACAGGTCTATGATATGAAAAGTAGCTTACATAATTTTCACAAATAATGCTGGATATTTTGCGAACACAAAGCATATCGATACACGATTTACCCAACGTGGTATTCTGTTTTCTTGGGCTTCTTACATTCCTCATCCCTTGCTCTTGCCTCTCGTTTAGATTTTCACCACATTTGCTTGCGTTCATTTTACGAAAATAATATTAATTTCCCATTCACACGAATTTTTTTAAATGTTCAATTCAAACCACTGCGAAATGTTCTTCATATACACTGGCGTAAAGTGAAAAAAGAACACCAAGAAGGAAACGTCTGATACGAACGAAATTCATACAGCATAATAACGGAATACAGAGGATAACGTGATCAAAACATTATGGCAAAATACAGCTGTATTTGCTGGTAAACTGAAAAATAACATTTCCATGTGACATGGTTAGTACGAGGCTGAACCGCCATGAACTGCGTCACACTGTGCAATTCTGGCATGGAGTCTGTCGTACAGATGTTGGATGTAAGTTTGGGGTATTGAGTTCCAAGCATCCTCAACCTGGATGCGAAAATCGGGGATGGTCGTGGCTGGCCGTGGAGACCGGATAAGTCGTTGTCCCATAAAATCCCACACGTGCTCAATGGTTAACAAATCCGGTGAACGTGCAGGCCATGGAAGTTGTCTCACACCCTGAAGTGCATGTTGCGTTGCACGTGCCGTGTGTGGGCGTGCGTTATCTTTCTGGAAAACACCATGATTGACCGACCTTACAAATGGCACAACAACGGGCTGAATGGCGTTGTTGATGTAGGAGGCGCTGTTTAACGTACCCGGTACAAACACTAGTTGTATACGGGAGTTATAGCTGATCGCTCCCCACACCAGGAGACCAGATGTAAGCCCTGTGTGTCGCTGGTGGATTCAAGAAGGGTGGAGACGCTCCCCTGTGCGTCTGGGAACATGCATACGGCCATCGGAGGCTCAAAAGCAGAATCTGCTTTCATCGATGAACACGACAGATCGCCATTGCGTTCTCCAGTGCAGACGATGGTGACACCACTGCAGCCGTTCCTGACGGTGGGCTGGAGTTAGTGGTACATATGCCAGAGGCACACGTGCACGTAGTCTGTATCCAGTAGACGGTTGTGGATTGTTTGCACAGTCACCTCAGGTGCAATGGCAGCTCGGATTTGCGTCGCAGTGGATGTTCTGCTTGACAACGCCGCTCTTCTTATGCGTCGATCGGTCCGCTCATCAATCCGTCTGTGACTCCCGGTTCCACGTCTTCTCGTGTGGGAATGTTCCTCGGACCATCTACGCCCCCATCGTACCACCACCGATACTTCCCGTCTAATTCGCTCCGCAATACGACGATACGACCACCCGGCCTCGCGGAGTCCGACTAGACGACCTCGCTCAAAGTCCAATAACTTCTGAAATCATACACGTCTTCCATATCCAGGCATTGCAGCTTCTTCAGGGTCTTCGCACGTGTCCGTACGCCGATGACTGATTACATTCACTTCGCCGTACTCCTTAATAACCACCGACGAGAATGTGTATATGATGCCGTGCTGTGGCGTAAGCAATCACCGGTTGGTCCCGAAATTAACATCACACCTACGTAAACTCGATCGCATTAACATATGTAAATTTCATGATCGTCCGCCAATTCCTTCTTGGTGTTCTTTTTTCACTTTCCGCCAGTGTATTTGGACAGATCTCGTCGAGAGCTTTAAAACGATACCTCGCACAGTCGTGTTGTGCACACGGTTGCTGAGATAAACTTTAGTCAAACGCAAGGGCACAACCAGAAATACTGCATCATCACCGATGTACACAGGGAGTGAGAGGAGCGCCTCACACGAAGTTTAATGCAGTACGCGAATTGGACTCCATGCTGTTTACGAATATGCTGACACGATTAGCGTGCGGCACGTATTTTTAACGCTATAATGATTTCATTTGGGACCTATTTTTGTCACAGGGGTAAGCCTCTCCATACTAAAACGCAATCGTACGTCAAAATGCAATTGGGACCTACTTTTGTCAAAGAGGTAAGTCTCCTCATAGTAAAACGCAGTCGTACGTCAAAATTCAAAACTCAAATTTCTGCAAGTTCAAGATGTTCGAACCGCAACGAGGAAATGCTTCCGAGAACAACCTGCTGATCTTTACAGAGACGGGTCTCAAGAGACATCTGAAAAAATTTCAGGTCACCTGTGACGAGGATGTTCAAGTCGCTACGAGGAAATGTTTCGGAAAACAACCTGGAGACTTTTGCAGAGACGGGTTTCAAGAGACATCTGAAAGGAATTCAGTTCCCTTGTGAAGCTGATGTTCAACCCTCAACGAGGAAATGGTTCCGAGAACAACTTGAATATTTTTACAGAGGCAGGTTTCAAGAGACATCTGAAAGAATTCAGTTACCTTGTGAAGCTGATGTTCAACATTCAACGAGGAAATGCTTCCGAGAACAACCTGAATATTCTTACAGAGACGGGTTTCAAGAAACATCTGAAAAAATTTCAGGTCACCTGTGACGAGGATGTTCAAGTCGCTACGAAGAAATGGTTCGGAAAACAACCTGGAGACTTTTGCTGAGACGGGTTTCAAGAGACATTTGAAAGGAATTCAGTTCCCTTGTGAAGCTGATGTTCAACCCTCAACGAGGAAATGGTTCCGAGAACAACCTGAATATTTTTACAGAGGCAGGTTTCAAGAGACATCTGAAGGAATTCAGTTCCCTTGTGAAGCTGATGTTCAACCCTCAACGAGGAAATGGTTCCGAGAACAACCTGAATATTCTTACATAGACGGGTTTCAAGAGACATGTGAAAGGAATTCAGTTCGCATGTGACGAATATGTTCAAGTCGCTACGAGAAAATGGTTCCGAGAACAACCTGAAGGTTTTTACAGAGACCGGTTTCAAGAGACATCTGAAAGGAATTCAGTACCTTTCTGATGTGTCTTGAAACGATATCTCTTTTTTTTTCAGATATCTCTTTTTGGATGTCTCTTGAAGACTGGTGGATCGTGTATCTGGATTCATCAGCCCATATGACCCGTTTTGATTGATCTACGGTCAACGATAAATGTTCTTTACACCGAGCTAAACGATGAGTAGCATTCCGAGTGGAGATGAAAGGCTTATGAGCAGCCGCATGACCACGGTAACCCATGGAATGAAGTTATATGCGAATGATACATGTACATACCGAGGTTCTAGCCTTTTTACCCACCTGTAGACTGAGGTCTTGTGCAGTAGTCCGTCGATTAGCTGTAACGAATCTCCTGAGGCTTCGACGTCATCTATCACTGATTTTCTTTGGTCTGTCGGGACGTTTTGCTGCTTCAGGCACGCCATGTGTCTTCCACTTATTTAGTACATCCAAAACAGTTGATTTCGGTATGTTTAAATGTCTTTCGGTTTCTCTTATGGACAACCCACTAAAATAACAACCAACAATTTTTCCTTTCTCAAAGTCAGTTCTCCCCAGTCGTGACATTTTCACTTAAGCTCACACTGCGATATGATCGCGGTCAGCTGCAGGCTTGTTCTTATACCTTTTGCAGCTGTACCGCGCATCTTAACAACGCAGTAGATCCGTTCATTTGCTTTTAAAGGGATATCCGGTGACTTTTGTTAATACAGTGTATATTAAATAGCTCATGCATAAAATAGGGGACAGAAGAAGAAATACGCTATGCCGCAATAAACAGAATTCATGTGATTTGCTATCCACAATATCCGATCACGTCACCGAACTTCGAAATTCGGTAGACGATTGAAATTTAGAAGTTCACCAATCACTCAAGTATTCTCACCAATCGCTACACTTACGAGTAATTTCTCATCATACGGATATGGAAAAAGTGAGAACGGATTTTTTCGGTAATATACGGAAGGAATTTCAGAACGGTTTCTGAAAATTTAGAATTTTCCGTTAACACATCTCTAAAACGGTAATTTACCGTCAATATAAGTAAACAAGAAAGTTGACACCGAATTTTCGGGTGTAATAAGCACGTCTTTTGATTCCGTTCTGACGCAAATTAAATTTATCAAAGCTATTCAAAGTCAATGGAACCGGTATGGAAAACAATAGATCTGACCAAAGAAAGAAGATTTTCAATCGGGTTTTTAATCCCTCAGATATTGCTGTAAACGGAATCGTAAGCTTACGAACTCTTAGAAACAGAGATATCGACAAAAATAAGATGTGACTTTAAATCCCCTGTTGGGAAAACCATGCATTTTTTTAAGAAGAAAGTATTATCAAAAAGTTTATCCATATAAGCGGTATCGGTCGAAGAAAAAGAAATTAGTAGAGTTTTCAGGAGCCCAGATTTCACAACAAATACTTCAGAAGCAGAAATTAACACATATGACTCCTGGTGGCTAAACCATTCTTTACCAAGCATTAGAAATTATGTGAAAAATATTTTCCATCAGGTCTTGTATGCGATACAGGAAGAATTTCTCAAATCAGAGATTTAGGAGCAGAAATAACGCAGAAAACGCAATTTACCTTTGTGTCCCCTAGCGGAAAGTGTATGATTTACTTGAAAATTTTGAATTTATAGGAAAAACATTTGGCATCGGAAACGCTATCCAACAAAGAAGGAATTTTTCAAATTGGACTTTTAGAAGTAGAGATATTGACAAAAATAAGATATACATCTACGCCCCCTGGCGTAGAAACCATGCATTTTTTCAAGAAGAAAATTTTCCTAAAAGGTTTGTCGACATGAGTAGTATCGGTCAACAAACGACGTTTTTTTCAATCGAAAATTTAGAAGCTCATATTTTGCTGCAAATACAACAGAAGTGGAAACTAAGATTTACGCCCCCTGGTGGCCAAACTATTTTTTTACAAAAATTAAAAATTATGTGCAAACGATTTTCCACCAGGAGCTGCATCCGGTGCAGAAAGAATTTTTCAAATCGGAGATTTAGAAGCAGAGATATAGGGGGAAACACAATTTACCGGTAAGCCCCCTAGCGGGAAGTCTATGAATTACTTGAAAATTTTGAAATTATATGAAAAACATGTCACACAGAAAACACTATCCAACAAAGAAGGAATTTTTCAAATCGGCCTCCTAGAAATAGAGATATTGACAAAAATAAGATGTACATCTACGCCCCCTGGCGGTGAAACTGTGGAATATATTATGAAGAAAATATTCCGAAAAGGGTTATCGATGTGCGTGGCATCAGTTCACAAAAGAATTTTTTAATCGATATTTTAGAAGCTACGATTTTATGTCAAATACATCAGAAGCGAAAATTAACGCTTACGCCCCCTGGTGGCCAAAGTATTCTTTACCAAAAATTTGAAATTATATGCAAAAGATTTTCCATAAGAAGATGTATCCGCTGAAGAACAAATTTTTCAAATCGGAGTTTTAGAAAAAAAGGTTATCGGGGAAAATGTAATTTACCTTTACGCCCCCTAGTGGAAAATCTAAGCGTAATTTGAAAAAGTAACTATATTTAAAATACTCTTCGACATAAATGTAATCGAAAGCTATATTTTTTTTTCAATCGGATGTTTAGAAGCAAATATGTGGAATATTTTTTGAATTCGACATCATTTGCATTTACGCCCTCTACCGCCGAAATTGTACATCGTAAAAAAATACGAAATAAAGGATCATTCATATTTCAAGCTTCCCAAAGCAAAACGAATTTTTCAGATCGGACTAATAGTTGCTGAGATATCGTGGGTACAGACGGACGGACAAACCGATAACAAAAGCACGATCCTTTTTTACAGAAGACGTGCTAAAAAACTGCGGAAAGGTTTCTGATAATTAAGAATTTTTCCGTAGTACGAAAAATCCGTGAAATTCTAGTTTCTTTCCGTTATTTCACGGAAGAGGTTGTATCAGAAATCATCATCATCATCATTGTCAACCATTATCAATCTACTGCTGGATGAAGGTCCCCCCCCAAGTTTCTTCCACAACGGTCTGTCTTGTGCTAGTGTACTCCATGTTACGCCCGCATACTTTCGAATTTCATCTACCCATTTCCCATGTGGTCTTCTTCTGGATCTTTTCCTGTCTCTTGGAATCCAGTCTAAAATTTCGGTTGTGAATCGATGGTCTGTTCTTCTGGCAATATGTCCTGCCCATTGCCATTTCAGGGATTTTACTCTGACCATGATGTCTTCCGCTCTTGTGATGTTTCTGATCCAGGAGTTCCTCTTCTTATCCCTCCTGGTTATACCAAGCACGCATCTCTCCATGCAGCTTTGAGTTGTCTGCGGTCTTTGTATGTCTCTTTTAGTTAAGGTCCACGTCTCTGCACCATATGTGAGCACTGGAAGGATGCATTGATCAAACACTTTTCTTTTTTAAGACACGATGGCATATTGTTCTTGAAAATTATGCTGTTTCTTCCAAAAGCTACCAGGCAAGTTTTATACGCCGATTAATTTTTTATCAATGTGACCCTCACTTGATATCTGCAGTTCAAGGTAAATGTAGGTATTGGCTATCTCCAGCGTTTCCCCATCGATCGATAAATCCTCATTTTTTGTAAAAGCATTGTACATCACTATTGTCTTCTGAAAGTTCATTTTTAATCCCACTTCTTTACTCTTGTCAGCACGTTTCTGGATCATACTCGGTAGCTCTGATGGGGTAGTAGCAAAAATGACTACATCATCAGCAAAACGAAGCTGAATTAGATAATCTCCATTAATCTTTATCTCTTTGTTTTCCCAGTTCAGTGATTGAAAGACATTTTGCACTGTGGCATGAAAGAGTTTGGGAGATATGGCGTCATCTTGTCTCACTGCCTTTGCAATTTTTATGAGTGCTGTATTCTCAAATAGCTGAATCTTTGCACCTGCATTTTCATAGATTTTATAATAATACACTGCCGGACAATTGCTAAGGACGGATGACAATAGCAACGATAGCAACCATAAAATGGAAGGCAGGGAAATGTGGAAATTAGCATAAGTGTGGGATACAGTAAGACGTTTTGTGCGTATGCAAATTTTGGATTGCCGAACTTGTTCGTGACGTCATAGCGCTGATAAGAGATATAAAGGATTTGACGCGTATTGACCGTTGTTGTTCAAACGCAAAGTTGAAAGGGAAAGAATCAATTGACGAGCTTGCAATTTTCAGTATGTCTTCCCGACATCACCTAGATGATTTTACGCGTGGCCGTATTATTGGCAATATTGAAGAAGGGCGAAAAATAACAGATGTTGCCAGGGAGTTCGACGTCAGCCACAGTGTTGTTTCAAGGCTTTGGAAATCATTTCAAACAAATGGAGAGTGTAGCAAACGTCACGGGGGAGGTCGTGTTCGCAGTACGACACCTGCAGAAGATCGGTACATAGTGCTATCAACAAAAAGACACCGGCGCAGCACAGCTAGTGAGGTAGCAAATCAGTTTATGGCTGCTACTGGCAAGCGGATCTCCCGAAAAACTGTCGCCAGACGTTTGCATGAAGGAGAACTATACGCCCGCCGTCCTGTTGTGTGCATGCCATTGTCCAGACGTCACCGTACCGCCTGTTTGCAATGGTGCCATCAACATCGCAATTGGACTGATAACGACTGGTCTGCTGTCCTCTTCTCAGATGAGAGTAGATACAGTCCATCGTCTGATTGTCAACGACAACTGATCTGGCGTGATAGTGGTACTGCATATTGTCCAGCAAACATACAGGAAAGGGACCGATATCCGACATGTAGTGTCATGGTATGGGCTGGCATCATGATCAATGGCCGTACGTCCCTCTATGTGCTTCCAACTGGGACTATGACTGGCCAACGATACATTAATGATGTTCTGCTACCTCATGTTCGCATGTTCCGTGGTGCTGTCGGTGATAGATTCATTTTCATGGACAACAACGCAACATGTCATTGAACAGTCGCTGTCCAAGAGTGTCTTGAGAGCGAGGATATTCAACGCCTCGTATGGCCAGCACGTTCTCCAGATCTGAATCCCATTGAAAATGTGTGGGATGCTTTGGGGAGGAGTCTTGCTGGTCGCCAATGCCCTCCAATAAACAAGGACACCCTCATCTGTGCACTGACAGAGGAATGGGCTAAATTACCCCAACAGTTGCTTGATAATGTTGTGCAAAGCATGACAGGACGTGTGGAATCTTGCATCGCCCTCCATAGTGGCCAACGCCTGCGGACGGTAATTGCATTTTTTTCACGTTTACGTACTCTGCACAAAATGGCCTGTTTGACCCTTGAACACGTTCCAAAGCCTTCTGGATTTCAGAGCACCATAAATTGTCTTTCTTGTAATGTCCTGGCATTCTGACATTATTTTATTTCACTTGGCATCCAACCACACTTACTTTTTTATGCGCTATATAGCCGTTTATGATCCGTCCTTAGCAATTGTCCAGCAGTGTATTAATGTATGCACCTTTGATACCGAGCTCATTAATTCATGAAAGAAATGACGAGAAGTGGCTCATGAATTACAAAAAATTCTTCACAGTGCAGAACCATACACACGGCCTTTTGTGTGTTTCCCCCTTTTTTTTTCTATTGTACGCTTGATCAACGTTGAAGTTTATTGTGGTGAAATCGGTGTTACTAAAATTCAACAAAATATCTCCTCAGCAGATTTCCCAAGAGTTAAAATAAACCCGTTCTTCGACTGAACAGGCAATTGAGTATCAAAGACAGGAATCCACAGTCTATTATCTTTCTTTTGGGGGGGGGCGATGTAAAGGACTTTCCGTATGGAAAAGGCGTACCAGATAGATATATATACTGTATTCGGGAGCAATCAAACAATAAAAGCTTTGGGTATCAGTAAAATCTTTCATATGAAGTTGTTATTTACTTGGGGTAGATAGAAAAGTGGAAAATCTAAGCGATAGCGAGAGTGCTTGAACTTGGTTTTTAAGAAAACCAGAAAAAATGACTACCTGATCTTCGTCTTGGGATATCGGAATCTCCCGCGAAAGAGTCACGGAGGAGATTTTGAATAGATGCTTTAAAAAACGATTCCCAGTTGTATCACAAATCTACTCTTCGTGCAATGACTTTTTCTGGGCACTGAAGAAGAAGAGCTACGGCAGCAACGTAGTAGAATGATTCTCAAATGAAAAAAAAAAAAAAAAGAGAGAGAAATGAAAAAGATAAAAATCCTCCTTGCTTTCGCAAATGCCACTTTCAGGTAGGAAAAGACTAGAAATTCACTTCACGTCTAAGGAAACTTTATCAAGTTTAAATTCGCTGACTTCGAACCTCTCAAAAGAAAGATACGCCAAGCTTAAAATACCGGTTGCACACTTACTGGTTGATATACACAGTGTGGCAAAGATTTTTTAAGACTGGGTCTGTAAAATGAAATAGAAACAAGAAATTATAATGTGTTTTGCTTTGTTATTCAAAATAAGTCCCTCCTGCTTCAATACACTTGTTACAGCGATTTAATAATGATTCGAATGCCTGTTCCAGTTCCTTTTGCGGAATTGCCTCCAAAGCACGCGTCGAAGCTGTTTGTATGGTCAAAATATCATCAAAACAACACCCTTTAAGCGTCATTTTAAGTTTTGGGAATAAAGAAAAGTCGCAGGGTGCTAAATCAGGCGAATACGGTGGATGAATCAACACACAGACGTTATTTTTCGCCAAAAATCTACGAACAAAAAGTGACAACAATGATTGGACAATGGAAAGCAGGGGAAGAGGAGTGGAATAAAATCGCAAATCTTAAAATAAAGAGTAACAATTTTAAGAAATGACCTGTTTTCTTTGAAATCTAGATGTAGGTTCATATCAAGAGATAGAAGATTTAAGAGAGAAATAATTTTATTTTAAACATCAATCATATTGCTAGAAAGTTTTTCTAAAAGTGTGTGAACATCCTGTGTAATTTAATGGCTGGTGTGTGTACATTCCACTGATGTCTCGAAAATGTTCACTAATTCCCCATGCAGAGGGAATGTTTCAAATCGCACTGTTAGATTCAGAGATGTAATATCCACAGATGAACGTACATAATGGTACTAAGTATCAATAATATTGTTTTTTTAGAGGTTTTAACGACCACCGTGAGCAACTCAATGGGCTATAAGCAGTCGCCCGTCCCTAATTTAGGGTCACTGGTTCCAGGGAAGGGAAAGAGCCAGTGCCGTAAGACAAATACAACATCCATGCTTCAGCGGGATTCGAACCCGGACCCCTTACGGACGAATGATCAGAGGCCACTGCGCCACCGGGGCGGCAAAATATCAATAATTCTTTTCCCTTTCTCTTTCAAAAGATGTGCTGAAAATTTAAAGCTTAAACTCTCAATGCTTGTTTTCCGAATGGCCGCCCGGTAGCGCAGTGGTCTAAGCGATGGCATTTGATCATTCGTCCGAGATGGTTCATGGTTCGAATCCCTGTGAGGGTTTGTCTTACGGGTATCGTCCGCCAAGCGACCCTCTGGAAATCGTGCGCAAAGCGACACTGTTATATTCCATCGTAGACGAAGCGACCCTGCTAATCGAATCATATTTATTTACATACACTATGTTGATAAAAGTCACCGTACACCCCTTCAAAAGCAAATGAACCGATCCGCTGCGTTGTTACGATGCGCGGTAGATCTGCAAAGGGTATAAAAGCAAGCCTGCAGCTAACCGCGATCATATAGCACCGTGAGGTTGAGTGAAAATGTCGCGGCGGGACAGAACTGACTTTGAGAAAGAAAAGATTGTTGGGTGTGATATTAGTGGGTTGTCCACAAGAGAAACTCAGAGGCGTTTAAACACACCCAAGTCAACTGTTTTGGATGTACTGAATAAATGGAAGACACATGGCGTGCCTGAAGAAGAAAAACGTACCGGCAGACCAAAGAAAATTAGTGATGTTGGACATCGAAGCCTCAGGAGAGTTGTTACAGCTAATCGACAGAGTACTGCGCAAGACTAAAAGTGTGTGTACAGGTGAGTAACAAAGTTGGGACCTCGGTATGTACACGTACCATTCGAAGAGAATTTCATTCCATGTGTTACCGTGTTCGTGCGGTTGCTCATAAGCCTTTCGTCTCCACTCGGAATGCTGCTCGCTGTTTAGCATGGTGTGGAGAACATTTATCGTGGACCGTATATCAATGGAAACCGGTCCTACGGACTGATGAATCTAGATACACGATCCATCAATCTGATGGCAGTGTGTTGGTATGGTGGCAGCTGGGGAATGCTATCTACCATAGTGTACTGTTCCTACGGTCAAGTTTCAGGCTGGCAGTGTGCTCGTGTGGAGGTGGTTTTCGTGTTATGATTCCGGCCCGTTGGTTACCGTGGACAAACCTGTTAACCAGCACTTCTACCTTTGATATTTGGGAGAATTATGCCCTACCAACTGTTTGGCAATGCTATGGAACCGAGCCTTGTTGGTACCAGTAAGAAAATGCACCGAGCCATAAAGCAAGGACTGTTACGGCGTGGTTTGAAGATAATTCTGTATCGTGTGTGGACTGGCCAACACAGAGCCCTGATCTTAATCCCATAGAGCATATATGGGATGAATCAGAGTGCCGCATAAGAAGTTTGGAACCAAGGCCTACCTACTAAGCAACAGTTTTTTTTTGTTTTTTTTTTTGGTTGGAGGTTTAACGACCACCGTGAGCAACTCAATGGGCTATAAGCAGTCGCCCGTCCCTAATTTAGGGTCACTGGTTCCAGGGAAGGGGAGAGCCAGTGCCGTAAGACAAACACAACATCCATGCCTGACCGGGATTCGAACCCGGACCCCTTACGGAAGAATGATCAGAGGCCAGCGCCTTAGACCACTGCGCCACTGGGGCGGCAAAAAGCAACAGTTTACCGCATCATTATGTACTGAATTGAAGCGCATACTTATCGCTCTGTTCGAAAACCTTGTCGAAAGCATGTCTCGAAGGGTCAGTGCATGCATTAAGGCCAAAGGTGGACAAACACCGTACTAATGTATGTCAATAAATGCTATGTTGTGTTTCTCTTCTTGGTGTCCAGTGACTTTTGTCAATATAGTGTAAATATACAAATCGTAATCAAATTATTTACATCTAATTAATTACTTACATCAAGTTTTTAATATCATTATATATATATATATATCGTATTCAAATTATTTACATCTAATTAATTAAGTACTTACATCTATCTGAATTTTATTTTGTAGCTTTTGTCCTTAGTCTAACTTGGTAACATAGCTTAATGCTTTCAGGCATTTTTTAAGGTCTTTAGGATTTCCAAAATCGACGTGTAAAGCACAAAGAACAATTAAAAGAATTAGAACTTAGTGTAAAAAGGAAGAAAATGTATATAAAAGTAGACGAACGACGCATTCGCAATATCATAGCGGAATTTAGAAATTCTGAAGACCTTAAAAATGCCTGAAAGCATTAAGCTATATTACCAAGTTGGACTATATATATACACTGAAGTGCCAGAAAAACTGGTGCAGACGAGCTTATGCAAAATTCATAGCAACGTCACCTATGCGCGTACTCGGTTGCGTCCGCCATTTCATATATAAAGCGATAGACATCCTTGCCAGCTGTCAGAGCTGTTTTCGGCATGAGAATGACAAGTAATAACGATTTGGGTGATTTTTAACGCGGTGTCATAGTTGCCGCTCGTACTCGTGAGATGGGCCATAGTATTTCGGAGGTGAAAACGAAGTTCAGATTTTCACGGACGACCATTGCAAGGGTGTACCGTGACTACAAGATTCCCGGCAAAACCTCCAACCTACGCTACCAGTGTATCCGTAAAAAGACATTGGGTGAACGTGACCATCGTCGGCTGTCAAGAATCATTTCACACGATAGGCGTGCAACACTCCCTCAGGTATCACCGGAATTCAATGCTGGAGCCTCAACAAGCATCAGCGTGTGGACTGTGCAACGTACCCAGCACGATATGGGCTTTGGGAGCCGACGCCCAACTCGAGCCCCCTCGATGGGTACACGACACAGAGCTATGCGGCTTGCTTTGGTCCCGATCACACCGCCACTGGACACTTGATGACTGGAAACAAGTAGCCTGGTCTGACGAGTCGCGTTTCCAACTGTATCGGGCAGATGGAAGGATTCGTGTGTGGCGCAAACCCAATGAAGCCATGGATCCCGCCTGTCAACAGGGAACTGTACCGGCAGGTGGGGGGCTCCGTAATGCTATGGGGTGTGTTTAGC
Organism: Macrothele yani; assembly: GCA_039090855.1. Lineage (NCBI taxonomy): Eukaryota > Metazoa > Arthropoda > Arachnida > Araneae > Macrothelidae > Macrothele > Macrothele yani. The sequence goes on along the minus strand of CM076999.1, from coordinate 10,147,501 downwards.
TGAACTTCACTGGGACCCCTGGAGCGTCTACAAACGCGTCTACAAACGTCTGTGACCGGCCAACACTCTGTGCACATCCTTTCTGATGTGGTACACCCGTTCATGTCCTGCATTCATGCTGATGTGTTGGGCCTGTTCCAACAGGACAATGCACCCCCACACAAGTGTGGAGACGCCACATTATGGTTAGAGGAGCATTCATCTGAGTTTTGGGGTGTTGCCATCCCACCCAAGTCACCAGATCTGAACGTGATAGAACACATTTGGGATGCCATGCAACGCGCTATCGAACACAGGAATCCGAGACCTCGGAATACACCCGGAATTGTGGAACGCTCTGCAGGAAGTATGATGTGCATTGCCTACAGCATATTTCCAGAAGCTAGTGGAGTCCATGCCCCGTCGTATTTCTGCAGTCCTACGCTCCCGTGGGGGACCTACCAAGTATTAGACCGGTGTACCAGTTTTTCTGGCACTTCAGAATATATATATATATAGGGATGTAAGGTCAGGTGATGCGCAACATCATAGCCTCTACTTGACAAATGTCAACCCCGCCTTCTCGTGGTGCATCCTGTTCCTACTAAAGAGGCTCTGACGACCGCCAATAGCGGTATAACTATACCATCGGGATTAGAGGAAATGTTATCCCACACTCACCAACCCACTTGGCCAGCGTGGTGAGTTATAGCCAAACTCCTCCAAAGTGACTCCAGAACTCAATTCTAGGCCCTCAGTCTCCGGCAGTTGGAATGTACCTGGCCAAGGCAGCGGCCAGTGCGACATGAAGGCAGAGGGTTCTAAGAATCCCCGGAGGACAGGACTAGGCTGCCATCTGATGCTGACCTTGGCTACGTATAATGGACGCTCCTTTATCTTCTGATTCAAGGCTTCTTGAATTGCAAGAGGAACTACAAAGGATCAAGTGGGACATCGTCGGGCTAAGTGAGGTAAGAAGAAAGGGAGAAGATCTCATTGAACTGAAAAGTGGACATTTCTTCTACTATCGTGGGACAGATACTGGCAGAACTAGTGGTGTTGGATTTATTATAAACAAGAAACTAAAGGATAAAGTTGTAGAAGTTGAAAGTTAATCTGACATAGCTGCACAACTCGTTATCCAAATCTCGAGAAGATACCAGGCTCAGATTATTCAAGCTTATGCACCAACCACAAGTCATCCTGAAGAAGAAATTGAAAACTTTTATGAGGAACTTCGGAATCTAAATAATAAACGGTAAGCAGCACTTGAAGATAAATATGGGAGATTTCAATGCAAAAATAAGGCAACATCAACAGAACGAAACTTCAGTAGGTAAATTTGGTCACGGCAACAGAAACCAGCGTGGAAATACTCTCGTAGAGTTTGCTGATGCAGAAGATTTTCATCATGAACTCCTTTTTCAAGAAAAATCCGCAAAGGAAATGAACATGGAGGCATCCCAATGGATTGACAAGTGAAATTGATTTTATTATGTGTAACAAGAAATTTGTCATGGAAGACTGCAATGTGCTGAATAAGTTCAACACAGGTAATGGACATAGAATGGTAAGATGTAAGATGCACCTCAATGCTAAACTCTAGCGTGGCAAGCTCATAAAACAAACAAAGTGTATTGACATGACCAACCTTAAGAAGCATCATAGTTCCTTCAAACTGGAACTCAGGAACAGATTCTCTACTCTAGAACTTCTAACGTTGGAAGAATTGGACATCTCTGAAGTTAACAGAAAAGTAACCAAAGCTCTTATGGAAACAGCAACAAAATTAGCTGGTATTAAGAACAAGTTGCATATGAACAAAATTATCAGGAAAAACCAAAATTTTGATGCAAAAAAGAAGAGAGATGAGAACAACTAAAGAAGATGCAATTTCCAAAGTGGAATATATACTGCTATGCAAGACAGTACGAAAAAGTATCACTGAAGACGTTAGGAAATTCAACTGTGAACTAGTGAGGAAAGCAGTTGAAAACACCCAAAGCCTAAAGAGATCAAAGGAACATTTCAGTAAAAGAAGAAAACAGATTATGGCACTGAGAAAAGAAGGTGGTTTTGTAACAAGAAATAGAGGCGAAAGTTTGACAAGAGTGAAAGATTTCTACTCAAAACTATGTGAAAGGTATGATACATTTACTCCTGACATCATGAAAGATACCAGCACCATGGTTCTTCCAGTCCTCCCAGCAGAGGTTGCACATGCAATCAAGAACATGAAGCGGGGAAAAGCTCCAGAAGTTGGAATTACCGTAGACATCATACAAGAAGCAAGTGGAGAAATTGAAAGGGGACTCCCCCAAGTTTTCACTCGATGCCTTAATAAAGGGAAGATTCCTGAAAATTGGAACAACGCTACGATGATCCCGCTACATGAAAAAGGTGACATTGAGGATCTCAGGAACTACAGACATGTCAGCCTCCTATCAGTGGTTTATAAAATCTTCACTAAAGTTCTTTCACACCGCTTGAAGGTGACACTGGACATGGCTCAACCGAGAAAACAAGCTGGATTCAGGAGTGGCTACAGCACAATAGATCATATCCACGTACTGAGAGAACTAATTGAAAGAGCGAGGGAATATGAACTTCCATTGTGCATGGCTTTTATCGATTATGAAAAAGCCTTTGATTCGGTGAAACAATCAGCAGTTACAATGGCTCTGAAATCCTGCGGTATTGAAGATGCATACATTAATATTATTAATAACATCTATGAAAATGCAAGTGCAAAGATTCGGCTGTTTGAAAATACAACACACATAAAAATTGGAAAGGGAGTGAGACAAGGTGACACTATATCTCCCGAGCTCTTTAATGCCATATTGAAAAATGTCTTTCGATCACTGAATTGGGAAATCAAAAGGCTGAAGATCAATGGAGATAATCTAACTCACCTTCGTTTTTGCTGATGATGTAGTCAATATTACAGCTACTCCTTCAGAGCTGCAGAGTATGATCCAGGAACTTGCTGACAAGAGTAAAGATGTGGGATTAAAAATGAACTTTCAGGAGACAAAAGTGATGTGCAATGCTTTTACAAGAAATGAAGATTTATCGATTGATGGAGAAAAGCTGGAGATAACCGATACCTACTTTTATCTTGGACAGCAGATATCAACTGAGGGTCACATTGATGAAGAAATTAATCGGCGTATAAAACTTGCCTGAGAGCTTTTGGAAGAAATCAGTATAACTTTCAAGAGCAATATGCCATTATGTCTTAAATGAAAAGTGTTTGATCAATGCATTCTTCCAGTTCTTACGTATGGTGCAGAGACGTGGATCTTAACTAAAAGAGACATACAAAGACTGCAGAGAACTCAAAAAAGCATGGAGAGATGCATGCTTGGTGTAACCAGGAAAGATAAGAAGAGGAATTTGTGGATAAGAAAAATGACAGGAGTGGACGACATCATGGCCAGAGTGAAATCATTGAAATGGCAATGGGCTGGACATGTTGCCAGAAGAAAGGACAACCGAAATTTTAGACTAGATTCCGATGGACAGGAAAAGACCCAGAAGAAGACCACATGGGAAATGGAAGGATGAAATTCGAAAGTATGCTGGAGTGACGTGGAGGAGACAGGCCCAAGACAGACAGTTGTGGAAGAAATTTGGCGAGACTTTCATCCAGCAGTGGATTGATAATGGTTGATGATGATGATGATGATGATGATATATTAGTAAAATGATTCGATTAGCATGGTAGCTTCGTCCACAATAAAATATAACAGGGTAGCTTCCCGCACGTAATCTGTCTTACGGCTCTGGTTCTCTCTCTTCCATGGAACCAGTAGCCCTAAATTAGGGACGGGTGACTGCCCATTGAGCTGCTCACGGTGGTCGTTAAACCTCCAATCAAAAAGACAAAAACAGGTTTTCTGAATGAATTTTGGGTTTTGCTGAAGCCTCTATGCGGAGTTTTACTTTAAAAATGAAAGGGATCTTTTCTTCATGGCATTCATTAATTTCATGCGTTAAATTATTAAAAAGGAAGAAATGCCCGAAATTCCAAAACAGGTGCCATCCACCAGATAACAATGTCAGTCCTTAATGAAACAAAAAACGAAACATTCCTCCGAGAAACAATTACTCCTTTATCTCGGCACGTGTTCACCGTCATAAATGATGGCGCATTAAGTATTTTTTGCCTCATTTGGGCGTTACGATATACATTAGGAATGTCGCAGAAATAATAAAAGAAAAAGACACGCGCTTTAATAGCTTTAAATAAACAGCACCAAATGAGCAGCACCTGAAGACTTAATTAAAATGAAGACTATCGCCTTTAAACGCAAAGCCATGAAGTGATAACAGAAAAAAAATCTGTAATTCTAATTACAAGTATTATCAGAAAATCTGCCAACTCCATGGAGTTAAAGAATCAGTAATTGTTCAAATTTCAGTAGTAGATAAAGCGGAACATTTTTCCCCTATAGAGGCAATATCATTAAAACTGAATATTGCAGCAAAGCGACAATAAACATTTACGAGAAAATTTGGAAATTACTTTCAGTATCATCAGGTGAAGATTCTCGCTTTCCTACAACATAATATTTGTTTACTGTTAACTAAAGAAAGTAATAACAAACAACGGTGACACCGAATTCCATACTGTAATTTGTACGTTTCTTAAATAATTTAGGGAGTGCAAAGTACAGGGTGATCCATTTAAACAAGTACCCTGAAAAAACCTTACATTTTTGCAAGGGATCGCACAAGGAACTTCTTCTTTTCAATAGAAGCAGCAACTCCTGGAGAATAAAAACCGGCACCGTGAAGAAGATTGTTAACCGTAACTGTAACTCAGCTCATGATTTGTTTGTTGTTGATTTGCCATTCACTTGCGTGCATTCGGAAACACGCTCTGTTCCAGAGCGTGTTTTTTTAGTGAAATCGTATTGGGTAACCAATTCTGTCATCAAAACGCAACGAGCATTTCGAAGAGAGTTTAGAGTTCGAAAAGTGCCAAGCAAGTCCACAATTCTGTCTATGGCCAAAAAACTGGAGCAAACCGGTGATCTTCTCAGCGGTAGCGGTAGACATCACCCTCTGATGCCCCAAAACGCGTGTGGACGATGATCGGCAACGTTTACTTCAATCTCCGACGAAATCGTTGTGCAGATTAAGCCAACACACAGGATATTCATACGTAACTTGTCGAAGGGCAGCAAAAAAGCGAATATTCGACCATTTAAAGTGCACGCAATCCATCAGCTGCAAGAATCGAACAAGGGAAACAGAGTAAGTTACTGCAAATGGTTTCAAAATTTTCTTAATTTGCGATCTCTCCATCACATGGTTTACGGATGAAGCCTGGTTTCATCTGTCAGGCTACGTCAATTCGCAAAACAGCAGATACCGGGCTGCCGAAAACCCACACATGTGTGAAACACCGATGCATTCACAAAACGTTGGTGTATGGTGTGCGGTTTCGTCTACGAAAATTATTGGCCCCATTTTTTTCCCTGAGACTGTCAACACTAACGTTTATTGCCGCGTTTTCAATGAATTTGTGGAACAACTTGATGGCATTGAATTGACAGAGGGCTACTTTCAGCAAGATGGCGCTACGTGTCACACATCGAAAGTCTCAATGGAACTCATAACCAGCTTCTTTGATGACATATTAATTCCAAAAAACATATGGCCTCCCCAATCTCCGGACTTAACTTCCCTGACTTATTTTTATGGGGCTACTTAAAGGATAGAGTTTGCAAAACCCATCGAAAAACATTGGATGCATTGCGTGAAACAATCACGACTGAAATTGGCAATGTTACTGCTCGTACTCTACATGAGACATCACTGAATATGGTGCGGCGTGTTCAATTGTGTTTACAAGAAAATGGAGGACAATTCCAACATTTGCTTTGATAAAATGATTCTCCAATACCACATGTATAATTCTCAACTTACTGTATGATTTTATTGTTATTTATAAAAAAGCTATAAGTAAGTCACATGTTACTGGTTTAAATGGAACCACCCTGTACTTGTTTTTTTTTGTTTTTTTGATTGGAGGTTTAACGACCACCGTGAGCAAATCAATGGGCTATAAGTAGTCGCCCGTCCCTAATTTAGGGTCACTGGTTCCAGGGAAGGGAGAGAGCCAGTGCCGTAAGACAAACACAACATCCATGCCTCACCGAGATTCGAACCCGGACCCCGTTCGGACGAATGATCAGAGGCCATCGCTTAGACCACTGCGCCACCGGGGCGGCTGTACTTGTTTGCTGAGAACTAAAGAAAATAATAACAAACAACGGTGACACCGAATTCCATACTGTAATTTGTACGTTTGTTAAATAATTTAGGGAATGTAAAGTATATTTTTCCGAAAGGAAAAATGCAGTGGAAAAGAATATATTTTTGCACCTAGCAGTAACAAGAAAGAGGACACCGAATAAACACTCACGGACAATGAAATTTGCGCACCAAGAAGGAAGCATCGGATTGAAGTGAAATTTTATGGAGGTAATGATATAAATGAATGATACACATGATAACAAAAACAGAGCTCAAAAGCAATTGCAGAAGGATCTGTGGTACGCAGTCCGGTCATCTTCAATAGCGCGTCGCACCGCTTCGTACGGTGATACATGCTGCAATACGGTCCGGCATGTAGTCAAACAGACGCCTGATGTTGTGTGGGCTCGAAATCCCGTATAGTGCGGAACGGCGGCAGCCGGGTTTCAACTGGTCCCACACATGCTCGATAGGGGACATGTCCGGGGAGCTGGAAGGCCATGGAAGTGTCTGCCCATAACGTACGCAGTACTGGGCAACCTGAGCGGAATTATCCTGCTGACATATAGCGTACCAGGAATCCCGGCAAGGAATGGGAGCACATGGGGTCGTAGGATCTCATCCACATACCACTGGGCCATCAGTGATACAGGTATCACTGCTAGAGCTGATCGGCTATCGTAGGCAGTGGCTCCCTATACTATAATGCCTGCAGTGGGGGAGATGTGGAGCTAACATTTAAATGATGTTTCATATCCTTAACGACGTTGAGGAGACATACAGGGGTTGTCCAAAATAATGGAAACACTTCGCTGAAAACAGTGACTTTGGTATGTGCTTCTTTTTGAGTAAAACGAACACATAGCTACAATTGTTTTTGGTAAAAAAGTGTTGCTTATAGTCTCAAGGGTCTATGTGATTGCATTGTAAATCGGAGTTTGCATAATTTCATTCCAGGTGAAGGCACAATGAGTGACATATCGGAGTTCCAAAGAGTCCGTCTGGTTGATGCATCGGTAACACAGTGGCACAGGTATTGGGGGTATCGAGAGTTACCGTGTCGAAGGTCATGACAGCATACAATGTCCACAACGCAACATCATCTGCGAGACCCAACTGTGGAAGGAAAACCAACATCACTGCGAGAGACAGGAGGACATTAAAGAGGATTGTAACCACAAGGAGGAAGACCACGGTGACGAAATTGACTGCAGAGCTTAATGCACATCTCCAAAACCCAGTGTCGACCCATACCGTACGAAGGGAACTGCATAAGCACAATATTTACGGCAGAGCTGCGATTACAAAACCCCTGGTGTCACAGGTGAATATGAAACAGAGACTACAGTGGTGCCAGGAACATATAACGTGGACTGCGGATCATTGGAAACATGTCTTGTTTTCCGATTAATCACGTTTCTCACTATTCCCCACCACAGGACGGGTTTACGTGTGAAGATCCCCCGCAGAAGCCTACAACCCAGACTGTCTCCTTCCTACAGTGAAGCATGGGGGCGGTTCCGTAATGGTTTGGGTCATGACCTCGGGGTTTGCAGCAGGTCCCATTATCACCTTACACGGACGGATCACTAGCGGTGACTATGTCACTCTTTTGGCCGACCATGTGCATTCAATGGCGCAGACATTGTTTCCGTCAGGGGATTGCACCTTTCACGATGATAATGTCCCGATTCACAGAAGTCGAACTGTTCAGTCATGGTTTGAGGAACATGAGGATGAAGTGGCACACCTCCCCTGGCCTGCACAACCACCGGACTTTAACATCATTGAGTCCTTGGGGTCTGTGTTGGAAAACAGAGTGCGATCCGGTTATCCTCCTCCGGCGTCTCTAAAGGAATTGGAGCGCTTTCCTCAAGAAGAATGGTACAATATATCACTTACCACCATCCAGGACTTGTATGCGTCCATTCCAAGGAGGATTCAACCAGTTTTAAATGTCAAGGATGCTTCCACACCATATTAGGTGCGCAACACCTATTGTTTCAAGGTGTTTCCATTATTTTGCACAACCCCTGTATAAGCTTAATGGCGATGGGAGACACACATTTACATATCCCTAATTTACCGCGAAAGGTCATCGGGAGTTACTTATTTAGCAGACCCCGCACTTTGTTCTCGAGCACGTTGCCATTTTATTCAAACTCCTGTGCCAAACAACGCCCTATAGTCAGGAGAGTGTAATGCCGTTGGAAAACACCGATTTACATATCCCTAATCCGCCGGCAAAGTTCATCGCAAGTTACTTATTGGTCATCCCTTGTACTTTGTTCTCCAACAGACTGCCTTTTTGTTCAAACTCCTGCGCCAAACAACGCCCTCTAGTCGGGAAAGTGAAATGTTCGATTTGCGTATCCGTAATTCGTCGCCAAATGTCATGAGAGCATACTTGCTCATCAGCGTTCTTACTTTAGAGGTTAAAAGCACCATCAGCAATTGCCATCCATACGGGTAATTCCCCAGAAATATTGAAAGCTGATATATAGACAAAGAGTAGCCAGTATATCAGCCGATTAGAAAGTGGGATTTCAAAATGTATCACGTACTTTTCGAATTGAGACGCCATTTCCGCGCCACATGGGTCTTGGAGGTTATTTTTTTAATAATTTCTACGACGTCTGTCGGATAATTCAATACACTAAGTCGTTGTTCTAATGTTTTTCTTATTACTGAACTACAAATAGGTAGTTTCGAATGTCACATCACGTTGGGGATGTGGCAAGAATACATCGCGATATTCGATTGAGTAGAGCAACGCACCTTCGTGCAAGAAGAAAGGAGGAAGAAAAAAATCGATGAATTTAACCACAAATGGCATCAGTTAAGTCGATGATAAACGGAGAGGGAAGAAATAGATTTCCCATCTCAGACACCAGTGGAATGTTGTCATAAATAATTCATTTGGATTCCACGTGAAAGAAATAGCTTAGAAGAAAAGTTTCCCGTACTTTTGAGCAATGTTCGAATCATCAGGGGACCGCATCTCTATCGAGTAATATCTTTCCATTTTGTTCTTTTCGTTATTACAGGGTATTTATTTCAGCTGCAACCAAAAAGTTCGGAAAGAGAAGGGGAGTGAAGGAAAGAAATAAAAGAATACCGTAACTTGGAGCAGATGTCGGCAGATGTTACTTCCGAGAGTTTGAAATTGTTGAGTCATTGATCTGTAATTTCATAACCGCGAAAAATTGAATGCAAGACTAAATGGCATGCTGACAACTTCTCAAATAAAATAAAATGATATACGATTTGGAGTGCGTCAATGACCTCTCACCTGTAAAACGTTCTTTTGACGACTCCAGTTTCTGCGACGCGTCATCATCATCATCAACCATTATCAATCCACTGCTGGACGAAGGTCTCCCCAAGTTTCCTCCACAACGGTCTGTCTTGTGCCAGTTTCCTCCATGTCACTCCCGCATACTTTCGAATTTCATCCACCCATCTCCCATGTGGTCTTCTTCTGGGTCTTTTCCTGTCCCTTGGAATCCAATCTAAAATTTTGGCTGTCCATCGATGGTCTATCCTTCTGGCAGTATGTCCAGCCCATTGCCATTTCAGGGATTTAACTCTGATCATGATGTCTTCCACTCTTGTCATTTTTCAGATCCAAGAGTTCCTCTTCTTATCTCTCCTGGTTACACCAAGCATGCAACTCTCCATGCTGCTTTGAGTTGTCTGCAGCCTTTGTATGTTTCTTTTAGTTAAGGTCCACGTCTCTGAACCATACGTAAGCACTGGAAGGATGCATTGATCAAACACTTTTCTTTTAAGACATAATGGCATATTGCTCTTGAAAATTATGCTGATTCTTCCAAAAGCTCTCCAGGCAAGTTTTGTACGCCGATTAATTTCTTCATCAATGTGACCCTCACTTGATATCTGCTGTCTGAGACAAACGTAGGTGTCTGTTATCTCCAGCTTTTCTCCACCAATCGGTAAATATTTATTTCTTGTAAAAGCATTGAACATCACTTTTGTCTTCTGAAAGTTCATTTTTAATCCCACTTCTTTACTCTTGTCAGCAAGTTCCTGGATCATGCTCTGCAGCTCTGATGGGGTAGTTGCAAAAATGACTACGTCATCAGCAAAACGAAGGTGGGTTAGATAATCTGCATTAACCTTTATCTCTTTGTTTTCCCAGTTCAGTGATTGAAAGACATTTTCCAATGTGACATTAAAGAGCTTGGGAGATATGGTGTCACCTTGTCTCACTCCCTTTCCAATTTTTATGTGTGTTGTATTTCCAAAAAGCCGAATCTTTGCACTTGCATTTTCATAGATGTTATTAATAATATTAATGTATGCATCTTCAATACCGCAGGATTTCAGAGCCATTGTAACTGCTGATGGTTTCAGCGAATCAAAGGCTTTTTCATAATCGATAAAAGCCATGCACAATGGAAGTTCATATTCCCTCGCTCTTTCAATTAGTTCTCTCAGTACGTGGATGATATGATCTATAGTGCTGTAGCCACTCCTGAATCCAGCTTGTTCTCTCGGTTGAGCCATGTCCAGTGTTACGCATATTACAAGGTATTTTTGATGATTCTTTCACGGCAGCCGTAAAGTAAATCTCATGCTTAAAATTGCTATGCATGTGACGCATATTCTAATTTAACTTTCATTTTTAGTTCACTTTCCTGTGTAAATTTGAGTTTGTTCTCTTTTACACTTTCCAAACTTAACGTTATGTCTTTTCCCTCAAACGAGAATATTGTTGGCAACACCCTGAGGTCGGAATAAAAGTGAATAAGAGTGTGGCCGGATAAGAATGATAGATGACAAGTTAGTAAAATCATGCAATGCATGATTATAATACGCTTTCCAACATACCAGAAATCATTACTCAAGTCATCACTGAAGTTATGAGGATAATGGCTGTGGAATAAATCTTGGTCCTGTGCCCTGACTTTGATCCCATTTCGATTATATTCAACAGATTCGGTTCAGTATACCTCCGAAACAACGTGATAAAGTTTTATCGAATCGAAGCATTTTTATGTAAGTTATGATGTATAAGGGCTATGGAAAAAATCCGCTCCTGTGTCCTAAACTTTCACCCATTTCGTCCATTTCCAACAGGATTCGTCCCCAGGCAGGCCCCTACAACATACTAATATTTCATCGAAATCGAACCATTTGTACGCAAGTTATGACGCATGGGGGCAATGGAATGGATCATGCTGCTATTTCCTGACCTTTGACCGCATTTTCCCAATTTTCAATGGGGTTTGTCTACAGGTGGTCCCTTACCACATACTAAAATTTCATCGAAATCGAATCATGTTTACGCAAGTTATGACGCATAACGGCAATGGAATAGATCCCGCTCCTATGCCGTGACCTTTGACCCCATTTTGTCCATTTTTAATAGGGTTCGTTCCCAGGTGTTCCCCTACCACATACTAAAATTTTATCGAAATCGAACCCTTTTTACGATAGTTATCGTGCAGACAGACAGACAGACAGACAGACAGACGGATAGACGGGCGGATAGACGGACGGACAAAGCTGGAGCATATACGCTTCTTCAACCTACGACTGAAAAGCATAAAAAAGGCAATGCAGCGATTGTTTAAGGTAGACGTTAAGTAATTTTTCTTCCTATACTTCCAATGGAAAAACTTTTGTACACATTTTCTTCACAATTAATGTATTTCGCAAGGATGAAAATTTCAACATCCATTAAAATAACTTCATATTATAACTTGGAATACTTTACGCGAGTTATCGTGCAGACAGACAGACGGACAGACGGGCGGATAGACGGACGGACAAAGCTGGAGCATATACGCTTCTTTAACCTATGATTGGAAAGCATAAAAAAGGCAATGCAGCGATTGTTTACGGTAGACGTTAAGTAATTTTGCTTCCTATACTTCCAATGGATAAACTTTTGTACGCATTTCCTTCACAATTAGTACGTTCGCAAGGATGAAAATTTCAACATCGATTAAAATAACTTCATATTATAACTTGGAATACTTAATATTTTCTAAAACATAACCATAATTATACTAAAAATCAATAACTTTTCCTTTGGTTGTGTTGTAACCAGAAAAAAGATGGCGCGACCTGTACTTTGATGTCGTCAGTAGACAAACAAATGTTGGATTGCATAATTATGGTTATGTTTCAGAAAATATTAAGTATTCCAAGTTATGAAATGAAGCTATTTTAATCGATGTTCAAATTTTCATCCTTGGGAGCGCCTTAATTGGGAAGAAAATGTGTACAGAAGTTATTCCATTGAAAGTATAGGAAGCAAAAATTCTTGACGTCCACCTTAAAGAAAAATGTTGGATGGTGAACGTTAATGCTTCTTATGGATAAGTGATTGCTTAATTGCCGTTTGAGTATCTGTGAAGCTTACGTGTTCCACTTTAATAACAGAGTTCGGTTCTAGTGGATATTAATTCTATTTCTAGTGTTCTGTAATTAATTGATAGTGTATATTAATCAAAGATTTCGTGATGTCCCCTTGTTGAAGTGCAATTAATCAAGTACCTATTGACAGCAATAAAGGATTAGCAGTAAGTAACAACTTCCTGACTTTATTTGAGTGACTCATATTTCACTATATAGGTGAAGTTTTGATCTGTGTAGTGTTTTGGTAAGTCAGCTATACACACAACCGCTACATGTAGAGAAAATGGATAACGGAAGTTGTCAAAGCCATTGGTGAAATTTATTGTAACTTTTAAATAATGTCCCATGAAATGACGCAACCGTAGCTAATTTCTACTCGAAAATTTCACAGTCGTACAGGTATAATATAAACACTTACCTAATAATACACTGGCGTGCAAAAATTAAGGACGAGACCATTTTTCGAATGTAACGTCGTGCAGAAGTGCTCCATATCGACTCAAATCATACCATAAGATCCCCAAGATGTAAGAATATGGGACAAGTGAGCAAAACCGTCCAAACAAGGAATCCAAAGGATACAAAGGCACTTTATTGAAAAGGTAGCTTCGAGCACAACTGGACAGAAGACAGAAACGTCCATGTGACAGGTGGCTGCCAAGAAAAGTCCAATCTTTAGAAGGGAATATGATCACCCCTGACTGCGTTGCAGGATTTACAACGTCTGTCCATGCTGAGGACGAGGTTGCCAAGCAGCTGTTGAGGCATCGCGGCCCAATCCTCTTGTAGCGCCAATCGCAGCTGCGGAATCATTGCTGGCGGCTGGTGACTTGCTGCCAAGCGTCTCCCGAGAAGGTCCCACACGTGTTCGATTGGATTTAAGTCCGAGGACCTTGCGGGCCAATCCATGCGTTGAATATCTTCACTCTCCAACAGCTCTGCGACAGCCACTGTACGATGAGGTATAGCGTTGTCGTGCATGAATAGGAACTCAGGACCCACAGCACCTCTAAACAGACGCACGTGAGATAAGAGAACCTCGGTACAATAGCGGACACCAGTGACTGAACCTACTTGAAGGACGTGGAGGTCAGTATGGCTACCAAGCATGATACCGCCCCAAACGAGAACTCTGCCACCTCCACACCGGTCCCTTTCGATGATGTTGGAGGTGTGATTGCGTGTTCCCTGCTCTCTCCAGATGTGTATACGTCCAGAATCCCTCGTCAGACTAAATCGGCTCTCATCCGTAAAGAGAACTCGACCCCATTGCTGATGTGGCCAGTTCTTGTGTTCCTGGCACCACAGAAACCGCCGTCCGTCTCCTATAAGCAGGCGTTAATGGCACACACCGTACTGGTCGTCGTGCAAATAGACCACCTTTGTGCAGCCTCCTTGCCACGGTAAAACGCGATAACGGACGTTAGTTGTCTGTTGCATGTACCTTGCGATTTCTCGCTCTGTCTTCCGTCTGTCTCTTCTCGCCTGTAGGACAATTTACCTGTCGTTCACCGCTGTGGTTGCTCGTGGACGACCACTGCTAAACTCTCGGACAGCTGCTGCTGTCATTTGAAATGCTCTCCAAGCTCGTGAAACGATGCTGTGAACGATTCCGAACTCCTCGGCCACACTAGTCGCACTTCGACTTTCTTCCAACTTCCCAATGACGCGACCTCGGGCAAAGTGATCCAGATGTCGTCTACTGGATTGCCTGTGGCCCATATCACACGGTGGCATCAACTCGACGTCGTTCAAACCGATGTACGCCGTGCAATAGCTTTTGCCGAATTCCTGAGTGGTCTTTCGGTCCGTTCTGCCTGCTCGTTCCGCTTTTATGCTAATTTCTCCTCTTCGTTCTTAATTTTTGCACACCAGTGTAGGAATAATCACCTTTGCCCCAGATGACAGCGGCGAGACGGCGTGGCATGGAGGCAATGAGTCCCTGGAACGTCACCTGCGCATTCGGACTGCAGCAGAGCACGTAAATAGTCCCACAAATGCTCTATCGAATGGAGATCTGGCGATTTCGCAAGCCAAGCAAGGACGGCAACTACGCTGTCGTGTTCGGAACCAGTTAGCACCCCTTTAGTGACGTGGCTAGCGGCATCCTGTTGGTAGATACCATTATCACCAGGGTGAATGTCTAACATGAAGGGATGCATCTGATTAGCGAGGACGGACAGGTAGCCATTGGCGGTCGGGACCCATTCAGTGGTACCAGGTCATACCAGGAAAACATTCCCCATTCCCGCTCACTGCCACCGCCGGCCTGTACTTGACAGACACGGATGCCAAAGTGTTGGTTCTCGTGCTTCTGTCGTCGTATCCGCCACCGCTCATCACTTCTATGGAGTAGAAAAATGTCCATTCGTCGTCCAAGGTAACCTTTTTCCACTGTCCAATGCCGGTAGTCCCATTAGAACTGCAGGTGTCGTTGTCCATGGAGCTGGGTTAACATGGGCGCCTTGACGCCGCGTCTTCTCCAGAGACCCATGCGTAACAGGGTTCGCTCTATTGTTATTGGAGACACGTACCTGGGTGCCCCAGTGTTCATTTGCATTGTCAATTGCTGCACTGTTGCGCGTCGATTGCCATTTATCAGTCCACGGAGGCGACGTTCTCCTCTGGGGTAGGTGGCCTTTGGGGCTCCAGAGTTATGACGTCGGGAGGTCCTCTGTGTGCGAGCGGTCCATTCTTTGCACACATTTACTACAGCGCCTCGCGAACAGCCCACGAAGTCTACTGTTTCTGAGATGTTTCCACCCTTGGTACAGTAGCTGATGATCATTACTTTTTGAATGTTCATCAAATCACTACATCTTCCCATTTTACTCACATAACGCACTATGGCTCGTGTGTCGTGGCCGGCCGCTTCTATCTCCGTGTTGTCGACCTTGTCACGTGCACTCTGTCACGCCCCTGGTTGGGTTCACTATGATTCCGGGGGTGGTCATATTATCTGATACCACCGTGTGTGTGCTCTAGTCTCCCCGAGAGCGCAGTGGTCTAAGCGTTGGCTTCTGACCATTCCTCGGAGATGGGTCCGAGTTCGACTACCGGGAAGGCATGGATGTTTTGTTTGGCTTACGGCACTGGGTCTCTTCCCTAGAACCAGTGATCCTAAATTAGGGATGGGCGATTGCTTATAGCTGGTTGAGTTGCTCACGGTGGTCGTTAAACCCCCGATCAAAAAATATACACTATATTGACAAAAATCACCGCACACTCCTCCAAAAGTAAATGAACGGATCCGCTGCGTTGTTAAGATGCGCGGTACAGCTCCAAACGGTATAAAAACAAGCCTGCGTCTGACCGTGATCATATCGCCCGCTGAGCTTGAGTGAAAATGTCGCAGAACTGACTTTGAGAAAGGAAAGATTGTTGGTTGTTATATTATTGGGTTGTCCATAAGAGAAACCGAGAGGCGTTTAAACATACCTAGTCCACTGTTTTGGATGTAGTGAATAAGTGTAAGACACATGTCGTGCCTGAAGCAGCAAAACGTACTTGCAGACAATCTCTTATAAAGGGCGTCGAATCCTCAGGCGAGTCGTTACAGCTAATTGACGGAGTACTACTACACAAGACCTCAGTGTACAGGTGAGTAAAAATACTGGAACCTCGGTAAGTACACGTACAATTCGCAACGAACTTCATTCCATGGATTACCGTGGTCGTACGGCTGCTCATCAGCCGGAGCCCAGGCCGTTTGCGTTAAAGCAGCTTGCCTTACCCACTGAGCCGGAAAGTCGCAGGAATCAGACTCATCTTCAAGGTAAAACTATCAGACTCACGTTCAAGACAACACTATCAGACTCACGTTCAAGATAAAACTCTCCTATTGGCAGAATGTGTTGGTCATATGGATACGAAAAAAGTGAGAGTGGAATTTTTCCGTTAACATACAGAAGGAATTGCGGAAAGGTTTCTGAATATTCATAGTTTTCCGTTAAAACATCTTAAAAACGGTAATTTGTCGTCAATATAGGAAAAGAATTGCGAAAAGGTTTCTGAAAATTCAGAATTTTCAGTTAACACATCTTACAAACGGTAATTTCCGTCAATATAAGAAAGGAATTACGGAAAGGTTTCTGAAAATTCAAAATTTTCCGTTAACACATCTTTAAAACGGTAATTTACCGTCACTATAAGGAACTGCGGAAAGGTTTCTGAAAATTCAAATTTTCCGTTAACACATTTTAAAAACGATAATTCGTCGTCGTTATAAGAAAATAATTGCGGAAAGGTTTCTGAAAATTCAGAATTTTCCATTAACACATCTTAAAAACGGTCATTTGCCGTCAATATAGGAAAGGAATTACGGAAAGGTTTCTGAAAATTCAAAATATTCCTTTAACACATCTTAAAAACGGTAATTTGCCGTCACTATAAGAAAGGAATTGCGGAAAGGTTTCTGAAAATTTAGAATTTCCCGTTAACACATCTTAAAAACGGTCATTTGCCGTCAATATAGGAAAGGAATTACGGAAAGGTTTCTGAAAATTCAAAATATTCCTTTAACACATCTTAAAAACGGTAATTTGCCGTCACTATAAGAAGGGAATTGCGGAAAGGTTTCTGAAAATTCAGAATTTTCCGTTAACACATCTTAAAAACGGTAATTTGCCGTCAATATAAGAAAGGAATTACGGAAAGGTTTCTGAAAATTCAGAATTTTCCGTTAACACATCTTAAAAACGGTAATTTGCCGTCACTATAAGAAAGGAATTGTGGAAAGGTTTCTGAAAATTTAGAATTTCCCGTTAACGCATCTTAAAAACGGTAATTTGCCGTCAACATAAGAAAGGAATTACGGAAAGGTTTCTGAAAATTCAGAATTTTCCGTTAACACATCTTACAAACGGTAATTTGCCGTCAATATAAGAAAGGAATTGCATAAAGGTTTCTAAAAATTTCGAATTTTCCAATCCTGCGAAAAATCCATGAAATCCGGTTTCTTTCAGTCATTTCACGCAGAAGGTTGTATCAGAAATATATTTCTTTAATTCTTAAAGCGAGTTACGGAAAGTGGTTCGTTAATTTCAGAATTTTTTACTGTGTGATATGCTCACAACATCGTAAATTTAGTGTAATTTTACGTATTTTTTCAATGGATTTGCTTACCCATTTCCCGTGTCGGCGGAGTAATTGCTTGATATGCTGAGAGAGACAGTTATTTCTCTGCGACACGATATATTTCCTCTTGTGTGAAATAATGAGCGGATATTTCACGCTTGCAGCAACCGTAATCATTTGTAGAAGAGTCATCTCGAGTAACTGGGGCTGAGATATTTCAGAAAGCGGAGAACAATTAACCTCTTCCTACTCGTAGTTCATCATGTTCAGCGAGCGGGTCAATTTACCACCAACATGTCAGAGAAACCAATCACAGCTCTGTGCCTTTAATGACCTCCTTCGTCTCCGAGAACACTGTGCTGAGAGCTTCCTAGTTCTTGTTTCCAAGAAGTCCTCGCGATTGCATCAAATAGTTACAATTGTCAGGATTCTTCCGTGTTGAAGAATTTTTTCTCAAGAGGTTACTAACCAGAATGTTCAACGAAGTTGGCAAGACATCGTCCATATTTTTCTCCCATGCGGTATTACTCCTGGAATTTATTGCCGAAATAAATCAGAAATTACTTGCTATCATTTTACAAGTGAAATAACCAGAGTTCGGATTATATGCAATTCCATATTTGTATGTTGAATTAAACTCATAAGACGCGGACATTGCTCGTAAAAATGCACATTTCAATCAAAAGTGATTCATAATTTATTTACACTTTTAACTTATTGAACTTATTTATATTTATTTGAACTTTACTGAATTTATTTTTCTCAAGATCCTGAACGATGGCAGAATAGAGCATACTCAAGCTGAAGCAAACAAGGGTGCTAATTTGATTTTGCGTTATACGTTGACGTTTTCATTATCTGAAACAGCAAGGTTACTAACCAGAATATTAAACTAAGTTTCCAGAACATCATTTAGTATTCATATTTTTCTCCCTTGTGGTGTTATTCCTGGAATTTATTGCCAAAATAATCAGAAATTACTTGCAAGTGAAATAAACACGAATTATATGCGATAGCATATATGTATGTGAAATTAAATGCATAAAACGCGCAAATTCCTCGTAAGAATGCATATATTAGTCAAAGGCGATTTATACTTCATTTGAACTTTTAACTTATTTGAAATTATTGAACTTACACTTACTTGAACTTTATTGAACTTAATTTTTCTCAAGAGGTTATTAACCGGAATAACAAACTAAGATTCCAGGAGATCATTTATTGTACATATTTTTCTTCATTGTGGTATTATTCCTGAAAATTATTGCCGAAATAAATCAGAAATTACTTACTATCATATTACAAGTGAAGTACCCAGATTTAGGATTATATGTGATTGCATATATGTATGTGAAATTAAATGCATAAACGCGCAAATTCCTCGTAAGAATGCATATTTTAATTAAAGGCGATTTATACTTATATTTGACCTTTTAACTTATTGAATTTATTTATATTTATTTGAACTTTATTGAACTTAATTCTTCTCAAGAGGTTACTAACCAGAACATTAAACTAAGTTTCCAGGACAACACCTAGTGTCCATATTTTTCTCCCTAACGGTATTATTCCTGGAAATTGTTGTTGAAATAAGTCAGATATTATTTGCTGTCATTTTACAAGTGAAATAACAGGAGTTCGGATCACATGCAATTGCACATTTGCCTGTGAAATTAAATGCATAAAACGCGTAAATTCCTCGTATGAATGCATATTTTAATCAAAGGCGATTTATACTTTATTTGAACTTTTAACTTATTTGAAATTATTGAAATTATACTTTTTGAATTATTACAGGTACTTATTTGAACTTTATTGAACTTAATTTTTCTCAAGAAGTTACTAACCGGAATATCAAACTAAGTTTTCAGGAGATCATTTAGTGTCCATATTTTTCTCCATTGTGGTATTATTCCCGTAAATTATTGTCTACATAAATCAAAATAACCGGAGTTCGGATTGCATGCAATTGCACATTTTCATGCGAAATTTCTTCGTAAGAATGCGTGTTTTCATCAAAGGCGATTTATACTTTTTTTGAACTATTTGAACTTTTAACTTATTTGAACTTTATTGAACTTAATTTTTCTCAAGAAGTTACTAACCAGAATTTTAAATTAAGTTTCCAGGATATCATTTAGTGTTCACATTTTTCTCAATTGCGGTATTTCCTGGAATTTATTACCGAAATAAATCAGAAATTACTTGCTATCATTTTACAAGTGAAATAACCAGAGTTATTATACGCAGTTCCATATTTGAATGTGAAATTAAATACACAAAACGCGCAAATTGGAAGTAAAAATGATCATTTTAGTCAAAGCTATTTATGCTTTATTGGAACTTTTAACTCATTTAAAATTATTGAACTTATTATTATTGAACTTATATTACCTATTTGAACTTTATTGAACTTAATTTTCTCAAAAGCTTACTAACCAGAATATTAAACTAAGTTTCTAGGATATCATTTAATGTTCATATTTTTCTCCCTTACGGTATTATTCCTGGGAATTATTGCCGTACTAATGGGTTGTCGGAAAGGTAATGACCTATTTTGGCACCCGATGGCGGTTGGGCGGTTTTGGTAGTACCAGACGCATGCGCAGCTCTGTTATCGCTATGGCATTCGACAGGTTCTAATTCTAGCTGCAGTCTAAAAGGAATAGTGAGCGATTTGGTTCATTTGCGGAGATTTGACATCAAGTTGAAGATGGAAGACCAAACTGTGCATGTTCGCCATATTTTACTGTTTTACTTCCGTAAAGGGAAGAACGCGCGTCAAACTTGTGAAAAGTTGCGTAAAGTGTACGGTGATAATGCCCTACAACAACGATAGTGCCAGCGGTGGTTCGCAAAATTCCGTGCTGGTGATTTTGACCTCAACGATGCTCCTCGGTCCGGGAGGCCCAACCGAGGTTGATGACGACCAAATCAAGGCATTGATCGAGTCAAACCCTAGTTACACGACACGAGAGATTGCAGACACATTGCACATCCATCATTCAAGCGTTCACGATCCCCTGAAGAAGCTCGGATACGTAAGCAAGCTCGATGTAAGGGTTCCTCATGAACTCAAAGAAGCTCAATTGACGGCGCGTATAAACATCTGCGATATGCTCATTAAACGTGAGGAAAACGATCCTTTTTTGAAGAGACTGATAACTGGTGAAGAAAAGTGGATTGTGTACAACAATGTGCTGCGCAAATGGTACGGTCTTTGTCCCGACTTGCTGCTTCGCCTCAAACGACATCCAAAGTAGACATTCATAAGCGGAAGGTTCTATTCTCAGTGTGGTGGGATTTTAAAGATGTCGTGTTCTTCGAGCTCCTACCACGGTACCAAACAATCAATTCGAATGTGTACTGTCGGTAGTTGGACAGTTTGAACGAATTCATCATCCAGAAACGTCCAGAGCTCGCTCATCGTAAAAGTGTTGTGTTCCATCACGACAACGCGAGACCACACGCAAGTTTGATCACCCGCCAAAAAATATTGGAGCTTGGGTGGGACGTGTTGCCACACCCAGCATACTCGCCTGACCTTGCGCCGTCAGACTTCCACTTGTTTCGCTCTTTTCAACAGTCCTTGAGTGGTATAACGTTCAATTCAGATGAGGCTGTAAATCAGCACCTTGTACAGTTTTTCGCCACGAAAGACAGGTCCTCGCAGCTCACTGAAAGATGGCAAAAGGTTATCGAACAAAACGGTCATTATATCAATTGTTTGATCTTTATACTTTCTATCAATAAATGACCGTTGCAGTACATGGCTAAAATACGTCATGACTTTTCCGACAACCCCATAAATCAGAAATTACTTGCTATAATTTCATAAGTGAAATAACCAAAGTTCGGATTACATGAGGTTGGGGAAACGGTAGCATCAAAATTATATGACCACCACCGGAATCTTAGTGCCCCCCCCCCCCGCGCTTTAGAAAGTGCACGTGACAAGGTCGAGATATAAGCGGCCGACCAGAACAGATGAGCCACAGTGTGTTACGTGAGCAGAAATGGCAGAGGTAGTAATTTGACGGACGTTCACAAAGGAATGATAGAGGTCTGCAGGGGCCCGGGCTGGGCATTCAATATTTAATGTGAAACAGACGCGGGCCGAGCAGGGTTTTTGTATGAGCAAAACAATCGATGTAGGGGGCCTTTCTCGTTTGGAAATCTCACAACACACAGCAGCAGGATAAGATTGAATAATTTCCGCTGATGGAAAAAATAGAAGTTTTATGACATCCTTCCCTTCTACAAAACAATTGGAGTGGGTCAGATTCCTTAGTTTTTCAATGTGAATGTGGTCCCTTCTCTCTCTCCCTAACTTTCACCCTCCTCTCATGATTCAGGGCAGGCTATTAACTGCAGCATTTCCTAAACCGAGCAACCCGCTCGCAGACCAGGGCTGTCGCAGACGATCTTTTTATTGTTCTGGTCGGCGGCACTTTGTTCTCTAGATGTGTGAAAATCTTTTAAGTTGTCTTAAATGGAACGGGAGAAATAGTCTGGGGAAACGTACTTCTGTGTATAAATCTGGGCCGTATTTTCCCGATTTGTACTATCAGGCAGCCGTTTTCAAAATTTCTGTGACACTAATTAACTGGGCAGTCTCTCGTTGTTTTCCCTTAGCATATGCTTAGTTCAGTGTTGCTGATAAATACACTTCCATTCTTATTATGGAGTTTAAGAAATCGAAAGATGTTCGCGAAAAAATCACTTTCGGTGGATATGTGCTTGTAGAGTATGTAAAGGGGGAAAGCGATATTTGGAAATATTTTAAATTACTGTCCCGTTCTGAAACTAATTGGCCGGTAAACGTAGTGCAGTGCACTAAATGCAAAAACTTCTTGAGTTACGATAGCACTAAGTCTGGAACATTGCATCTTAAACGGCACAAATGTGCTCCACACACACACACACACGGGGGAAATATTAGGTTCTAGCGATATGATATGCCAGTAGAGATTGTTTTTTTTATTGGAGGTGTTTAACGACCATCGTGAGCAATTCAATGGTCTATAAGCAGTCGTCCGTTCCTAATTTATGGTCACTGGTTCCAGGGAAGGGAGAGAACCAGTGCCTTTAGGCAACCACAACATCCATGCCTCACCGGGATTGAAACCCGAACCCCTTTCGGACGAATGATCAGAGGCTATCTCTTAGACCACTGCGCCACCGGGGCGGCCCAGTAGAGATAGGTGCAGTTTATAAAGCCATAAAATCTACTCCCAGTAAAACGATTGGACTCATAATTCTGGATATTTTGTACTTTTGGAATTACCCCCCACCCCCACCCCAGTGATGGGTAGTTACAATCACTACCAGGGTATACGTCCAACATAAAGGGATGCATGTGGTCAGTGAGGATAGACAGGTAGCCATTGGCTTTCAGGAGCCCATCCAATGGTACCAGAGGTCTCAGGTCATACTGCGAAAATATTCCTCAGACATGCACACTGACACCGACGACCTGTACTTGACCGACAAGCGTATCAAAACAGTCTGTAATAATCGTGTGAGGCAGTCGAAGGCAGATACAATACAAGCCGAAGCACACAGGAGAGAGTCACTGTGATGAGGACGGTTGAGTCTTCGGAAACGGGAGAGAACCTTCTAGAGACCAGGAGCAACATGAAGAGCAGAACGAACACTAGGAACAGTAGGCGAGACGAGACAAAATGGCGGGGCAGAAAACAAAACAGAACACTGCTAATAAAACCGGGAAGAAGGCACGGTGGAACCACAGAAGGAAACACAGGAGCTTGTAACGTACCAGGAGATGTGACGTACCTGCCAGAAAGACGCACACAACATAAAGGTAGATAGGAATCAGAATAAAACGTCCGCGTAGCTCAATTGGTAGAGTGACTTATTCCGGAATGAGGGGATCCGGGTTCGAATCCTGGCGTGGATAAAAATGACGGAGAAATTTACTTCGTTATAATGGCGCTCGAACTTTCCGGATGACCCGACCGTTCAAAATCTCGCAATGGTGTGATGTTATTTCCACACCGCGAGATAGGAAAAATAAGAGAATCCCTTCTCCAGCACTTCGAAAAAAAAATAATAAGGGGGAGATGATGTAACGTACCAGGAAATGTGACGTACCTGCCAGAAGGACGCACACGACATAAAGGCAGATGGGAATCAGAATAAAACGTCCGCGTAGCTCAATTGGTAGAGCAACGTATTCCGGAATGAGGGGACCCGGGTTCGAATCCTGGCGCGGATAAAAATGACGGAGAAATTTACTTCGTTATAAGCTAAATAGGACACCGGCGAGAGATGCAAACTTGAGAAAAACTAAATGCAGAAAAACATTCGTGCACATGAACCATTAGGATGAATACCGTCTTCACACGATTTTAATGATCTTAAAATATGAAATATATATACAATTAAAATACTCTAAAACACACTGGCATTTTCAGAGCGACAGTCGCCCCATCATCAGGTGTGATCGGATCTCCCAAACCGTTCATTATAAATATCTGTAGTGCGCCATAACAGCAATCGACGTAACAGAACCTTGCGATATACGCGCCATGTGTCCCTGCGCCGCCCCGGTGGCGCAGTGGTCTAAGGCGCGTTGACCTCTGATCATTCGTCCGTAAGGGGTCCGGGTCCGAATCCCGCTCAGGCATGGATGTTGTGTTTGTCTTACGGCACTGGCTCTCTCCCTTCCCTGGAACCAGTGACCCTAAATTAGGGACGGGCGACTGCTTATAGCCCATTGAGTTGCTCACGGTGGTCGTTAAACCTCCAATCAAAAAAAAAAAAAATGTGTCCCTGCGGTTAAACCACGATCAGAGCGACACCACATCACAAATCGTAAACATGATTACAACTGCAACATTAAGTATTAAAGTCTAAAAAAGGAAGGTAGTTCTATGGATTGTCCAACACCAGAAACGTCTTTTGTCTACAAGTGTTGGACAATCCATAGAAATATCTTCCTTTATTAGACTTTAATACTTAATATTGCAGTTATATTCATGTTTACGTATTGTGATGTGGTGTCGCTCTGATCGTGGTTTAACCGCCGGGACAGATGGCGCGTACTTTGCAAAATTCTGTTACGTCGATTGCAGTTATGGCACACTACAGATATTTATACTGAACGGTTTAGGAGATCCGATCACACCTGATGATGGGCCGACTGTCGCTCTGAAAGTGCTAGTGTGCTTTAGAGTATTTTAATTGTACATATATTTCATATTTTAAGATCATTAAAATCGTGTGTAGACGGTATTCATCCTAAGGAGAAAAACTAATAAGGTTTTCAAGAACACCGGAGTAACTTTCCACTTCCGGGTGAGAGCCCGCAAGGTGGAAAAATGCAGTATAGAAAGCACCAAGATCGTCAATCAGAGTTAAGTAAACAGTTGGATTGTAGGAGTCTAAAACATACTCAATTGCAGCATCGAAAGAAGATTTAAAGAATAAGGGGAAATCATTTTCAAATGAAAGAGTCTGCGTAAACTTGGGAACGGTCTTGAGATGAGAAAGAATCTCAAATACAAAGGAAGAAGTGTCATAAAGATGAATAAATGCAACGGCGGCAGGAGGAAGAGTGGTGCAAGGTAAAGAAAGATGAGGAGGCGACATAACCACAGCAGCTCCCTTGGCGGGAGTCCCGCGATTAAACCGACGACGGCGCTTCTTATTAGGAGCAATATCAGTTGGGAAGTGATGACGAACAAAGGTCTTCGCTCTTTCCACGTTCATAAGTGAGTAACGGAAAAATTCTCATTGGCCGCCACCGGGAGTCGAACCCAGGGTCTTCCAGTTACGCGCCGGATATGCTTCCGCTACACCACAGCGGCCTCGAACTCCTCCGGACTCACACGCGCTAACTGCCAAGCCAATTTGGCAGGTTGCTTCTTGGAGCCCCGCACAATGCTGGGGATTCACCAAAGATGGTAAGCTTCCTGGTCCACGTTAAATGTCTGTATTAATTAAGTGTTGACGAGTAGAACAAGACGACACAGAAGGAGCAACCAGCGATGAATTAGAGATCTGACAGGAAATATCCGGAGCAAGATCGGAGGACACAAGCAAAGAAGTAACGGAGGGGACAAGAGAAACTGTTGGAGGTGAGGTTTCACACATATCCAGAAGAGAAGCTGTGCTTGAAAGCGGTGGCCGATCACGGAGGCCGATCACGGAGGCCGGAAGTTGTAGCACAGGCTACGGCATCAGAGACATCAGAAGAGTATTGCGAAGGTGAGGCAGGCGGAGAGCATACCGGAGTACTGGAACCGGTAGAGTTAAGATGTTTGACTGATGGTGGCGAAGCCGACGTAAGGAACGGGGATGGTGCAGCAGAAAATCCCGGTATCGTGATGGACGAAGTGACATGCGAAGATGGCACCGAAACAGGAGCAGGAGATTCAGATATATCCGCAACAAGCGACGTTGATGGGGAAGGAAAACGTCGAACGGAGGTTGGCTATAAAGATGATGATGAAGACTGAGAAGGTGGGAACGAATCAGGCAAAGGAATGATACCCGAAAACGAAGAAGGGAGTTGTGTAATAGGAACTTGGGCAGCTGTTGAGAAAGCACATGATGAAATGAGCGGACAGTGCGAACGATGATGACCAGACTTTTTACATGAGTAACAATGATAGGCACTGAACACGTAGATAACGACAGTGTGATGTCCACTGAGCACCTGGAAAGTGGTGGGGCAGGAATCAATAGAGTCTATATGAGGGAAGAGAACGAAGGCTTGGCGTATGAAGCCTATAAAAAGGACGATCACCATGATCGGTAGGGGCGCCGGGGAGCGTGTGGATATCACCAACAACGCGTCCACCCCGAGAAAGAAGTGCAATGAAAAGCTCATCGAAAACTTCCCGAGGCACAGAATATAAATTAAGAAGCACGGGACAACGTGCAAAGGGGGTTAGGACCAAGCTATGATCTCCAACGGAAAGACTAGTCGATAGGACTTGAGAAACATACTCAGGTGAAGAAAGATATATAAGAACGGAATAAGGCTTTCGTGCAAAATATGTATAACGAAGTAAATTTCTCCGTCATTTCTGTCCACGCCAGGATTCGAACCCGGATCCCCTCATTCCGGAATAAGTCACTCTACCAGTTGAGCTACGCGGACGTTTGTTCTGACTACTATCTGCCTTTATGTCGTGTGCGTCCTGCTGGCAGGAACGTCACATCTCCCCCCAAAGAGGGCTGGGGGCATGGCCCACGGGTCAGCCGTGACCAGGAATCGTTGCAGGCAGCCATCCACTGTAGAACGTGCACTTGAGAACTCCCAGTCAATCTGGTGTGTGGAATGCAACGTCACACACATTTATTTTTCGAAGCGCTGGATAAGGGATTCTCTGATTTTTCCTATCTCGCGGTGTGGAAAGAACATCACACCAATGCGAGATTTTGAACGGCCGAGTCATCCGGAAAGTTCGGGCGCCATTATAACGAAGTAAATTTCTCCGTCATTTCTGTCCACGCCAGGATTTGAACCCGGATCTCCTCATTCCGGAATAAGTTGCTCTACCAATTGAGCTACGCGGACGTCTTATTCTGATTCCTATCTGCCTCTATGTCGCGTGCGTCCTTCTGGCAGGTACGTCACATCTCCTGGTACGTTACATGTGTAATTGCACCAAGAGGTAAATACGATAATGCAGACATGTGGACTTGCAGCTTGACATTGGGTAAGGCATAGAACTTGACACCCAAACTGAGAGTGGAAATCATCGACTTACCAAGAGCTGAGAATTCAGATACACGCGCAATGAGCGTAGCACCTTGACGGACAATAATTGAATCCAAAGATGTCGGGAGAAATGTCTGGAACGTTGAATACTTTTCTGTAGCAGGATGAGAAGAAAGGCAGTCCAGGGACGTATCCAACTCATTCGGAGGATAAGTCATGGAAGCAGCACATGACGGCGTGAGAGCGAAGTCAAATCCAGAAGCAGAAGCACAGGCCGTGCATAATGTGTAGAAATGCAGCAGCAGATAGCACGCAGCTCCACTATAACAGGGTGGAGCACTAGGAAGGCAATCGGCACACCGGGGAAAGCAGCGCAGAGAACCACTAGCGATGGGTGGAGCAGCGACAGGTAGAATAAACAGTCAAGGCGAGTCACGATGGCCAGATTGTAAACAGACACAACGAGATGAAATTTGAAGGAATGTCGGTAAAATAAGCACTTACCGACTCGGGAAAGTTGCTAGGAAGATAAAGTACACCTTTATGCACGAGCGAAGCACAAATTAAAAGAGCAACAGGCACACTTAGCAGGCAAACAGGCCGCACACTGCAGAACTCGGAAGGGTGTGGTCATCAGATGAAATTATGATGTAATATCGATGCAATATGCACTTACCAACTCGAAAAAGTGGCAAAGAAGATATCACACACCATTATGCACGAGTAAAGCAGAAATTTAAGGAGCAACACGCACTTTAAACAGGAAAACAGGGCGCAACATGCAGGGCTCGAAAGGGCATGTTCGACAGCCATAAAGCAAGGACTGTTACGGCATGGTTTGACGATAATTCAGTATCGTGTGTGGTCTGGCCTGCACAGAGCCCTGATCGTAATCCCATAGAGCACCTATGGGATGAATTAGAGCGCCGCATAAGAAGTTTGGAACCAAGGCCTACTACTAAGCAACAGTTAGAGGCAGCATTATGTACTGAATGAAAGCGCATACTTAACACTGTGTTCCAAAACGTTGTGGAAAGCATGTCTCGAAGGGTCAGAGCATGCATTCAGGCTAAAGGTGCACCGACACCGTATTGTCAATAAGTGGTGTGTTGTGTTTTTCTTCTAGTTGTCCGGTGACTTTTGTCAATATAGTATATGCTTGACGTTTTGTTTGTTTGCACACAGTACGTGTTTTCGGTCGTTTGCAGCATAGGAAAACTGCCTCGCAGAAGGTATGCCCATTTAAGTCTTTGAACTGTCCAATGAAAAACCGCCGTTTTTTCTGGTCACCCCAATAAAATGATATTATTTCAGCCAGGAATTTCACTTAGAAGTAGAAAAAAGAAATTAAAAAAAAATTGCTTTTTCTTACCCAGATGTTAAATTCTACACCTACAAGTTTAATGACCATCTTGCGGTTTTTGGAGTAGTTAATTTCCGTTCATAATTAACAGTTTTTTTGTTGTTTTTTTCAATGGAAAATTTTCAATTTACAAACCAGACGGCTGTAATTCAGAAAATTACTTTGCATTGTCGAAGTTTTGAGCTTTAATCTCTAGAAATCCCTTTACGCTTCATTAATTAAATAAATTTTTCATGAAATAATTTAGGACTAACGCTAATTTAAGTGATGTTTGGTCATGCAGCACTTGATGGAAAGAACTGAAGGAATGCGGCAATAAAAAAATAAGAAAATAATGAAAAAAAGAGAATGCATGATTAATCACTAATTGCTCAGCTTTCAGAAGTGAACTAATTGCAAGTTTATTTCGGACAGATTGAAAGGGCTGCACGTAAAAAATGAAGAGGAGGGGGCGTGATTGTTGGGAAAGGAAATAGGGAATAAGCTGACGTCGAAGAGCTAGGGGTTTTATCTTTTTCGAACGATCAGCTCTCGGGAGCAATATATGAAAGATAAAATTGGCGTTGACAGCAAAGCAACAGTTTTCATTTTTAGCTTATTAAGAAAGACAAGATAAATGACCGTATGTATGATGGGTGGAATTTTAACATCGATTTTTGTAGCTGTAATAGAAACATGGCACTGTTTTCTTACTAGAACGTTTCGGAACAAAAATTTAATGTTAAACTGTCGTCTATCACTACACTGATGGCATCAGGATTACTGTCTTAAAGATTCGGTGGTTTTACTGTCCCGCGAGACTGTATCATTCTGAGAAAGAGAGTGACAGAGAGGAGGGGAGAGGGGGAGGGGGGAGGGGGCGGGGAGAGGGGGCGGGGAGAGGGATTTCCATCTTTATGAGCTTGCCAGATATTCTCATAAACGTGAGACGTTTTGCATGAACTTTCAGTAAAAATAACTACCTCAAAATAACATACAAAATAAAATGACCCAGAATTCTTGGGTGTAATAAGTACATCTTGAACAAAATGTCTAAAATTTATTGTGCCAATTTCATGATTTTTTTCATTTTGAATATAAGCAGTTTTGAATGAATTACAAATTACAATGAAGTGCCAAAACTCATGGGATAGCAGTATGCGGATTTTTAACTGGCGCTGCCGCCGTATAAAGGCTTCGACGCACGCCACGATTTTTATCTTGGGGCGCATGTGGCCTAGTGGGCAACGTTCGTGACTGCTACGGAAAGGACTTCAGGTTCGATTCCAAACAGGTACAAACGCTCGATCCACTAAATATCCGCCGTGCGTCGGATGGGCACGTTAAGCCGTCGGACCCCGGGTACTGGCTCCCCGGTAGTAAATAAGGGTGTCTTCCTCCCTCTTTCTACCTCGCTTCGGTGTCACACTCCTATCGGGCGCTCTGGCCCAAATCTCCTAGCTTCCTATTTCTAAGGGTTGTTTAAGACCTAGGGTCAGACACTACCTTCCTAAAATCCTCTACATATGATAATTTTTTTAGTTGCGAGGTGTAATCTCGTGAGTCAGGTGGAACACTCGCCAGCAGGATTATGGCAAGCCGACGTGAATTATGGGAGTTCGAACGAGTGGGAGCCGGACGGATGTAAAATTCAACCCCCATTCACACTATTCCACACCGCAGAACGTGTTTACGTGTTGAGAACACTGTCAGAAGTGTACAACCTAGACTGTCTGCTCCCAACCGTGCAGCATGGAGGTGGTTCTATCATGCTCTGAGTCGCCATTTGGTGCTTTTCAGCAGGTCTCCTGCTCACTTTGAAAGGACGGATGACTGGCAGGGAGTATGAAACCATTTTGGCCGACCAAGTCCATCCAGTGCTCAGGCATTGTTCCCTGCAGGGGATGCCATCAATCAAGATAATAATGCCCCAATTCACAGAGCTCATAATGTCCAGTCATGGTTTGAGGAACATGAGGAATAACTTTTGTATCTTCCCTGGCTTCCTCAATCACCAGATTGGAACGTCATCGAGCCGTTGTGGTCTGTGTTGGAAAAACAGAGTAATATCCTGTTATCCTTCTCCTGCATCTCTCAAGGATATGAAGCACTTCTTCATGAATAATCGTGTAACATCCCACTAACCACCATCCAGGATTTGTATGCGTCCATTCCAAGGAGGATTCAGGCGGTTTTGAATGCCAAAGGTGGTCCCACACCCTATTAGGTACGTAAATCCTTCTTTCTGCATGAAGAATGGTGTAACATCCCACTAACCACCATCCAGGGATTTGTATGCGTCCATTCCAAGGAAGATTCAGGTGGTTTTGAATGCCAAAGGTGGTCCCACACCCTATTAGGTACGTAAATCCTTCTTTCTGCATGAAGAATGGTGTAACATCCCACTAACCACCATCCAGGATTTGTATGTGTCCATTCCAAGGAGGATTCAGGTGGTTTTGAATGCCAAAGGTGGTCCCACACCCTATTAGGTACGTAAATCCTTCTTTCTGCATGAATAATGGTGTAACATCCCACTAACCACTATCCAGGATTTGCATGCGTCCATTCCAAGGAGGATTCAGGCGGTTTTGAATGTCAAAAGTGGTCCCATACCCTATTGGGTACGTAAAACCTTCTTTCTGCATGAAGAATGGTGTAACATCCCACTAACCACCATCCAGGGATTTGTATGCGTCCATTCCAAGGAAGATTCAGGTGGGTTTGAATGCCAAAGGTGGTCCCACACCCTATTAGGTACGTAAATCCTTCTTTCTGCATGAAGAATGGTGTAACATCCCACTAACCACTATCCAGGATTTGCATGCGTCCATTCTAAGGAGGATTCAGGCGGTTTTGAATGCCAAAAGGTGGTCCCACACCCTATTAGGTACGTAAAACGTTCTTTCCGCATGAAGAATAGTGTAACCACTATCCAGGATCCACCATCCAGGATTTATATGCTTCCATTCCAAGGAGGATTCAGGCGGTTTTGAATGCTAAAGGTGGTCCCACACCCTATTAGGTACGTAAAACGTTCTTTCTGCATGAAGAATAGTGTAACCACTATCCAGGATCCACCATCCAGGATTTATATGCTTCCATTCCAAGGAGGATTCAGGCGGTTTTGAATGCCAAAGGTGGTCCCACACCCTATTAGGTACGTAAAACCTTCTTTCTGCATGAAGAATGGTGTGACATCCCACTAACCACCATCCAGGATTTGTATGCGTCCATTCCAAGGAGGATTCAGGCGGTTTTGAATGTCAAAAGTGGTCCCACATCCTATTAGGTACGTAAAACCTTTTTTCTGCATGAAGAATGGTGTGACATCCCACTAACCACCATCCAGGACTTGTATGCTTCCATTCCAAGGAGGACTCAGGCGGTTTTGAATGCCAAATCTGGTCCCACACCCTATTAGGTACGTAAAACCTGGTTTCTGCATGAAGAATGGTGTAACATCCCACTAACCACCATCCAGGATTTGTGTGCGTCCATTCCAAGGACGATTCAGGCGGTTTTGAATGCCAAAGGTGGTCCCACACCCTATTTGGTACGTAAAACCTTCTTTCTGCATGAAGAATGGTGTAACATCCCCCTAACCACCATCCAGGATTTATATGCTTCCATTACAATGAGGATTCAGGCGGTTTTGAATGCCAAAGGTGGTCCCACACCCTATTAGGTACGTAAAACCTTCTTTCTGCATGAAGAATGGTGTAACATCCCACTAACCACCATCCAGGATTTGTATGCGTCCATTCCAAGAAGGATTCAGGCGGTTTTGAATGCCAAAGGTGGTCCCACACCCTATTAGGTACGTAAAACCTTCTTTCTGCATGAAGAATGGTGTAACATCCCACTAACCACCATTCTGGATTTGTATGCGTCCATTCCAAGGAGTATTCAGGCGGTTTTGAATGCCAAAGGTGGTCCCACACCCTTTTAGGTACGTAAAACCTTTTTTGTGCATGAAGAATGGTGTAACATCCCACTAACCACCATCCAGGATTTGTATGCGTCCATTCCAAGGAGGATTCAGGCGGTTTTGAATGCCAAAGGTGGTCCCACACCCTATTAGGTACGTAAAACCTTCTTTCTGCATGAAGAATGGTGTAACATCCCACTAACCACCATCCAGGATTTGTATGCGTCCATTCCAAGGAGGATTCAGGCGGTTTTGAATGCCAAAGGTGGTCCCACACCCTATTAGGTACGTAAAAATTTCTTTCTGCATGAAGAATGGTGTAACATCCCACTAACCACCATCCAGGATTTGTATGCGTCCATTCCAAGGAGGATTCAGGCGGTTTTGAATGCCAAAGGTGGTCCCACACCCTTTTAGGTACGTAAAACCTTTTTTGTGCATGAAGAATGGTGTAACATCCCACTAACCACCATCCAGGATTTGTATGCGTCCATTCCAAGGAGGATTCAGGCGGTTTTGAATGCCAAAGGTGGTCCCACACCCTATTAGGTACGTAAAACCTTCTTTCTGCATGAAGAATGGTGTAACATCCCACTAACCACCATCCAGGATTTGTATGCGTCCATTCCAAGGAGGATTCAGGCGGTTTTGAATGCCAAAGGTGGTCCCACACCCTATTAGGTACGTAAAACCTTCTTTCTGCATGAAGAATGGTGTAACATCCCACTAACCACCATCCAGGATTTGTATGCGTCCATTCCAAGGAGGATTCAGGCGGTTTTGAATGCCAAAGGTGGTCCCACACCCTATTAGGTACGTAAAACGTTCTTTCTGCATGAAGAATAGTGTAACCACTATCCAGGATCCACCATCCAGGATTTATATGCTTCCATTCCAAGGAGGATTCAGGCGGTTTTGAATGCCAAAGGTGGTCCCACACCCTATTAGGTACGTAAAACCTTCTTTCTGCATGAAGAATGGTGTGACATCCCACTAACCACCATCCAGGATTTGTATGCGCCCATTCCAAGGAGGATTCAGGCGGTTTTGAATGTCAAAAGTGGTCCCACATCCTATTAGGTACGTAAAACCTTTTTTCTGCATGAAGAATGGTGTGACATCCCACTAACCACCATCCAGGACTTGTATGCTTCCATTCCAAGGAGGACACAGGCGGTTTTGAATGCCAAAAATGGTCCCACACCCTCTTAGGTACGTAAAACCTTCTTTCTGCGTGAAGAATGGTGTAACATCCCCCTAACCACCATCCAGGATTTATATGCTTCCATTCCAAGGAGGATTCAGGCGGTTTTGAATGCCAAATCTGGTCCCACACCCTATTAGGTACGTAAAACCTGGTTTCTGCATGAAGAATGGTGTAACATCCCACTAACCACCATCCAGGATTTGTGTGCGTTCATTCCAAGGACGATTCAGGCGGTTTTGAATGCCAAAGGTGGTCCCACACCCTATTTGGTACGTAAAACCTTCTTTCTGCATGAAGAATGGTGTAACATCCCCCTAACCACCATCCAGGATTTATATGCTTCCATTCCAATGAGGATTCAGGCGGTTTTGAA
The DNA here is from genome assembly GCA_039090855.1 of Macrothele yani. NCBI lineage: Eukaryota > Metazoa > Arthropoda > Arachnida > Araneae > Macrothelidae > Macrothele > Macrothele yani. The sequence continues at coordinate 10,113,239 of CM076999.1, read as the reverse complement.
TGCCAAAGGTGGTCCCACACCCTATTAGGTACGTAAAACCTTCTTTCTGCATGAAGAATGGTGTAACATCCCACTAACCACCATTCTGGATTTATATGCTTCCATTCTAAGGAGGATTCAGGCGGTTTTGAATGCCAAAGGTGGTCCCACACCCTATTAGGTACGTAAAACCTTTTTTCTGCATGAAGAATGGTGTAACATCCCACTAACCACCATCCAGGATTTGTATGCGTCCATTCCAAGGAGGATTCAGGTGGTTTTGAATGCCAAAGGTGGTCCCACACCCTATTAGGTACGTAAAACCTTCTTTCTGCATGAAGAATGGTGTAACATCCCACTAACCACCATTCTGGATTTGTATGCGTCCATTCCAAGGAGTATTCAGGCGGTTTTGAATGCCAAAGGTGGTCCCACACCCTATTAGGTACGTAAAACCTTTTTTGTGCATGAAGAATGGTGTAACATCCCACTAACCACCATCCAGGATTTGTATGCGTCCATTCCAAGGAGGATTCAGGCGGTTTTGAATGCCAAAGGTGGTCCCACACCCTATTAGGTACGTAAAACCTTCTTTCTGCATGAAGAATGGTGTAACATCCCACTAACCACCATCCAGGATTTGTATGCGTCCATTCCAAGGAGGATTCAGGCGGTTTTGAATGCCAAAGGTGGTCCCACACCCTATTAGGTACGTAAAAATTCCTTTCTGCATGAAGAATGGTGTAACATCCCACTAACCACCATCCAGGATTTGTATGCGTCCATTCCAAGGAGGATTCAGGCGGTTTTGAATGCCAAAGGTGGTCCCACACCCTTTTAGGTACGTAAAACCTTTTTTGTGCATGAAGAATGGTGTAACATCCCACTAACCACCATCCAGGATTTGTATGCGTCCATTCCAAGGAGGATTCAGGCGGTTTTGAATGCCAAAGGTGGTCCCACACCCTATTAGGTACGTAAAACCTTCTTTCTGCATGAAGAATGGTGTAACATCCCACTAACCACCATCCAGGATTTGTATGCGTCCATTCGAAGGAGGATTCAGGCAGTTTTGAATGCCAAAGGTGGTCCCACACCCTATTAGGTACGTAAAACCTTCTTTCTGCATGAAGAATGGTGTAACATCCCACTAACCACCATCCAGGATTTGTATGCGTCCATTCCAAGGAGGATTCAGGCGGTTTTGAATGCCAAAGGTGGCTCCACACCCTATTAGGTACGTAAAACCTTCTTTCTGCATGAAGAATGGTGTAACATCCCACTAACCACCATCCAGGATTTGTATGCGTCCATTCCAAGGAGGATTCAGGCGGTTTTGAATGCCAAAGGTGGTCCCACACCCTATTAGGTACGTAAAACCTTCTTTCTGCATGAAGAATGGTGTAACATCCCACTAACCACCATTAAGGATTTGTATGCGTCCATTCCAAGGAGGATTCAGGCGGTTTTGAATGCCAAAGGTGGTCCCACACCCTATTAGGTACGTAAAACGTTCTTTCTGCATGAAGAATAGTGTAACCACTATCCAGGATCCACCATCCAGGATTTATATGCTTCCATTCCAAGGAGGATTCAGGCGGTTTTGAATGCCAAAGGTGGTCCCACACCCTATTAGGTACGTAAAACGTTCTTTCTGCATGAAGAATGGTGTGACATCCCACTAACCACCATCCAGGATTTGTATGCGCCCATTCCAAGGAGGATTCAGGCGGTTTTGAATGTCAAAAGTGGTCCCACATCCTATTAGGTACGTAAAACCTTTTTTCTGCATGAAGAATGGTGTGACATCCCACTAACCACCATCCAGGACTTGTATGCTTCCATTCCAAGGAGGACTCAGGCGGTTTTGAATGCCAAAAATGGTCCCACACCCTCTTAGGTACGTAAAACCTTCTTTCTGCGTGAAGAATGGTGTAACATCCCCCTAACCACCATCCAGGATTTATATGCTTCCATTCCAAGGAGGATTCAGGCGGTTTTGAATGCCAAATCTGGTCCCACACCCTATTAGGTACGTAAAACCTGGTTTCTGCATGAAGAATGGTGTAACATCCCACTAACCACCATCCAGGATTTGTGTGCGTCCATTCCAAGGACGATTCAGGCGGTTTTGAATGCCAAAGGTGGTCCCACACCCTATTTGGTACGTAAAACCTTCTTTCTGCATGAAGAATGGTGTAACATCCCCCTAACCACCATCCAGGATTTATATGCTTCCATTCCAATGAGGATTCAGGCGGTTTTGAATGCCAAAGGTGGTCCCACACCCTATTAGGTACGTAAAACCTTCTTTCTGCATGAAGAATGGTGTAACATCCCACTAACCACCATTCTGGATTTATATGCTTCCATTCTAAGGAGGATTCAGGCGGTTTTGAATGCCAAAGGTGGTCCCACACCCTATTAGGTACGTAAAACCTTTTTTCTGCATGAAGAATGGTGTAACATCCCACTAACCACCATCCAGGATTTGTATGCGTCCATTCCAAGGAGGATTCAGGCGGTTTTGAATGCCAAAGGTGGTCCCACACCCTATTAGGTACGTAAAACCTTCTTTCTGCATGAAGAATGGTGTAACATCCCACTAACCACCATTCTGGATTTGTATGCGTCCATTCCAAGGAGTATTCAGGCGGTTTTGAATGCCAAAGGTGGTCCCACACCCTTTTAGGTACGTAAAACCTTTTTGTGCATGAAGAATGGTGTAACATCCCACTAACCACCATCCAGGATTTGTATGCGTCCATTCCAAGGAGGATTCAGGCGGTTTTGAATGCCAAAGGTGGTCCCACACCCTATTAGGTACGTAAAACCTTCTTTCTTCATGAAGAATGGTGTAACATCCCACTAACCACCATCCAGGATTTGTATGCGTCCATTCCAAGGAGGATTCAGGCGGTTTTGAATGCCAAAGGTGGTCCCACACCCTATTAGGTACGTAAAAATTTCTTTCTGCATGAAGAATGGTGTAACATCCCACTAACCACCATCCAGGATTTGTATGCGTCCATTCCAAGGAGGATTCAGGCGGTTTTGAATGCCAAAGGTGGTCCCACACCCTTTTAGGTACGTAAAACCTTTTTGTGCATGAAGAATGGTGTAACATCCCACTAACCACCATCCAGGATTTGTATGCGTCCATTCCAAGGAGGATTCAGGCGGTTTTGAATGCCAAAGGTGGTCCCACACCCTATTAGGTACGTAAAACCTTCTTTCTGCATGAAGAATGGTGTAACATCCCACTAACCACCATCCAGGATTTGTATGCGTCCATTCGAAGGAGGATTCAGGCGGTTTTGAATGCCAAAGGTGGTCCCACACCCTATTAGGTACGTAAAACCTTCTTTCTGCATGAAGAATGGTGTAACATCCCACTAACCACCATCCAGGATTTGTATGCGTCCATTCCAAGGAGGATTCAGGCGGTTTTGAATGCCAAAGGTGGTCCCACACCCTATTAGGTACGTAAAACCTTCTTTCTGCATGAAGAATGGTGTAACATCCCACTAACCACCATCCAGGATTTGTATGCGTCCATTCCAAGGAGGATTCAGGCGGTTTTGAATGCCAAAGGTGGTCCCACACCCTATTAGGTACGTAAAACCTTCTTTCTGCATGAAGAATGGTGTAATATCCCACTAATCACCATCCAGGATTTGTATGAGTGCACTCCAAGAAGGATTCAGGCGGTTTTGAATGCCAAAAGTCGTCGCACACTCTACTACGTACGTAGAACCTTGTTTTCCTAAGTGTTCACGTTAATCTATTGAACCCCTTGTACATTGTTGTGAAACAATGAAGTTAACTATTGTTGCATCGCAACCGGAGACACGATGAGATCTCAACAAAGATTAAGTGAAACAAATGCGGGATTACACGATTGTACAATACAAATTTGAAAGATGTAAATCCGTACTTTGGTGCAAATATGACATGGATGTTAAGTTGGATAACATTTGGAAAACTTGCAAATTTCGCCTTCGTCGAGCGAGAATCGAACCCGCGTCTCCCGGATAGCGCCGGAGAATTAAGCCACTACACCAGCGACAACAACCAACTTTCATGCTTCCTATGTATTTTAATATAACCGTCACAGGTTTTACTAGTCGAAGCAACCGGCATTCATATGCAGCATATCTATACGGACGTTATCCGGAGACGCGGTTTCGACTCCCGCTCGAGGTTGACGAAATTTTCTTTCGGATATTATCTCACTTAACATCCATGTCATATTTACCACGATAAACGGATTCACGTCTTCCAGATTTGTAAATATTAAGGTGGAGGTCTAGTAATTTTGCTTCCTATACTTCCAATGGGCAAACTTCTGTACACATTTTTTTCATAATTAATGCGCTCCCAAGGATGAAAATTTGAACATCGATTAAAATAACTTCATATTATAACTTGGAATACTTAATATTTTCTAAAACATAACCATAATTATGCAATCCAACATTTGTTTGTCTACTGACGTCATCAAAGTACAGGTCGCGCCATCTTTTTTCTGGTTACAACACCACCAAAGGAAAAGTTATGGATTTTTAATATAACTATGGTTATATATTAGAAAATATAAAGTATTCCAAGTTATAATATGAAGTTATTTTAATCGATGTTCAAATTTTCATCCTTGGGAACGCATCAGTTGTGAAAAAAATGTGTACAGAAGTTTGCCCATTGGAAGTATAGAAAGCAAAATTACTAGATGTCCACCTTAAGTGCTTTAGAAACTAATAAATCAATTAGAATTCAGTAAATTCGAATTTAAAAGAAAAGTATTTGAGGCGCATCATGCCCCCTTAATCACTGTGTCTATATCAAATTTCTACTCTCCACTCTCAGTAGTTTCCTCTGCAGGCGAGCCACATACAGACAGACAGACAGACAAGGTAATTTTATTGCTTAATTCAGATAGAATAGAGTTCTTGGAGAATGATACTGATTTAGAACTTCAGGTTGGAAGCACGGTTTTTACCAAACTGAATTACCGGTGTTATTCTAAGTTGAAAAAAACTGGTGCATGTTATTAAAAATATCTGTATAAAGTCAGAAATATTAAACAGCCTTTTTTTTTTTTGCAAAAGAATGATCTCCTAAAAGATATTGTAACATTTCCTCGCCTTCACCAGGATTGCTCCCCTGAACATGAAATCTTTTGATACAGCAAGAACTGGAATGTAATTTGAATTCAGTTGGCTGGCAGGAAAAGAGGAAACTTCAGAGCAACCACGCAGCACATACACATTAGTAGGATTAGGATAGCATTAAGAAGCAGCCAATTAGGTAAAAGGATGTCTATGAGTATCTGTAACAACTGATAGGCAGCTAACGTGAATTTTAATGTGTTTGACGCACCCCATGTGTACACAATAAAAGTTTTAACACGAACACAACATTTAATTACAGAGGATGCTCACACATTTTTAGAACGACTTTCCAGCGATATAATTAAAGTCTAAAATGAAATTATTTCCTTCTTAAATGTTCTACGTGATAGCTCTTCCTCTGGGCTATGAATACATCTAGATTCCCAAGATAACAAGGCATTTCTTAAAATTCGTAGTTTTATTAGGTTGGTGAGAATGAAATGTCCTGCGGGAACGAGCAGTGGAGACAGGCCCCCCATCACAGCGGAATGGAACCACCCACAGGTGTTGCGGGTATGACGTCACAGAGTTACTATAAATAACTACCACGTGTGTGAAGAGCAAGTTTCAGGCCTGATTTGTTTGGACGTAACGTGGCTTGCAAAGGAAACATGCAGACGCCGGATTTGAGAGTCATCTTCCTGTATGAATTTAAACTGGGCCATTCTGCAAGAATTTCAGCTCGAAACGTTAACAAAGCATTTGGGGAGAATATAGCCAACGAACAAACCATTCGGCGATGGTTTGTGAAGTTTCGAAGCGGAGATGCGGACCACCAAAACGAACCACGTCACCGACCTGCTCTTGTTTCTGACGATGTTCTGTTACGTGTGGTTGAAGCGGAACCCCGAAAAAAACGGGTCTGGTTCAGTTGACCGACGTTTACTTTACCGAAGGGTCACTTGACCGAAAATCACTTCACCGAAAATATTGTTTCACCAAAAGATCACTTGATCGAGACGTTCATTTCACCGAAGGGTCACTTGATCGAAAGGTACATTTCACCGAAGGGTCACATGATTGAAAAGTTCATTTTACCGAATGGTCTCTTTACATAAAAGTTCATTTCATCGAAAGGTCATTTCACCAAAGGGTCGGCTTATCGAAAACTTTGGATTTCATTACAGGATCTGTTGAAGCATGGTGCAAGTTCTGCAGACAGACCATCGAAACATTACTCAAATTGCACTTTTGATTTCTCCGTGTCACAGAGAACGCAAAGATTTAATTTTAAGACAAAAGCAATTAATTTTAAGTCCCTAGGCCTCGGCTTAGGACTTTTTAGCAAAGTTTAATCATATTCATAAGGTTTACATGAAAGTCATGTTCAGTTCTTATGTTCATAAGGTTTACATAAAAAGTAAAATTGATAATGTTGTACATTTTTTCAGGCAAAAAGAATCAATTTTAGGTCCCTATGCCTTACCTTAGGCTTTTTTAGCAAATTTTAAATGTCCGTGCTCATATTCATAAGGTTTACCTAAAAAGTCAAGTTAATAATGAACCACATTTTTTCAGGGAAAAAATTTTAGAGCCCTAGGTCTCGGATAAGGGCTTTTTAGCTAATTTTAACCGTGGGTGCTCATGTTAATAAGGTTTACATAAAAATTTACTTTACATTTTATGTAATGCGTATGAATATGAGTAGAGTTAAAATCTGTTAAAATGGTCCGTATCTAGGCCTATGATAAAAAAATTAAGGTTTTGTGGTTGAGTAAAAGTGGAACATTATTTACTTCATTCACTATGTAACCCTTATTAATATGAGCTCAGAGGATTAAAATTTGACAAAAAGGCATAGATCTAGGCCTTATAATTAATGTTATATTTCAAAAAACCTACTCATGGGGAGGTGTTTCATAGAAATTAAAACTGTATTTTTTATACAATCCGATAATGTTTAGGTGGCCAGTTTTTCAAAAACCAGCACCACACTCCAACAACAAAATTCAAAGTTGTCGATAAACTGACCATTGGGTGAAATGATCTTTCGATATAATGAACTTTTAGGTGAAGTGACCTTTCCGTGAAATGAACTTTTCGGTCAAGTGACCCTTCGGTGAAATGTACCTTTCGATCAAGTGATTTTCGGCGAAGTGATTTTCGGTCAAGTGACCTTTCGATCAAGTGAACGATACCCGACCGAAAAACGTGTCGTGAGAAAGCGGCAGAGGTAGGTGTCCACCACAGGACAGTTGGTCGGCGTCTGGCTGCGCTGGGTGAGGTCAAAAAGCTGGACATGTGGCTGCCGCATAAGTTGACAACTGCCAACAAGACTGGGCGTTTGGAAGTCTGCACGTCGATGCTTGCCAGGAATAAACAGGAACATCTACTGCATCGAATCGTCACCTGCGACGAGAAGTGCGTTTTTTTATGATAATCGGAAACGATCTGCACATAGGTTAAACACTGCACAGTGTGCTGGACGGCATCGCGAGTCACCCCCACACACCAAGAAGATTATGCTCCTTATCTGGTGGTCCACAGTCGGGATAATTCATCGCAGTTTCTTGGCAAGAGGCCGAACCATCACTGCAGAACGTTATTGTGCTGAATTTTACCAGATGCACAAGAGATTGCTGCAGAAACAACCGGCTTTGGTCAACAGGCGTGGTGTTCCTCTGCTCCAGGATACGTCTACCCTCATGTCGCCCAACGAACAATGCTGACACTAAGGACCTTGGGCTATGATGCACTACCTCATCCAGCCTATTCCCCAGACTTGTCTCCGACAGGCTATCGTCTGCTCTAACGCCTTGATCACTATATTTCCGTGAAACAGTTCACGACAGACAATGAGGTTCAACGTGCAGCTGATGACTTGGTCGGGTCGCAGCCACAAGAATGTTTTCGTTCCGGGATCTTGGCTTTCCCGGACGGATGGCAACTATGTGTCGATGTTGAGGGGATTATTTTGCCTATGAAAGTTGTCCTACTTTTCCGTTCTAGCCGGCCACGTGTGCTGGTGCTCATCTTTTCGTTCTAGCCGGCCACGTGTGCTGGTGCTCATCTTTTCGTTCTAGCCGGCCACGTGTGCTGGTGCTCATCTTTTCGTTCTAGCCGGCCACGTGTGCTGGTGCTCATCTTTTCGTTCTAGCTGGCCACGTGTACTGGTGCTCATCTTTTCGTTCTAGCCGGCCACGTGTGCTGGTGCTCATCTTTTCGTTCTAGCCGGCCACGTGTGCTGGTGCTCATCTTTTCGTTCTAGCCGGCCACGTGTGCTGGTGCTCATCTTTTCGTTCTAGCCGGCAACGTGTGCTGGTGCTCATCTTTTCGTTCTAGCCGGCCACGTGTGCTGGTGCTCATCTTTTCGTTCTAGCCGGCCACGTGTACTGGTGCTCATCTTTTCGTTCTAGCCGGCCACGTGTGCTGGTGCTCATCTTTTCGTTCTAGCCGGCCACGTGTGCTGGTGCTCATCTTTTCGTTCTAGCCGGCCACGTGTGCTGGTGCTCATCTTTTCGTTCTAGCCGGCCACGTGTGCTGGTGCTCATCTTTTCGTTCTAGCCGGCCACGTGTGCTGGTGCTCATCTTTTCGTTCTAGCCGGCAACGTGTGCTGGTGCTCATCTTTTCGTTCTAGCCGGCCACGTGTGCTGGTGCTTTGCGCAATATTTCTTTAGCACCAACCCAATATTTTATTCCACTCCTCTCGAATGTTTTCCACAGTCCAATCATTGTTTTAGGTCTGAGGGCTCTTTTTAGCAGCCGGAAGACACAAAAGTCCATTGAGGACACTTCAAGGGACTTTGAAGACATGTGAGCATGAGGTATAGACTTGATACCCGTCCCAGTCTTCATTATTCCAAGAAAATGAGCGGTAGATTTAGATGTATGATTGGCAGCCTGATCATGATTGAGTTCTACTCATTGAAGGAACTGTGGATAAAGGAATGGTATTTCCTCTTTAAATATAAGAGATGAAACATTATTTTTGTAATCTGTAGTTGATTTCAACATTCTTTTCAACTTTCATCTACTTTAATTCCCCATTGTACGGGATAGCAAAAATAATCATGAATCCTTTACTAAAACTTTATTTGGATTCTTGGAACCAAGATTGTCTCTTTCTGCTCTTTTGCGATAATAAATCGATCTCTTTTTCTTTTTTTTTTTTTTTCACAGTCGTTTAGGTAGATCCATGCTTCATCAACAGTCACAATAAATTTCCATGTATCTCCAACTAATTGATTTTCATAAAAAATTCTATACCGTGTTCTGCGCTCAGCCACGTGCCTAAGAAAAAGGACTATGCTTCATTAATAGTCACAATAAATTTCCATGTGTCTCCGGCTAATTGATTTTCATAAAGAAGTCTACACCGTGTTCTGCGCTCAGCCACGTGCCTAAGAAAAAGATCCATGCTTCATCAATAGTTACAATAAATTTCCATGTGTCTCCGGCTAGGTGATTTTCATAAAGAAGTCTACACCGTATTCTTTGCTTAGCCACGTGCCTGCACGGCGAACATTACATTTTCTCAGATTTAAATCATTGTTTACTATACCTTGTTTACAGTTGATACAGAGATTTTTAACGACTTAGCGATTGCCTTTTGGGTCGGTGGATTTTCTTTTAAGACCACTACTTTTGAAATAGTCGTAAAAGTATGTACTTTCTCTGGATATTCATCTGGTATTGTTTTTCTGGTAAAAACAATACTTGCCGATTTTTCTATCTATTACTAAAATCCTGCTTATTTTACATTTAGAAATGCTTATTCCATGATATCGACAACGTTTCTTAGTTATAGAAGATTAATGTTTCTCTTGGTGTTGATTGGGGGTTTAACGACCACCGTGAGCAACTCCGTGGGCTATAAGCAGTCGCCCGTCCTTATTTTAGGGCCATTAGTTCCAGGGAAGGGAGAGAGCCAGTTCCGTAAGACAAACACAACATCCTCACCGGGAATCGAACCCGGACCCCTTTTGGACGAATGATCAGAAGCCATCGCTTACACCACTGCGCCAACGGGTCGGCCAATGTGTTACTTGATCAATATGTCTATATCTGTGTAACACTGTCTATACTGTGCACATTTATTACATGTTTCTTATTATTGGAGGTTTAACGATCACCGTGAGCAACTCAGTGGGCTATAGCAGTCGCCGTCCCAAATTTAGGGTCACTAGTTCCAGGGAAGGGAGAGAGCCAGCGCCGTAAGGCAAATACAGCATCCATGCTTCACCGGGATTCGAACCCGGACCCATCTCGGACGAATGATCAGAAGCCATCGCTTAGACTACTGCGCCACCGGGGCGGCCAATTTGTAACTTGATCAATATGTCTATATCTGTGTAACACTGTCTGTATCTGTGCACATTTATTTATTATTTTTTATCGTTGGAGGTTTAACGACCACCGTGAGCAACGCAATGGGCTATAAGCATTCGCACGTCCCTAATTTAGGGTCATTGGTTCCAGGGAACGGATAAAGCCAGTGCCGTAAGACAAACACAACATCGTCACCGTGAATCGAACCCAGACCCCTTTCGGACGAATGATCAGAAGCCATCGCTTAGACCACTGCGCCACCGGGTCGGCCAATGTGTTACTTGATCAATATGTCTATATCTGTGTAACACTGTCTATATCTGTGCACATTTATTTCATGTTTCTTATTATTGGAGGTTTAACGATCACCGTGAGCAACTCAGTGGGCTATAAGCAGTCGCCGTCCGTAATTTAGGGTCACTGGTTCCAGGGAAGGGTGAGAGCCAGTGCCTTAGGACAAACACAACATCCATGCCTCACCGGGATTCGAACCCGGACCCATCTCGGACGAATGATCAGAAGCCATCGCTTAGACCACTGCGCCACAGGGGTGGCCAATGTGTTACTTGATCAATATGTCTATATCTGTGTAACACTGTCTATATCTGTGCACATTTATTTATTATTTTTTATTATTGGAGGTGTAACGACCACCGTGAGCAACTCAATGGGCTATAAGCAGTCGCCCGTCCCTAATGTAGGGTGAGTGGTTCCAGGGAAGAGAGAGAGCCAGTGCCGTAAGACAACACAACATCCATGCCTCACCGGGATTCGAACCCGGACCCATCTCGGACGAATGATCAGAAGCCATCGCTTAATGTTTCTGTTCGTAAACAGCAAAACAACCTCCTATCCACAGCTTGTTTACGTGCACATTATCTGAGCAGGCGATATTTAACTGCTGATGTTTCTCTCGTTTACCTAACAGGTTGTTTCCAGTTTCAATTATTTAACTTCTTTTATTTTCTGTAATTTCTTATCAAAGACGTTCTAAAAATGTGTAAACGTCTTCTGCACACCTATAGCTTTCCAATGAAAAGCAGTACCTCAAAACCTAGTTTTGAATGCATCTCTCACACGGCGAATTATTGAAAATTTTTCTTTTGAATCCATTCAAAATCCTCTTGATTCGGATTGGCTCCAATTGTAGTTAATCCACGAGATTTAGCCATGTTTAACAATAGGCTGACTTTCAGCGTCGATCGACCAATGGGAAACCGCAAGGAAAGGGCACGTGTGTTTTTTTTTGTTTTTTTTTGCCATTCTGTGCAACCAGGTGAGCAGAAGGAATTTGCTGCTTTCTCGCTTTCATAAATAATGTCCATTTTCAAGGTTCTTGAGGGTAAAGTAGATTTTCCTGCTGAGAACGCCTAGAAATGCGGCAACAACAAGAGACAATAAATGCACCCTGCGAAATGCCAAGGCAAAGAGCTTTTCTGGGTGAACAAATGGATGAACTGGAAGAAGAACAACAAAGGCCGCTTCTATTTGCTGACATCCCTCGAGGTACCTCGGCCTAACACTTTTATCTTATGTTACGCATTTCTTTTCATTTCTGGGAGCATCATATTATCTCTAAAAATATCAGGTCGTCCAAGAAGTAAGTAAATACATTCAAATTACCATACAGAGATTTTCAGAAGGTCTTGATAAGAAATTACCCACAATAAAAGTTCAATTAATTGAAATCTGCTGCTGTTGTTTGCTACGAAAATGGTGCAGTAAATAAACTGTGGATAGAAGTTAGGTATTTATTCTTCACAAAGAGAAATATTCGTATTCTGTATTTACAAAACTCAGCTAAAATCATGGAATTAGCATTTTTCCGCCCTGTGGCGTAGTGGTCTAAGTGTTTGGCTTATGACAATTCGTCCGAGAAGGGTCCGGATTCGAATCCCGGTGAGGCATGGATGTTGGGTTTGTCCTACGGCACTGGCTCTCTCCCTTCCCTGGAACCCTAAATTTTTTTTTTTTTTTTTTTTGATTGGAGGTTTAACGACCACCGTGAGCAACTCAATGGGCTATAAGCAGTCGCCCGTCCCTAATTTAGGGTCACTGGTTCCAGGGAAGGGAGAGAGCCAGTGCCGTAACACAAACACAACATCCATGCCTCACCGGGATTCGAACCCGGACCCCTTTCGGACGAATGATCACAGGCCATCGTTTAGACAACTGCGCCACCGGGGCGGCTTCCTTAGGTTCGATCCTGGGCTAATCTTTCAGAGATGGTGTGATTTACTAACAATTGCTGAATATCCGCCGTGCATCGGACGAGCACGTTAAGTGACGGCCCCCTGCTGGACCCACTGGTTAAATGGGTATCCTTTCCTATGTCCCCCCTGAAATTCTCTCACCCTTCTATGTGCAATATCGTACTTGTACGGTGGCGCCATCTACTGTACTCTAATCTCACTACAAACTGTTCTGTCAAAGTCGCTAGACTTGCTCTCATTCCTTCCGTTTCTGTGACCTGCCCAAAAGGCGATCTCGCTGTAGGTGGCTGGGACCTAAAGCTCTACTCACTGTGGACGGAAGTCCTATAAGAAAATGACAAATACGTTTGAAATACATACCGGGGCCCGACGGCTTAACGTGCCCATCCGACGCACGGCGGGTATTTAGTGGATCGAGCGTTCGTACCTGCCTGGGATTGAATCTGAGGTCCTTTCCGTGGCAGTCACGAACGTTGCCCACTAGGCTGCCTGAGGCCCTGAAAGGCGGCACGAAGTACACGTGCCCATTCGAGCTGCAAAAAACAAGAAGGTCCCAGAGACGACGTGGTTGTTGGTTGGCACGTCAAACCTTTCGATCCATCCCACAAGTGTTCTATGGATTTGAGGTCAGGCGACTTCTCCGACAAAGGAAGAGCGGAGACATCCCTGTTGTGTTCCTGGAAGCAGTCACGCACCCGCTTGGTGACATAGCACGGCACATTGTCCTATTGGTAGACACCGTCGTCATCAGGGTAAACGTCCAACATGAAGAGATGTATGTGGTCAGAGAGGATGGATAGGTACGCATTGGCCTTCAGGGGCCCATCCAGTGGTACCAGCGATCCCAGGACATACCAGGGAAACATCCCCAGACAGGCACCCTGCCACCTCCGGCCTGTACCTGACCGACAGGCGTTTCCGGGTGTTGGTTCTTGTGTGTCTGACGCCGTATTGCCCACCCGTCAGCCTCTGCTCGATTCTCCGAAAAGGCAATCTTTCCCCACTATCCCACTCCCCAATGACGAAGTCCCGTGCGAACAGCACGCGTCGTTCCCGATGGGCCTGGGTTAACAAGGGTGCCTTGACGCAGCGTTGACTCCGAAGACCCATGCGTAACAAGGCTCGTTATACTGTTATCGGGGACACGTACCTGGGTGCCCCTGCGTTCATTTGCATGGTCAATTGCTTCGCTGTTGCGTGCCGATTGCCCTTTACCAGTTGACGTTTTCCTCTGGGGTCGATGGCCTTGGGGGCTACTCGGTGTACCAGATTCCATTCTTGGTACACCCTTACTACAGCACCACGCGAACACCCCTTTGAGTTTGGTATTTCTGAGATGCTTCCACCCTTGGAGCGGTAGTCGGTAACCATTCCTTCTTGAACATCCGTCAAATTACTACCTCTTTCCATTGTGCTCACGTGACGCACTATGACTCATCTATCCTGGCCGGCCGCTTATATCTCCGGGTGGCCGACCTTATCACGTGCACTCCGTGACGTGTCTGGGAGGGTATACTGAGATTTCGGGGGGTGGTCATACACTGGCGGAAAGTGAAAAAAACCCACCGAGAAGGAATTGGCGGACGATCATGAAATTTACATATGTGTGTTAATGGTGTCAAGTTTACGTAGGTGTGATGTTAATTTCGGGACCAACCGGTGAGCGCTTACGCCACAGCACGGCATAATATGCAAATTATCGTCGGTGGTATTTAAGGAGTACGGCGAAGTGAATGTAATCAGTCGTCGGCGTACGGACACGTGCGAAGGCCCCGAGAAAAACGGTGTACTTACGCATTTTCGGTCTCGTGCAGTAGTGAATAGTAAAGTACGTGGGAGAAATCCTTCTCATAATTTAGCTACATGGAGTTGAGTTGCTTCATCACTAAGTAATTCTCATACAGTTTGTGGTCGTCAAGGATTTCACTGTAAGTTATTTTTATTTCTTATTCTTTAAACTTCAAGTTAGAAGCTTTCTTTTTGTTTTCCGGTTTCAGGCCAACCGGGGCTCCGTGCCTCCGGAATGGCGAACTTTTTGAACCGACCTGAAACCATTCAGGCTACTCATAATGGGAAGTACCCCAATGTCAATATTCTTAAAAAATTAGTCGACAAACTTGATTATCCGGAACATTTGCACACAGTCCAGCGACTTAACAATGGACTTTTCACAGTGCGTTTCCAAACTGCTGCACAAGCACTGCACTACCTTGAGCACCCCTTGACAGCCAACAAGGACGTTGCGGTAAACATTTCGCCAGTAGATGACGGCATTCGTACCGTCTATGTCAAACTCGTGCCCATTGACATCCCTAATGGGAAGATCTCTGCGGCACTTACTGGATATGGGGAGATTGTCACCCCCATTCAGAATGAGCGGCACACACTCAAAGGTCTGGAACATGTTTATACAGGCACAAGAATTGTTCGCCTGCGTATGACAAAGCCAGTGCCCAATTTCCTTCAAGTAGGCCATTGGAAGGCCATGGTGACATATGCTGGCATGATACGCACATGCCGTAGATGCGGTAATGCTGGCCACATTGCTCCTCAGTGCCCATCCCGAGCTTGCCCCTACTGTAGTACGGTGGGGCCCTTAGAGATCTCGTGCGAGCAAGCCAGCTCCAAGTGCGGTGCGGATTCTCACACCAAATACAGATGCACCCAGTCATCCTTCGCAGATGTCGCAGCTAGGCCATTCAACAGCTCCCCTTGTTTTCAATGAGGAGTTTCCAGAGCAACCCTCCACCAGTACTATTGTTGTTCTTGGGGACTCTGGTGTTCCTGATGCAGTTGTTACCATGGACCCGGAACATGTTGCTTCTTTGAAATTACCGGTTGTCATACCTGTCGATCCGCCTTCCGAGAATGTCGTGACTTCTGTTAATCAAGAGACCTTGGTTGTTGACGGCCGCGTCGAGCCTGGAGCTTCTTCTGCTGTTTCACCAGTGCAAGATCTTGAGGTTCTTGAAATGCCATTTACAGAGGTCACCTCACTGCCTCTTGCCGTTCAATTGGCTGTTGTTATTACGTCTGAGCCTCCCACGGACGCCGACGTATGTACCGAGGTCCCTGAGCCTCATTCACCTGATTTTCCTGACGCCCAAGTCGGACTTGTTACCACTGTTGCATTTACAGAGGTTATTTCGGATGATGACAACATTTACATAGATTCCGTTGATGATGTTACTTTCACCTCTCCTGTCGGAACTGTCTCCCTCCCTTCCACCTCCGGGGACAAAGTTGTACCCGTCATCCATTCCAGCAAGTCACCGGGACGTGTTCCTGTTACCATCCACAATGTTACTCCTTCCAGAGACTCGTCCTGCTGACCATTCCTTCCGTCAACAACGACAGTCCTCTTCATCTTCGGAGGGAAGGACTCGCAGCAGCCGTTCGGCAAGTGTTCATCCTGGCCGTAGAAAAAGATCTCCCGTCCAACTGGAGGAAGGGGAACTTCCCCCAAGTAGCCGCCGACGGAACCGTCTCCGGAATCACAACCGCTCCACCTCTGGAGATTGGTATCGTCAGTTTTAAGTTCCGGTCCACGTTTCTAAAACGGGTGGGCTAATTTGAATCTACCCTTCTTACTGACCTTTGTTTTTTGTATTTTTGTATTTCAATTATCTGCTTAACCTTCAACCTTAAAGTTTCAACATTAAATATTCAGGGACTTCGGTCCCGGTCAGTAAGGCGTTGGCTCATCGGCTGGATTATGACCCAGGATATTGATATCCTGTGTGTCCAGGAAACATTTTTTAACAATTTTAGGCATGTTTCGGATTTTCGTCATTACACTAATGCCCCGTGCTGGTTTAGTCTTTCTCCGACTAGTCACAGGGGCGTCGGAATTATTGTCAACCCTAACTTCAAGGGTCGACAACTGAAATTTCAATATGATGACGAGGGTCGAGTGGCTGCTGTCAGCTTCGCCCTCGCTGAGTTTAAAATTCGCGTTATTTCAGCCTATGCGTCATTGGAACCCGCCCAAATGGGTAGATTCCTCAGGAGTCTTCCTTTATTTTTTGGGGGGTGAAGATTTCCTCATTTTGGGGAGTTACTGTAATCTTGTAACGGAGCCTCTTGATAAACAAGGGGGTACCTGGCAGACAGGCTCGTCCCGGGCTGTCTTCTCCAGGTTCATGTCGGGGGCGGGGCTGGTGGACGCCTGGAGTTCTACTCACCCTGGGGTCTTCGACTGGACTTGGAGGGATGGCTCGGTTCGGGCCCGCCTGAAGAGGATTCTTGTGAGGGGACCTGGGGATTGTGAACTTGTGTCTTTTGTTCATTGTGATGTTAATTCTGTGTTTCTCCGTGTGAGTGACCATCGTGCCGTTTCTGGTGAGATCGTTCTAACTGGGGCCCGGACACGAACTCAGGGCCCGTGGAGGATGAATCTGAATCTTCTCGAAGATGACGACATCCTTCAGGGCCTTGAGAGGTTGCTTCGAGGTGAAATTCAGTCTGAGACTCATCACACTGGTGAGTGGTGGGAGGTGGTTAAACTTAAAGTGAAGTCTTATTTACAACTTCAGGGGAAACTTTCGGCTCGTCAGCGGCTTTTAGAGCGAACTCGCCTTGTCTGTATGTTGCGTGCATGCAAAGCCGGGCAGCAAATGGGAGCGCAGAATGCTGGTATGATTGCTGAACTTCAAGCTCAGTTGACAGATTTATATTGTAAAACCGGCCAAAGATGCACACAGGACTCTATTTCACAAAATTTAGAAAACGAGATTTCACTTGCAAGTTTTTTTGCGAAATCTCGCAGAAACAAAATTATTTCCCAAGTAATTCCTGGCTTACAGCATGAGTCACGCTTCATGACCTCTCAACCAGAAATTCACAATTTGGTTTTCTCGCATTTCAGAGACCTGTTTGCATCTGATGAAGTGCAGCAGTCGTCCGTCGACTCTTGGGTCGCTGACGTGACCCAACTCGACGCCGCGGCTTCTGTGCTTACATCGGGCCCTGTCCGTATTTCTGAGGTGAGGCAAGCTATTGTCGGCTTGCGTAATGGTCGCAATCCGGGTACTGATGGCATCCGTGTCGAATTTTATAAACGTTTTGTTGATCTGCTTGCTGAACCTCTATGTGATGTTTTTAATCATGTTCTGTCAACTGGGCAGTTAGCCACGACCATGCGACTTGGTCAGATCGTTTTGGTTAACAAGCGGCGTGATGGTCCTGGTCGTCATTTGGGAGAGTGGAGACCCATCACTCTTCTCAATTACGATTATAAGATTTTGGCTAAAGTCCTTGCTAACCGAATGATTTGGGTTATTTCTGGCCTAGTAGGCGTGTGCTAGGTTTCTGGAATCCCGGGGAGGAGAATTTTTCAAAATTTAGTCTTCGTGCGGGACGGTATTCACTACCTCGACCGCAAGAGGTTGAAGTGCTGTATCCTTTCTTTGGATCAGAGCAAAGCCTTTGACAGGATGTCTCACAAGTACCTTGTGACCCTGCTGCAGGCTTGTAACTTTAGCCAAGATTTTGTACACATGGTGAAGGTCTTGTATACTGATATCTTTAGCTTTATCCGAGTCAACGGTCAGCCTACGGACTGCTTTCCCATCCGGAGAGGAGTCCGCCAAGGCTGCCCGTTGTCTGCTGCACTGTTCGTACTGAGCATTGAAACTCTCCTTAAGAAGATTCAATCTGCACCGAATATCTCTGGCATCCCAGTTCCGCGTTCGAGCTTTACAACAGCTGAGCTCAAATACCTTACGTATGCAGACGACGTTGTTTTCTTCCTTCGGGATGAGATTTCCTTGAGAACTTTGTTTCATGTTTATGATGTTTATGCGGACAGTGCAGGTGCTGCATTGAATGTGGATAAAACTAAAGGCTTGTGTTTTGGGGATTGGTCACCTGACGTTTTGCAGTTTGTAGGCTCAACCGATGATCCCATAAGGATCCTCGGTGTTTACTTAGATAAAAAGGGGGTTCACCGCAAGACGTGGCGCTCTGTTCAACAGAAGCTCACGTCGGAATGTGCTTGGTGGGAGGGCTGCCAAATTTCTTTTTTTAATAGGGCTAAATTGGCTAACAGTCTCTTGGTTTCCAAAATTGCTTTTTGCGGTACCCTACAACCCCCGACGT
The DNA here is from genome assembly GCA_039090855.1 of Macrothele yani. Classification (NCBI taxonomy): domain Eukaryota; kingdom Metazoa; phylum Arthropoda; class Arachnida; order Araneae; family Macrothelidae; genus Macrothele; species Macrothele yani. The sequence goes on along the minus strand of CM076999.1, from coordinate 10,094,508 downwards.
ACAGGGTCCTTTTGGCTCTAAATTCTATATTTTTTCGAATTGTTTTGGGAACTACAGCTGTTCTTCCTCGGGATTGCCTGGTTCAACCAGTCCATCGGGGGGGGACTGGGTGTTCGGTACATTCTTGCGTGGTGTCGCGCGTTGATGGTTTCTAATGTGGCCTACATCCTGAAAAGCGATTCTCATCCTAGCTTTAACTTCGCGTGTTATTTCATTTCCTATAATCTTAAGTTATTTTCTTTCGCTTGTAACTACCTTGGGCCTAGAGCTTCGAGGCCCGGTGGACCACATGGCACTACCATTTGTGAGGCTAGATTGTTAACTAGCCAGAACATCCGGTGTTCCCCTTGGCATGAACCCAATGCCCTTTATAATGTATTCTTGCCATCCTTTGCTCCACACATTCAGCGCAGGTTTCCCGCCTTGGGGATGAACTGGAGGGTCGCATGGGCCAATGTTGCGTTTGCGGGTGTGGAAGGTCGTGTGCGTGACCTGCAGTAGCCCTTGGTCCATGGGGTGATTTTTACCCGTGATTCCCTCTTTCGTTGGGGAGTAGCCGACTCCCGGACTGTCCCCACTGCTGACAGCCGGAGTCTTTATTCCACCGATTTGTGGAATGTAATTTTGTTCGAAAGGTTTGGCAACTTTTGTCTAGATGGATTTCTGTTAATATGTGTAATTTTAAAATTATTGTTTTTAAGCACCCGCTACCTGTTTCCGGTCAGCGTGCCTATGGTTTAAAGGTGATCCTTGCTACTGCTTGTACTGTGTTACATGATACTGCTCTGTCTGACCACGTTAGGCTCTATTCGAATAGGCCTGATGTGGTCGCCCTCTTTGTCAAGATCCGATAGCGTGAGAGGGTGATTTCCGACTTTCACCACTTGCCGGAAGACGTTTTTCGCATCCGATAGCTTTGTTGGTCTCGACTGGTTACCATTCGCAATAATGTGCTCTGCTTTCGGTTCTGAATGTGTTTTCCGTTGGAGCATGTCGCATGCCTGACGACCGCTGCTCTTTTTTCTTGCTTAACTAGATCCTGTGTTTGCATCATGAATTGTATTTACATGCTTTTCTGCTGTGTATATATTGTCTTTGTCTGCATTTGTCTATGCTTGGCCCGCGCTTTTGTTCTGTCTGTTGTCTGTGGCAGGTGTTGTGCCTCTCGGACGACAGTTCAGACCACTTCCTGCGTCTTTGTCATGCATCTCGGGCGGGGAGGGGTGTTACAAATGACTTTTCTTGCTTTTGTTTTGGTTGGAGGTGCTTAGATGTGAGTCCACTTTTTCTCTAAGCACATCCACCCTGTTTTCAGAGATACTTCTTCCCTGGAAGTGTTATTGCTTGTGTTTCGTCTTCCGAGTTTGGTAAGTAAGGTAAGTAGTTTCCTTTCCTTTCTTTTCTTTTAGTGTGTGTGCGTGTGTGTGTGTTTCACCTCGATGATGATAGTGCCTTGGCTAACCCATAACATGGGTTTCAGCAGAACAAGGCTGTACCCTCAGTTAGCGAACTGGGGTACAGCCTTGTGCTGTACCCCAGTTCTCTAACTGAGAGTGAAGAAGCTGCAGTGCCTGGACATGGAAGACGTGTACGATTTCAGCAGTTATCGGACTTTGAGCGAGGTCGTCTAGTCGGACTCCGCGAGGCGGGGTGGACGAACGTATCGCGGAGTGAATTGGACGGAAAGTATCGGGGGTGGTACGATGGTGGCGTAGATGGTCCGAGGAACATTCCCACACGAGAAGACGTGGAACCGGGATTCACAGACGGACTGATGAGCGGACCGATCGACGCATAAGAAGAGCTGCGTTGTCAAGCAGAGCATCCACTGCGACGCAAATCCGAACTGCCGTTGCACCTGAGGTGACTGTGCGAACAATCCGCAACCGTCTACTGGATGATGGACTACGTGCACGTGTGCCTCTGCCATGTGTTCCTCTGACTCCATCCCACCGTCAGGAACGGCTGCAGTGGTGTCGCCAACGTCTGCACTGGAGAACGCAATGGCGATCTGTCGTGTTCAGCGATGAAAGCAGATTCTGCTTGGGAGCATCCGATGGCCGTATGAGTGTTCGCAGACGTGCAGGGGAGCGTCTCCACTCTTCTTGCATCCTCCAGCGACACACAGGGCTTACACCTGTACTCCTGGTGTGGGGAGCGATGAGCTCTCACTCCCGTACACAACTAGTGTTTGTATCGGGTACGTGAAACAGCACCCCCTACATCAACAACATCATTCCGCCCGTTGTTGTGCCATTTGTAAGGTCGGTCTATCGTGGTGTTTTCCAGCAAGATAACGCACGCCCACGCACGGCACGTGCAACGCAACATGCACTTCAGGGTGTGAGACAACTTCCACGGCCTGCACGTTCACCGGATTTGTCCCCAATTGAGCACGTGTGGGATTTTATGGGACAACGACTTATCCGGTCTCCACGGCCAGCCACGACCATCCCCGATTTACGCGTCCAGGTTGAGGATGCTTGGAACTCAATACCCCAAACTTACATCCAACATCTGTACGACAGACTCCATGCTAGAATTGCACAGTGTGACGCAGTTCATGGCGGTTCAACCTCGTACTAACCATGTTACATGGAAATGTTATTTTTCAGTTTACCAGCAAATACAGCTGTATTTTGCCATAATGTTTTGATCACGTTATCCTCTGTATTCCGTTATTATGCTGCATAAATTTCGTTGGTATCAGACGTCTCGTCTCCTCTTGGTGTTCTTTTTTCACTTTCCGCCAGTGTATTATTCTAATACGACTGTGCACATATGACGTAGCTACCGACGCTGATAGCCGATCTCTTGTAGTCGCTAAATCTGCATATCATCAAATGTTTCCTTCGAAACCGCAACATCTCTAACTTTTTGTGACCAGTGAACACAAAGAAAAGATACACAAGGATTATCACAACGTTTCTTTTTTACGCTTTCCAACCTTAAGTTGAAGAAGCGCATATGCTCCAGCTTTGTCCGTCCGCACGATAACTCGCGTAAAAATGGTTCGATTTCGATGAAATTTTAGTATATGTTAGGGTACTACTGAGGACAAACCCTATTGAAAATGGGCGAAATGGGACCAAAGGTCAGGACACAGGAGCGGGATGCATTCCATTGCCCTTCTGCGTCATAACATACCTAAAATTGCTTCGATTTCAATGAAGTTTTAGTACGTATTAGGGGACCAATTGGGGACGAACCCTATTGAAAATAGGTGAAGTCGGGTTAAAAGTCAGGACATAGGAGCGGGATGCATTCCATTGCCCTTATGCGTCATAACTTGCGTAACAATGGTTCGATTTTGATGAAATTTTAGTATGTGGTAGGAAACCGCGCGGGGGCACGAACCTTTTTAAAAATGGGTGAAATGGGGTTAACGTTCTGGACATAGGATCGGGATCCACTCCATTGCCCTTATGACTCATAACTTGCGCAAGAATGGTTCAAATTCGATGACATTTTAGTATGTGGTAGGGGATTACCTGGGGACAAACCCTATTGAAAATGGGTAAAGTGGGTCAAAGGTGAAGACATAGGAGCGGGATGCATTCCATTGCCCTTATGCGTCATAACTTGGGTAAATATGGTTCGCTTTCGATGAAAGTTTAGTATGTGGTAGGGGACATTCTGGGGACGAACCCTATTGAAAATGGGTGAAGTGCGGTCAAAGGTTAGAACATAGGAGCGGAATGCATTCCATTGCCCTTATGCGTCATAACTTGGGTAAATATGGTTCGCTTTCGATGAAATTTTAGTATGTGGTATGGGACACTCTGGGGACGAACCCTATTGAAAATGGGTGAAATAGGGTCAAAGGTCAAGACATAGAATCGGGATCCATTCCATTGCCCTTATGACTCATAACTTGCGCAAGAATGGTTCAATTTTGATGACATTTTAGTATGTGGTAGGGGATTACCTGGGGACGAACCCTATTGAAAATGGGTTAAGTGTGGTCAAAGGTGAAGACATAGGAGCGGGATGCATTTCATTGCCCTTATGCGTCATAACTTCAATAAATATAGTTCGATTTCGATGACATTTTAGTATGTCGTAGAGGACCACTGGGAACGAACCCTATTGAAAATGGGTGAAGTGCGGTCAAAGGTTAGAACATAGGAGCGGAATGCATTCCATTGCCCTTATGTGGCATAACTTGGGTAAATATGGTTCGCTTTCGATGGAATTTTAGTATGTGGTAGGGAACATTCTGGGGACGAACCCCATTGAAAATGGGTGAAATAGGGTCAAAGGTCAAGACATAGGATCGGGATCCATTCCATTGCCCTTATGCGCTATATATTACGTAAAAATGCTTCGATTGAGACAGACCCTCCTCCGTATGATGCTTAGCCCCCCCCTCATCCCCAGTTTCGAACTGCTGGCGTCGCTCTTGCCCTTGGCTGCATGCATTGGCCGCAAATTAGGAATGGGCGACTTTCCGAAAGTATACTTTACGGGTTCTGTTGAATATCATCAAAATGGGGTCAAAGGTCAGGACACAGAAGGGAGATTTATTCTACAGCCATTATCCTCATAACTTGAGTAATGATTTCTGGTATGTTGGAAAGCGTATCATAATCAATGTATTGCATGATTTTACTAACTTGTTTCTGTGTAGCCTACACAAATAAAATTAACCCATATGACCATGGTGTGTTTTGCCCGACCCTGTACATTTGAGTGACAAGGAGATTCGTTTTGTAAAATCGTTGTGTTGCGACTGAGAAAGTCATTTCGAAGACTAAGCAGACAGATAGCCATGTAGGAAAATCTGTAAGAATGTCTCTCTTTCGAAATATCTCTCTGTGAGTATTCTATCGTGTAGAGCACACAAGGAGACAATGGTGCGGTAATACTTATTCATAGCCACAAGGTATTTCTCAGATGAACGTGTACACGCATACAGTAAACGGAGCAACTACCAAACTGGAAATATTGCGTGTCGGTGTCACGGAGATAATTTTGCAGGAAGGAAGTTCTAGTATCTAGAAATGGCGGCAAAATTTATGAGCTGTCTCTGTGTTTCTATCACACTTTCTTAGAAAGCAGAGAAAACCTACGCTATTCACTTCATTATACGTTGCAGTAGCATTTTAAAAGTCTTTAATAACTGCTTTGCAAGTAATTACAAAACCGGCGTTGCATAGCAAAGAAACAGAAGAAGCAATTAAGAGGACGAGGAAGTAGAAGATGACCGCATTGCGACAATAAACTGCAAATCCTGATCATATCTAACACGAGCAGAAAAAACACAGAGACAATGAGATGAGAGCCAAAACGAAAAGGAAAGCAGTCTGTAGTGTACAACTTACGTCCGAAAAGTTCCAGGACTGACCACATAACTAACGTAACAATAGTGGGATAAGAATACGAGGGTTGTTCCGAAAGTTAGACAGAAGTAGGCATAACTCGTTTATTAACTGACAGAGGTGGTCCAAATTGCACATTTTGGTACAGTAACTCTTCCTCTATAGTAACTTTTTCTTCATTACAGGTAAATACGAGGGTTGTACCGAAAGTAATGCAAAAGTGGGCATAACGTTTTTTATTAACTGGCAGAAATCGTCCAAATTGCACATGTTGGTAGAGTAACTCTCCCTCTGTAGTAACCCTTCTTCTTCATTGCAGGTAAATACGAGGGCTGTTCCGAAAGTTAGACTAAAGTAGGCATAATTCGTTTATTAACTGACAGAGGTCGTTCAGACTCAGAATTAACATGTCTACATTTCCGTTTGATTTCCCAAAATTTTTGTCAAAGTCCAATAGTTACTGCGAACAGGAACGAAATCGTTTCTAAAGAAGAATTTCCTCGTCTCATGGTTTGAAATAGAATTAAATGTAGGAAAAAGAAAAGTTCCCAAGAAAATTCATTACATCTACACGAAAAAACTCCCTCAAAACATACAAAAAATATAAAAAATACATGAGGAAATAACGTAAAAGTAATTAAAAAAAATAGAGTGAATACGTAGTACACGAGACCACCTGACCAAATTTTGAAACCAAATCATCGTTAGTTAGAACCTCGCTAAGACCATCAGAGCATTTTTATGTACTCTGAAATAAAAATAAAATAAAAAAATATTGCAACGTTTATAAAAAACTCCTAACACCCCACGAAAGCTCTAAAAATATAAGTTTAATAAAACAAATTCGAGGAAACAAAAAATATTGGTATGGACAAAAAAAAAGAACTTCCTCCAAAAATTTGACAAAGTCCAATAAATCTCCCGAGAAAAACATAAAGTTCCAAGAAGCACCACCAGGGGTCAGCACATCGAGTTGACACCCCCTATATCCGCCCCTTTCCCACTCGGTCGTTGCCATCCCTCAAAAGATCCATTGAAAGTTCCAAGAAGCACCGCCAGGGACAGCACATCATGGGGACGATCACGTGATAAAAATTCTGACTCGGTGGCAGCCTTGGGACAGCCGGGGACAACCTCGTGGACAGCCGGGGACAGCCTTGTGGACAGCCAATGTTAAGTCTATGGAGGGCTGTCCCTGCAATAGAAGCTGCCATTTTCCTCTACTAACATGTCGCCATTGAGTTTTTGACGAAGGAAGGTGCAGTCTGTCGGACATCCACAGAAGGCTACAGAATGATTGCGGATATCGACAAGAGCAACGTGCACAGATGGATGAAGAAGTTAAAAGAAGAGGAAACCAGCATTACAGAGAAACCACGCAACCATCACCTGCGACCACTGACACGAATCTTCAGCGAGTGGATGAATTGCTCCGCGGGGACAGACGAGTCACAGTCCGTGAGCTTTTTGCACCACTGGTCTGTGGTCACAATGCCATTCATGGTGGAAGACTTAGGGTTTCGGAAAGTGTGTGCAAGGTGGGTACCTCGGCAGTTGACACCCGCTTTAAAGGAGAAAAGTGTGGAAGTCTGCTCTGATCTGCTGGAAGCGTTTGAAGCCAATTTGTTTCCTATCTGGTTATAGCGGATAAAACGCGGGTTATCTTTACGACCTGGAAACGAATAAATCAATCCATGGAATAGCGTCATACCTCTTCACCAGGGCCTAAGAAGTTCAAGAGCCTGCGATCAACACAGAAAGTCATGATGACTGATTTTTTGAACTGCAAGGTTTGATCTGGAACGTGGCTGTACCGAGACCTATGATTGGTACATTGCGACACTGAAGAAGCTTAGAAAAGCCATAAGGAGGAAGTCACACTGTGCAATTCTGGCATGGAGTCTGTCGTACAGATGTTGGATGTAAGTTTGGGGTGTTGAGTTCCAAGCATCCTCAACCTGGACGCGTAAATCGGGGATGGTCGTGGCTGGCCGTGGAGACCGGATAAGTCGTTGTCCCATAAAATACCACACGTGCTCAATGGGGGACAAATCCGGTGGCCATGGAAGTTGTCTCACAACCTGAAGTGCATGTTGTGTTGCACTTGCCGCGTGTGCGCGTGCGTTATCTTGCTGGAAAACACCACGATGGACCGACCTTACAAATGGCACAACAACGGGCTGAATGATGTTGTTGATGCAGGAGGTGCTGTTTAACGTACCCGGTACAAACACTAGTTGTGTACGGGAGTGATAGCAGATCGCTCCCCACACCAGGAGTACAGGTGTAGGCCCTGTGTGTCGCTGGCGGATGCAAAAAGGGGGAGACGCTCCCCTGTACGTCTGCGAACACGCATACGGCCATTGGAGGCTCCCAAGCAAAATCTGCTTTCATCGCTGAACACGACAGTCGCCATTGCGTTCTCTAGTGCAGACGTTGGCGACAGCACCGCAGCCGTTCCTGACGGTGGTCTGGAGTCAGAGGTACACATGCCAGAGGCACACGTGCATGTAGTCCTGCATCCAGTAGACGGTTGCGGATTGTTCCCACAGTCACTTCAGCTGCAACGGCAGCTCGGATTTGCGTCACAGTGGATGTTCTGCTTGACAACGCCGCTCATCTTATGCGTCGATCGGTCCGCTCATCAGTCCGTCTGTGACTCCCGGTTCCAGGTCTTCTCGTGTGGGAATGTTCCTCGGACCATCTACGCCACCATCGTACCACCACCGATACTTCGCATCCAATTCGCTCCGCAATACGACGATACGACCACCCTGCGTCGCGTAGTCCGACTAGACGACCTCGCTCAAAGTCCGATAACTGCTGAAATCGTACGCATCTTCCATGTCCAGGCATTGCAGCTTCTTTGGGGTCTTCGTACGTGTCCGTACGACGACGACTGATTACATTCACTTCGCCGTACTCCTTAAATATCACCGACGATAATTTGCATATTATGCCGTGCTGTGACGTAAGCGCTCACCGGTTGGTCCCGAAATTAACATCACACGTACGTAAACTCGACCCTATAACATATGTAAATTTCATGGTCGTCCGCCAATTCCTTCTTGGTGTTCTTTTTTCACTTTCCGCCAGTGTGGAAAAGAGAACAAAACACGTTGTTACCATGGAAGTAGGAATAAGGGAGAAAGCATGACGTTACGACCTTGTAGCTTTCTTAGCAGACGACGCTCACGGTGAGGCGGCCATCTTTAGACCCTATTAGGCGTTTTGAGCCATTGGGTTATGTACGTGACAAGTTTGATTTTCGAAATTTGAAGGTTGTTTTTTTTTGTTTTAGAAATGGTGTGTTGTTGCAATGTCACAACAATTTTGGGCGACCACCTCCTGCAGATACTTTTGACAGATAAGTACCGGAGAAACATTTAACATGAAATATTTTACTTTCCTAAGAGCAGATAGTAGTCAAGTTCGTATATGAAGTCCATTTAGATATGACCAGCTTAATTTCGCATTTTGATTGACAGAATGGCACTGAACAATGTGACCTTTTGTTGTGCTGACAGAGAGAAAAAAGATCGAATAGAAACTCGGGAAGGTCATCTTTCAGAGCATATGCTTATGCACACAGGTGAATCCTCTTATCAATGTGATGTATGTTCCAAGCAATTTCCTCGGGAAAGTCATCTTTCAAGGCATATGCTTATTCACAGGTGAAAAGGCATTTTCCCATTTACATTCTATAGTCAAGGTGTATTATAAAGCTGGTGGATATGTAACTGAACCCTGCATGTTTTCTTTAAGTTTTACATAATGGCGTTAAAATGTAAGGATTTTGTGTTGCTTTTCCAAATACTGTAGAAATGCAAGTATTTTGTATTGCTTTTGAAATTGTGCCCTTCCTTGGTGATAGATATAATTTCATCATAATATATCTATTACAAAGTAATATTAGGGTACTACAACTTAACATTAATTTGCGGACACTCTAATATTGTCTTCATTTTAACACAGCAGATCTCTATAAAACGTCGCCGCCCCCGGTGGCGCAGTGGCTAAGGCGTTGGCCTCTGATCATTCGTCCGTAAGGGGTCCGGGTTCGAATCCCGGTCAGGCATGGATGTTGTGTTTGTCTTACGGCACTGGCTCTCTCCCTTCCCTGGAACCAGTGACCCTAAATTAGGGACGGGCGACTGCTTATAGCCCATTGAGTTGCTCACGGTGGTCGTTAAACCTCCAATCAATCAATCAATCAATCTATAAAACGTCACTAAACTTAGACTAACACACAGCTTTTAAAACTAAGGAAATACACGGCAGTTTTGCGTACAGAATTAAAAAAGCTCTGGTACCTACGCTGATTCTCTAGATGCCACCCGAAATGTTTTTTAAATTCTAAATACTTGGAAGTAGTTTTTAAATTCTAAATACTTGGAAGTAGCAGTAACGTCCTAAACATTGATAAATCAACTAATAATATCCTTAAGAGAAGTATATCAACGATTAATACACTGGTGTGCAAAAATTAAGGACGAAGAGGATAAATTGGCATAACAGTGGAACGAGCAGGCAGAACGGACCGAAAGCCCACTGAGGAGATAGACTAGGGTCCGGTACGGTAGGGCATGCGCATATATGCAGCATGACATAGGGAAGGCGGAGTGTCGGAAGTTGTATAAAGCACGCGGGCGGTGTACGCTCAGCAATTCGGTGAAAGCTATTGCACGGTGTACATCGATTTGAACGACGTCGAGTTGCTGTCACCGTGTGATAAGGCTAACAGGCAAACCAGTAGACGACATCTGGATGACTTTACCTGAGGTCGCGTAAGTGGGAAATTGGAAGAAGGTTGAAGTGTGACTAGTGTGGCCTTGGAGTTCGGGATCGTTCACAGCATCGTTTCACGAGCTTGGAGAGCATTTCAAACGACAGGAACAGCTGTTCGAGAGTTAAGCAGTGGTCGTCCACGAGCAACCACAGCGGCGGACGACCGGTGTATTGTCCTACAGGCGAGAAGAGACAGACGGCAGACAGCGGGAGAAATCGCAAGGGACATGCAACAGACAACTGGATGTCCGTTATCGCGTTTTGCCGTGACCAGTAGGCTGCACAAAGGTGGTCTATTTGCACGACGACCAGTACGTTGTGTGCCATTAACGTCTGCTCATCGGAGAGGCGGTTTCTGTGGTGCCAGGAACACAAGAACTGGACAGATCAGCAATGGGGTAGAGTTCTTTTTACGGATGAGAGCCGATTTAGTCTGACGAGCGATTCTGGGCGAATACACATCTGGAGAGAGCAGAGAACACGCGATCACACCTCCAACATCATCGAAAGGGACCGGTTTGGAGGTGGCAAAGTTATCATTTGGGGCGGTATCATGCTTGGTAGCCGTACTGACCTCCACATCTTCAAAAGAGGTTCAGTCACTGGTGTTCGCTATTGTACTAAGGTTCTCCTGCCTCACGTGCGTCTGTTTAGAGGTGCTGTGGGTCCTGAGTTCCTCTTCATGGACGACAACGCTACACCTAATCGTGCAGTGGCTGCCGCAAAGCTGTTGGAGAGTGAAGATATTCAACGCATGGATTAGCCCGCAAGGTCCCCGGACCAAAATCCAATCGAACGCGTGTGGGACCTTCTTGGAAGACGCTTGGTAGCACGTCTCCAGCCGCCAGCAACGATTCCGCAGCTGCGATTGGCGCTACAAGAGGAATGGGCCGCGATGTCTCAACAGCTCCTTGATAACCTCGTCCTCAGCTTGGACAGACGTTGTAAATCCTGCAACGCAGTCAGGGGTGATCATATCCCATACTAAAGACTGGAATTTTCTTGGCAGCGGCCTGTCACTTGGCCGCAATGACGTCACGTGCGTGACGTCTCGCAGAATTGTAGTCACCTTACCACTTATATGACGTCTCCGTTGCTATGGTGAAAACTAATGTTGGTAATTTGATTTTGACTCAGAAAACATTGACATTCGATATGTCAAAGGATAATATAAATGTCTAAATGCAAAACATATTATGATATAGCGCTTTTTACGTTATTTTTATGATTTTTGTTAAATAAATTCAGAACAAATAAATTTGGAACAAAATATATATTGAGCAGGTCAACTCAAGTCATTCAAAACTTAGGTCGGGGCTTGAGTTTCTGGGCAGCAATGGCTGGATCATTGCAAAACGTCCTAGCGTTATAAAAGCTGGGTTATTTAAAAAATCCATTTCGATCCACTTAAAATTATCGTAGGAAAAAATCCTTTCTTAGTGTGCCTGTATGTTGTAAAAGGAACAATCCTATCAAATATGAAAGTTCTAAGTTCAGTAGTTTCTGAGATTCGGTGATGAGTCAGTGAGGGCTTTCAGTTTTATATGTACAAATTGGTGTACAGTTCTTCGTTATAAATTTAATTGATGAATGTAAAACGTCTTGCTTTGAAATAATGAGCTGACCATGCTCAATTATTCGTTGCTTACCTTTAGTTGATGCACTTCAGTTTTAATTACTGTACATTTCTCATAAAATTCTTATCTACCAGATTTCTGGTCTTAATTCGTTCCGATAGGGTGAACACGTAAAACTGTAAATGTGTGCAGACCTTGTGAGTATCCTTCTCTTCGTGTGATTTCTTCGGAGATTACGCTGGATAATTTGTAAAATATTTAATGTATTTTCCCATTAACGTGTAGCTCCAGGCTAGAACACATTTATTTAGGTACATGCATCTCTGACGTCAATGTCTGAACGCACACACACACACACCATGCAATTCTACGGTGTCTGCACACGTAGTTTTAATGATAGTTTGCTGAATAACGATTTTTCTGGACCGCCAAGCTTTCAGAGAAATATGCGGAAAATTTTGCACAGAGCAAGAGGACTTGAAATGAATAATAGCGTGGTCGGGGAAAATAGCAGAAGTTTAAAGTGATAATTGTTTCATTGTTATGAGCAGAAGAAGTGAAATTGAGTTTCGACAAATTAATACCCTGCAGCAATTAAATACAGAAGGCTTTGATGAGGACAAGATGGATCTGCATACATAAAACTCTTTTCAAAACAAAATCATCTAAAACACATTTTATTGACAAAAGTCACCGGACACCTAGAAGAGAAACGCAACATAGCTTTTATTGACATAAATTAGTACGGCCACCTTTAGCCTTAAAACATGCACTGACCCTTCGAGAACTGCTTTCGACAAGGATTTGGAACACAGTGATAGGCATGCGCTTCCATTCAGCACATACTGCTGCCGCTAACTGTTGCTTAGTAGTAGGCCTCTGTTCCAAACTTCTTGTGCGGCGCTCTAATTCATCCAGATGCTCTATGGGTATAAGATCAGGGCTCTGTGCTGGCCAGTCCACACACAATACGGAATTACACGCCATAACAGTCCTTGCTTTATGGCTCGGTGCATTATTCTGCTGGTACCAACAAGTCTCGGTTCCATAGCATTGCCATGGAGTTGGTAGGGCATAATTGTCCAGAATATCGAGGTAGACGTGCTGGTTAACAGGTTTGTCCACGATAGCCATTTTGCCGGGACCATACCACGAAAAACACCCCCACGCAAGTACACTGCCAGCTCCAAACTTGACTGTAAGAACAGTACACTGTGGCAAATAGCGTTCCCCCGGCTGCCGCCATCCCCACACACGGCCATCAGACTGATAGAACGTGTATCTGGATTCATCAGTCCATAGGTTCCGTTTCCATTGATCTACGGTTCACGATAAATGTTTTTACACCATGCTAAACGACGAGTAGCATTCCGAGTGGCAACGAAAGGCTTATGAGCAGCCACACGACCACGGTAACCCATGGAATGAAGTTCTCTGCGAATGGTACATATACATACCGAGGTTCCAGCATTTTTACTCACCCATACACTGAGGTCTTGCGCGGTACTCCGTTGATTAGCTGTAACGACTCTCCTGAGGCTTCGACGTCCTCTATCGCTGATTTTCTTTGGTCTGCCTGTATGTTTTGCTACTTACAGCACGCATGTATCTCCCACTTATTCAGTACATCCAAAACAGTTGACTTGGGGATGCTTAAACGCCTCTCGGTTCCTGTTATCGACAACCCACTAATATAACACGCAACAATGTTTCTTTTCTCAAAGTCAGTTCTGCGACATTTTGACTCAACCTCATAGTGCGATATGATCGCGGTCAGCTGCAGGACTGTTTTTTCACCGTTTGCAGCTGTACCGCGCATCTTAACAACGCAGCGGATCCGTTCATTTGCTTTTGAAGGGGTGTCCGGTGACCTTTGTCAATATAGTGCATATCCTCAGCGGCCTAACTATTATCACCACGTGGTTAGTACGTTGTTCGTGACGTATAACAGGTGTAAAACACTTTTCAAAACGACAAATCTGTAGCAATACATTCCGTCGGTGTTGGGAGAAAAACTTACTCCGGAGTGAGAGGGCGCGCATTTGATCTCCGTCACATGTTTTCACATGTTGGAGCACCTCTTGCCGTTAATATTTCTTGAATTCGTTTTAATATAGGCTCTATTATATGCCGATAAGTGGCTTGGGGTATATTAGCCCAAATGCCAAGATCTGCACTCTCCAGCTACTGAAGATTTGTGTGCTAATGACCCTTTCGATATCATCACACGTTTTGATGCCAAATTATCATAACCACCTGGATAGTACGTTGTTGAAACACCCTTTGTCCTTAATATTTCTTCAATTCGTCTTGATATGGACTCTGTTGAATGTGGATAAGTGACTTGGCGTATATTAGCCCGAATGCGATAAACTGCGCTTTGCAGCGCTTGAAGATCTGATGGCTGATGCCCCTTTTGATGTGATAACACATTTTGCGGCCAAATTATTATGACCACCTGGTTAATACGTTCTTGGAGCATCTTTTACCTTTAATATTGCTTGTATTCGTCTTGATATGGACTCTATTGAATGTCGATAAGTGACTTTTCTCTCTTTCTCTCATATTTTTAAATTAAAATTGACAATAACTACAAACATATTTACCGTTTGGTGAGACTGTGACAAAGTATGACACATACGTAGTAGAAAAGAAATTTATTCATCAAAATATTTACCATTGGTAGGAACAACGTTCTTCCAATGTGTTAAAAACTTATATATACCCTTGCGACAAAATTCCGGGTCATAGGAAAGGAATAGGTTTTGGAGGGCAACGTGTAACTCATCAAATTTGGAAAAATCGTGTCCACGCAAATGGTTGTCGAGTAATAGAAATAAGTGGTAGTCTGAAGGAGAGATCTCTGGTGAGTAAGCTAGATGACATGAAAGATCCCACCCAAATTCTTTGATGGTGTTTCTGATGAAGCGGGAGGAGTGGACACAAGCGTTATCCTGAAGGAGCAGAGCTCCCTTTCTGTTGACCGCTTCTCCTTCTATTTCAAGTCTTCGTGCACACTTTTCAGACCGCTTCTCCTTCTATTTCAAGTCTTCGTGCACACGTTTCAGACCGCTTCTCCTTCTATTTCAAGTCTTCGTGCACACGTTTCAGACCGCTTCTCCTTCTATTTCAAGTCTTCGTGCACACGTTTCAGACCGCTTCTCCTTCTATTTCAAGTCTTCGTGCACACGTTTCTGACCGCTTCTCCTTCTATTTTAACTCTTCATGCACCCGTTTCAGACCGCTTCTCCTATGTCAAGTCTTCGTGAGCACGTTTCGGACCGCTTCTCCTATGTCAAGTCTTCGTGCACACGTTTCGGACCGCTTCTCCTTCTATTTCAAGTCTTCGTGCACACGTTTCAGACCGCTTCTCCTTCTATATAAAGTCTCCGTGCACACGTTTCAGATCGCTTCTCCTTCTATTTCAAGTCTTCGTTCACACGTTTCAGACAGCTTCTCCTTCTATTTCAAGTCTTCGTGCACACGTTTCAGACCGCTTCTCCTTCTATTTCAAGTCTTCGTGCACACGTTTCAGACCGCTTCTCCTTCTATTTCAAGTCTTCGTGCACACGTTTCTGACCACTTCTCCTTCTATTTTAAGTCTTCATGCACACGTTTCAGACCGCTTCTCCTATGTCAAGTCTTCGTGCACACGTTTCAGACCGCTTCTCCTTCTATTTCAAGTCTTCGTGCACACGTTTCAGACCGCTTCTCCTTCTATTTCAAGTCTTCGTGCACACGTTTCAGACCGCTTCTCCTTCTATTTCACGTCTTCGTGCACACGTTTCAGACCGCTTCTCCTTCTATTTCAAGTCTTCGTGCACACGTTTCAGACCGTTTCTCCTTCTATTTCAAGTCTTCGTGCACACGTTTCAGACCGCTTCTCCTTCTATTTCAAGTCTTCGTGCACACGTTTCAGACCGCTTCTCCTTCTATTTCAAGTCTTCGTGCACACGTTTCAGACCGCTTCTCCTTCCATTTCAAGTCTTCGTGCACACGTTTCTGACCGCTTCTAATTCTATTTTAAGTCTTCATCCACACGTTTCAGACCGCTTCTCCTATGTCAAGTCTTCGTGCGCACGTTTCGGACCGCTTCTCCTATGTCAAGTCTTCGTGCACACGTTTCTGACCGCTTCTCCTTCTATTTCAAGTCTTCGTGCACACGTTTCAGACCGCTTCTCCTTCTATTTCAAGTCTTCGTGCACACGTTTCAGACCGCTTCTCCTTCTATTTCAAGTCTTCGTGCACACGTTTCAGACCGCTTCTCCTTCTATTTCAAGTCTTCGTGTACACGTTTCTGACCGCTTCTCCTATTTCAAGTCTTCTTGCACACGTTTCAGACCGCTTCTCTTTCTATTTCAAGTCTTCGTGCACACGTTTCTGACCGCTTCTCCTTCTATTTTAAGTCTTCATGCACCCGTTTCAGACCGCTTCTCCTATGTCAAGTCTTCGTGAGCACGTTTCGGACCGCTTCTCCTATGTCAAGTCTTCGTGCACACGTTTCGGACCGCTTCTCCTTCTATTTCAAGTCTTCGTGCACACGTTTCAGACCGCTTCTCCTTCTACTTCAAGTCTTCGTGCACACGTTTCAGACCGCTTCTCCTTCTATTTCAAGTCTTCGTGCACACGTTTCAGACAGCTTCTCCTTCTATTTCAAGTCTTCGTGCACACGTTTCAGACCGCTTCTCCTTCTATTTCAAGTCTTCGTGCACACGTTTCAGACCGCTTCTCCTTCTATTTCAAGTCTTCGTGCACACGTTTCTGACCACTTCTCCTTCAATTTCAAGTCTTCGTGCACACGTTTGAGACCGCTTTTCCTTCTATTTCAAGTCTTCGTGCACACGTTTCAGACCGCTTCTCCTTCTATTTCAAGTCTTCGTGTACACGTTTCTGACCGCTTCTCCTATTTCAAGTCTTCGTGCACACGTTTCAGACCGCTTCTCCTTCTATTTCAAGACTTCGTGCACACGTTTCAGACCGCTTCTCCTTCTATTTCAAGTCTTCGTGCACACGTTTCAGACCGCTTCTCCTTCTATTTTAAGTCTTCCTGCACACGTTTCAGACCGCTTCTCCTATGTCAAGTCTTCGTGCACACGTTTCAGACCACTTCTCATTTAATTTCAAGTCTTCGTGCACACATTTCAGACCGCTTCTCTTTCTATATAAAGTCTTCGTGCACACGTTTCAGACCGCTTCTCCTTCTATTTCAAGTCTTCGTGCACACGTTTCTGACCGCTTCTCCTTTTATTTCAAGTCTTCGTGCACACGTTTCTGACCGCTTCTCCTTTTATTTCAAGTCTTCATGCACACGTTTCACCGCTGCAGTGTTCACAGTACACTGCAGTGGTGATCGTTTGACCGCGTTGCAAAAGTTCATAATGAAAGACCCCAAGTGCAGTCCACCAAAGCATAACTTTTCGTGGATGCAGTGCTGGCTTCGATGTGGGAGAAATTGTGCCACTGGTGGACAACCGATGTCTGCAACGTTTTGAGGTTCTGTACTGGACCCACTTCTGATCACTTGTGAGTACCTTTCCAAAAATGTTTCTTTGTCATAACGCGACAGCAATGCAAGATAAGCTGAGATACGTTGCTGTTTGTTCCATGCAGACAATTCGTGGGGGACCTACTTGGAGAATTTGTATGCCTTACCTTAAAAAAAAGAATTTTAAAAAATATATATAACATTTTTTTTTAAATTAGATTAAAAAATTACATAACATTTTTTAAATTAGATTGAAAAAAAGCATATATAATTTTCATATATAATTTTTAAAATGATAAAAAAATGTATATGTAAATTTTTAATATAATTTAAGAAATATATATTTTTTAATTATATTTTTAAAATGTTTTTAATATAATTTTAAAAAATTGTAAATTATATTAAATTTGCAATATAATTAAAAAAATTTAAATTATAATTATTATTTTTTTTT
Source organism: Macrothele yani (assembly GCA_039090855.1). Lineage (NCBI taxonomy): Eukaryota > Metazoa > Arthropoda > Arachnida > Araneae > Macrothelidae > Macrothele > Macrothele yani. The sequence continues at coordinate 10,076,883 of CM076999.1, read as the reverse complement.
GGTTGAAGGTTTGACGACCACCGTGAGCAACTCAAATTATATTTTAGAATTATATCTTAAAAATAAAAAAAATTAAGTATAATTTTAAGAAATTTAAATTATATTAAATTTTTAAATATAATTTAATTTTTTTAATTATATTTTAAAATTGATTGTATTTAAATTTTAAAAACAATTTAAAGTGTAATGAAAAAAAATTTAAATTTATTAATTTTTTAAATATAATTTTAAAAAATTTAAATATAATTTAAAATATATATATATATAAATGTTTTAAATTATGTTTTGAATTTTTTAATATAATTTAAAATATATATATATAAATATTTTAAATTATATTAAAAATTTATATATAATTTTTTTTTATATAACTTTAAAAAATTTTAAATAACTTTTTCTTAATTATATTACCTATGCACGGCAATGTCTTCGGACGGTTTCATCACTAACGCTAAATGACTGGGCTAGTTCCTGGCATGTTTGGCTACTGTCCTGCTCAGTTGCAACTTTCAGGGCTTCTGTTTCTTCAGTTGCAACTTTCAGGGCTTCTGTTTCTTCAGTTGCAACTTTCAGGGCTGACAGGACAACCATTCCGGGACTTGTTTTGAAGAGATGCATCTCCGTCTCTGAACTTTCGAAACCGATTCTGAGTTGTGCGTTCCTTCACAGCATCTGCCCCGAATGCTAAATAAATGCAACGAATTGTTTCTGCAGCTGGAGAACCGAGTTTAAATTCGTATAACAAAACCCACGCATAATATCTACTGATACCGTTATTAAAATCGCACGTCTTTCCACTACCAAACTGCTTACTCATCTGATTCATATGCGCAGGGCATCTTGGGATTTTAGCTGGCGATATAGCGAGGAGGGAACGCCGTCTTCCCTGAAATTCAGTCATTACAAAGTGTTTCTTTTGATCCCTTGAAAAACGGCAAATACTTTTATGGTTACCTGATGCAAAAGTGGTGTGTATCTACAACTCTTTCAGAAATTCGTTCAAAGGACTCTCTCCATTTTCCAGAAGTACAGGGACAAAATTTAACCCAAAAAATCATTTTACATAACAAAATTTCAGTGAATTCGAGAAATGCACAGCCATTTAAAATTTTAGGTAATTTCTTTTTTTTTTTTTTTTTTTTTTTTGATTGGAGGTTTAACGACCACCGTGAGCAACTCAATGGGCTATAAGCAGTCGCCCGTCCCTAATTTAGGGTCACTGGTTCCAGGGAAGGGAGAGAGCCAGTGCCGTAAGACAAACACAACATCCATGCCTGACCGGGATTCGAACCCGGACCCCTTGCGGACGAATGATCAGAGGCCAGCGCCTTAGACCACTGCGCCACCGGGGCGGCTTAGGTAATTTCATCTAAGTTCCCTGTAATTTTATATGAGTGCACCCGCCATATGGTCCAACAGCTAAAATATTTGGGTCGCCCCGGTGGCGCAGTGGTCTAAGGCGTTGGCCTCTGATCATTCGTCCGTAAGGGGTCCGGGTTCGAATCCCGTCAGGCATGGATGTTGTGTTTGTCTTACGGCACTGGCTCTCTCCCTTCCCTGGAACCAGTGACCCTAAATTAGGGACGGGCGACTGCTTATAGCCCATTGAGTTGCTCACGGTGGTCGTTAAACCTTCAATCAAAAAAAAAAAAAAAAAAAAAAAGTATTTGGAGGACGGGTGGGACTATACAGCCGGCTCAAAGAAATGTTGAGTGGGATAAAGCCCACCCCAGCACAACCGCGTAGTGTTGCTCCTGGGCTCGCCGCTGCCCACATTGCGGGATGTTTTGCTTATGGATATCTTTTTTTATTTTTTTATTTTTGATTGAAGGTTTAACGATCACAATGAGCAACTCAATGGGCTATAACCGGTCGCCCGTCCCTAATTTAGGGTCACTGGTCCCAGGAAAGGGAGAGAACCAGTGGCGTAAGGCAAACACAACATCCATGCTTCATCTGGATTCGAACCCGGATCCATCTCGGACGAATGGTCAGGAGAGGGTTTAATGACCACCGTGAGCAACTCAATGGGCTATAAGCAGTCTCGCGTCCCTAATTTGTGGCCACTGTTTCCAGGGAAGGAAGAGAACCCGTGCCATAAGACAAGCACAACATCCATGCCTCACGGGATTCGAACCCGGACTCAAGTCGAACGAATGGTCAGCAGAGGATTTCACGACTACCGTGAGCAACTTAATGGGTTCTAAGCAGTCGCTCGTCCCTAATTTATGGCCACTGGTTCCAGAGAAGCAAGAGAGCCAGTGCCGTAAGACGAACACAACGTCCATGACTCACCGGGATTCTTTTATTTATTTTTATTTTTTTATTGGAGGTTTTTTTTTTTTTTTTTTTTTTTTTTGATTGGAGGTTTAACGACCACCGTGAGCAACTCAATGGGCTATAAGCAGTCGCCCGTCCCTAATTTAGGGTCACTGGTTCCAGGGAAGGGAGAGAACCAGTGCCGTAAGACAAACACAACATCCATGCCTGACCGGGATTCGAACCCAGACCCCTTACGGACGAATGATCAGAGGCCAACGCCTTAGACCACTGCGCCACCGAGGCGGCTTTTTGGAGGTTTAACGACCACCGTGAGCAAGTCAAAGTGCTGTAAGCAGTCACCCGTCCCTAATTTATACCAATGGTTCCAGGGAAGGGAGTGAGCCAGTGCCGTAAGACAAACACAACATCCATGCCTCACCGGGATTCGAACCCGGACCCCTTCTCGGACGAACGGTCATAAGCCAGCGTTTAAACCACTGCGCCATGGTTATCTTTAGAACAAAACGAACTGCAGCTCCTCAACCTTAAATTACTCAATTTACAGGCAGCCCATAATTACGTTTCAGTCTTTCCATCCAAGAAGGCCGCCCCGGTGGCGCGGTGGTCTAAGCGATGGCCTCTGATCATTCGTCCGAACGAGGTCCGGGTTCGAATCCCGGTGAGGCATGGATGTTGTGTTTGTCTTACGACACTGGCTCTCTCCCTTCCCTGGAACCAGTGACCCTAAATTAGAGACGGGCGACTGCTTATAGCCCATTGAGTTGCTCACGATGGTCGTTAAACCTCCAATCAAAAAAAAAAAAAGGAGGGGGGGGTCCGTGTTCGAATCCCGGTCGGGCATGGATGTTGTGTTTGTCTTACGACACTGGCTCTCTCCCTTCCTGGAACCAGTGACCCTAAATTAGAGACGGGCGACTGCTTATAGCCCATTGAGTTGCTCACGATGGTCGTTAAACCTCCAATCATAAAAAAGATTTAAAAAAAAAAAAAGGGATATTCCCATTGTTCTTCCTTAAGCTTTTTAAAGCGTAAATTAAGCAGCCCCGGTTGCGCAGTGGTCTAAGCGATGGCCTCTGATCATTCGTCCGAACGGGGTCCGGGTTCGAATCCCGGTGAGGCATGGATGTTGTGTTTGTCTTACGGCACTGGCTCTCTCCCTTCCCTGGAACCAGTGACGCTAAATTAGAGACGGGCGACTGCTTATAGCCCATTGAGTTGCTCACGATGGTCGTTAAACCTCCAATCATAAAAAAGATTTAAAAAAAAAAAAAAAGGGATATTCCCATTGTTCTTCCTTAAGCTTTTTAAAGCGTAAATTAAGCAGCCCCGGTTGCGCAGTGGTCTAAGCGATGGCCTCTGATCATTCGTCCGAACGGGGTCCGGGTTCGAATCCCGGTGAGGCATGGATGTTCTGTTTGTCTTACGGCACTGGCTCTCTCCCTTCCCTGGAACCAGTGACCCTAAATTAGGGACGGGCGACTGCTTATAGCCCATTGAGTTGCTCACGATGGTCGTTAAACCTCCAATCATAAAAAAGATTTAAAAAAAAAAAAAAAGGGATATTCCCATTGTTCTTCCTTAAGCTTTTTAAAGCGTAAATTAAGCAGCCCCGGTTGCGCAGTGGTCTAAGCGATGGCCTCTGATTATTCGTCCGAACGGGGTCCGGGTTCGAATCCCGGTGAGGCATGGGTGTTGTGTTTGTCTTACGGCACTGGCTCTCGCCCTTCCCTGGAACCAGTGACCCTAAATTAGGGACGGGCGACGGCTTTTAGCCCATTGAGTTGCTCACGGTGGTCGGTAAACCTCCAACCAAAAAAAAAAAAATTCCAAGAAATTACAAACTTTCCTCTATTAGGGTTTTCATAAAAGGGGATACCCGCCCCTGTGGCGCAGTGGTCTAAGGCGCTGGCCTCTGATCATTCGTCCGTAAGGGGTTCGGGTAGCTGCCCCGGTTGCGCAGTGGTCTAAGCGATGGCCTCTGATCATTCGTCCGAACGGGGTCCGGGTTCGAATCCCGGTGAGGCATGGATGTTGTGTTTGTCTTACGGCACTGGCTCTCTCCCTTCCCTGGAACCAGTGACCCTAAATTAGAGACGGGCGACTGCTTATAGCCCATTGAGTTGCTCACGATGGTCGTTAAACCTCCAATCAAAAAAAAAAAAAAAAGGAGGGGGGGGGGTCCGTGTTCGAATCCCGGTCGGGCATGGATGTTGTGTTTGTCTTACGACACTGGCTCTCTCCCTTCCCTGGAACCAGTGGCCCTAAATTAGGGACGGGCGACGGCTTATAGCCCATTGAGTTGCTCACGGTGGTCGGTAAACCTCCAACCAAAAAAAAATTCCAAGAAATTACAAACTTTCCTCTATTAGGGTTTTCATAAAAAGGGGATACCCGCCCCTGTGGCGCAGTGGTCTAAGGCGCTGGCCTCTGATCATTCGTCCGTAAGGGGTTCGGGTAGCTGCCCCGGTTGCGCAGTGGTCTAAGCGATGGCCTCTGATCATTCGTCCGAACGGGGTCCGGGTTCGAATCCCGGTGAGGCATGGATGTTGTGTTTGTCTTACGGCACTGGCTCTCTCCCTTCCCTGGAACCAGTGACCCTAAATTAGGGACGGGCGACTGCTTATAGCCCATTGAGTTGCTCACGGTGGTCGTTAAACCTCCATTCAAAAAAAAAAAAAAAAAAAAAATAGCGTAAATTGAAAGAGAATCGTAAAATTACGCGTCTGCATGGATATCCGGATCATTATATGGATCAGCTTTTAACGAAATTTTAAAACGCTCGTTCGACTACCCTTCACAGAGACTGTCCTCAGACAAGATTTATTGGTTCCATAGCATTCCACCCCGCAACCACAGCAGCTTTGAGAAACATCTGCAAGAAGCATAATATTGGTTTTGAGACCTAAACTTCAAACATCATGTCATTCGTGAAGAACGATAAAGTTAAACCGGAAGATCAATTTGGAGTGTATAGTGTTTCTTTACAGGCTGTGGGCAGTGACGAATCGTAAAATGTATATATAGGATCCATTAGGAGGGATTTAAAAACACGTTTGCAATAACACTCTCACGATATGCGAATGGGTGCCAGATCTACAGACTTGGCATGCAAGACTTATAAAAGAACTCACTTCCCAGTTTGGGAACAAGAAAGGGAAATAAATACGCCTCAAAATTTATCATCATTACACTTCTCAGAAGCCATGTGCATTTGTGCGAAGGAAAGACTGTGTTGTAATGACTCTCACCAGGTGGACATTCCAGGTATCTATCGAAGATTTAGTTAAACAGTAAATAAAACTGCACACTCACGGAAAATGAAATTTGCGCACCAAAAAGGAAACATCAGATTGAACTGAAATTTTATGGACGTAATGATGCAGATGAATGATACGCATGATGTCAAAAACACAGCTGCAAGACAGTTACAGAGGGATCTGTGGCACGCAATCCGGTCATCTTCAGTAGCGCGTCGCACCGCCAATGCTGCAAATCCCGGATAGTGCAACACGGAGGCAGTTGGCGTTTTAACTGGTCCCATACATGCTCGATAGGGGACATTTCCGGGGTGCTGGCAGGCCACGGAAGTGTCTGAACGTGACGTAGGCAGTCCTGGGCAACCCAAGTCCTGTGCGGACGGGCATTATCCTGCTGGTATAGCGCACCTGGAATCCCAGCCTTGAATGGGAGCACATGGGCAGTAGGATCTCATCCACGTACCGCTGACCAGTCAATGATCCACGTACCACTACTAGAGCTGATTGGCTATCGTAGGCAATGGCTCCCCAGGCCATAATGCCTGCAGTGGGTGAGGTGTGGAGCTCGCTAGCGAATTTGGGATTGTGCCGTTGACCCGGGGACCTCCACATCCGGACACGATGATCAACCGTTCCCGAAATGAAGTGGCACTCATCGCTAAACACCACACGCTGCCAGTCTGTGGCGCTCCACGTCGCTCTGGCCTGACACCGCTGCACACGGAGCCGGCGATGTTCCGGTGTTAATGGCAGCACCCGTAAGGTGCGCTGGGATCGCAGATTCGCTTCCGCTAGGTGTCGGGAAATGGTTCGTGGGCACACAGGAGTCGCTACATCTGCCTGTATAGTGGACCCAGTCTCCGTGGGATCCATTCGTGTCTGCCGTGGGATCCCCCGATCCTCCCTACCGGTGGTCCTTCTGGTCCGTCCGAAGCCGCTCCGCCGTTTGGCAGTGCCGTCACGTGACCACTGCTTCCAACACAGTCGTACAGTTAGTCGGATCCACGTCGCGGCAACAGCCCTGAGGTTATCAGCCCGATGATCAGGCCTCTGTCAACGTCCGTAAGTTGCGTAAGTCGACGTCTCTGGCGTCTAACCGGCATTCTTGTCACTCTGTACTCTTGCTTGCGGTGGCCGGTGCTTTTCGCTTTCGTGGGGCATCGACTACACGCCGGTTTATAAGGCTGACGGTTCATGCTTGCAGCGCCCCCACAAGATGTGTGGTCATGCGCAAGCGTACCAAACGTGGATCATTTGCATACCAGCAGGCACCGTAGCTATTTTCAGTATAATTTCTTCTAGGTGCGCAAATTTCATTGTCCGTGAGTGTATATCAGTAGCTAAAATATTGGGTGTAGCTGTGGGTGCCGAACTTCCTTGGGTTGTTCTAGAATTTTCCGCAAGATGCCTCTTTTGTAAAGTTTGTGACACTTAAATCGTCATCGACGACATTTTGTTAGTATTTAAGATCGAGCACAGACGTCTTGTGGTTAGTCTGATGACGGGCTTAACGTGACGTCCGGAAGGTCTTATTATTTTAATTGTAAATATTTTTCGTAATTTAGAAAACGTTTTGACTCAAAATGGGATTTATTTTCTCTTTGGAGTCAATACTGTGCAATAGAGGGTATTATTCAGAAACTTAGGCATTTTTACCGGCACGAAGACATTTTATTATTTTAAGCTCCTCAAAGAATCAATGCAGCGTTGCACACTTATCGTCATTCGTCATGTAGGTTGTTCTACTCGTGGCTAAATAAATGTTCGTATATTTTCAAGTAATGTATGCACCACTAAAACAATTTAAATGTGTCTTGCATTTCCTTCCGTATCAAAATCTGAAACGCTGCCATTATTCTGCCATTCTTATCCTTTATTTATCAATTAGTACGCGACAAGTGTTTTGAAATAAAAAAATAGGCGATTATTGGAAAATTTCTATTTTTACTGTATGCTATTTGCTGCAGTAAAAAGTGTTAATATTATCCTCGTTAAATAGTGCACGTTTTCCCCTCTAGGGGGCGAAAAATGTCAAAACTCTTTTTTTGTCGCTATCTCTGCTTCCGGAAGACGTAATCGAGTAAAATTCTTTTTCCATAGATGGCGTTCGCTGTGAAGAATAATCTTCGCGTATTCTCTACTTTTCCATAATGGCAGCAGCTCCCCATACACACAAAACCTTTCAGATATGTATCAACAATGTTACAATCTCTCATTTTCGTTACACTTTCAGAGATATCTTACAAATTACGATTCAGAAACATCTATTTTGGAACGAAACTCTTTGTGCATTACGGTCACGTTAAAAATAGCGTTCACCGATACTACTGTTGTAACGTACCAGGAGATGTGACGTACCTGCCAGAAGGACGCACACGACATAAAGGCAGATAGCAATTAGAATCAATGTCTGCGTAGCTTAATTGGTAGAGCAACTTATTCCGGAATAAGCGTACTCGGGTTCGAACCCCGGCGCGGATAAAAATGACGGAAAAATTTACTTCGTTATAATGGCGCCCGAACTATCCGGATGACCCGGCCGTTCAAAATCTCGCATTGGTGTGATGTTATTTCCACACCGCGAGATAGGAAAAATAAGAGAATCCTTTCTCCAGCACTTTGAAAGAAAAATAAGGGGGAGATGATGTAACGTACCAGGAGATGTGACGTACCTGCCAGAAGGACGCACACGACATAAAGGCAGATAGCAATTAGAATGAATGTCTGCGTAGCTTAATTGGTAGAGCAACTTATTCCGGAATAAGCGTACTCGGGTTCGAACCCCGGCGCGGATAAAAATGACGGAAAAATTTACTTCGTTATAATGGCGCCCGAACTATCCGGATGACCCGGCCGTTCAAAATCTCGCATTGGTGTGATGTTATTTCCACACCGCGAGATAGGAAAAATAAGAGAATCCTTTCTCCAGCACTTTGAAAGAAAAATAAGGGGGAGATGATGTAACGTACCAGGAGATGTGACGTACCTGCCAGAAGGACGCACACGACATAAAGGCAGATAGCAATTAGAATGAATGTCTGCGTAGCTTAATTGGTAGAGCAACTTATTCCGGAATAAGCGTACTCGGGTTCGAACCCCGGCGCGGATAAAAATGACGGAAAAATTTACTTCGTTATAATGGCGCCCGAACTATCCGGATGACCCGGCCGTTCAAAATCTCGCATTGGTGTGATGTTATTTCCACACCGCGAGATAGGAAAAATAAGAGAATCCTTTCTCCAGCACTTCGAAAGAAAAAAGAAAAATAAGGGGGAGATGATGTAACGTACCAGGAGATGTGACGTACCTGCCAGAAGGACGCACACGACATAAAGGCAGATAGCAATTAGAATGAATGTCTGCGTAGCTTAATTGGTAGAGCAACTTATTCCGGAATGAGGGGATCCAGGTTCGAATCCTGGCGCGGATAAAAATGACGGAGAAATTCACTTCGTTATACTGTTTTATAGTTTCCATTGTACGTAACTGCAAATTTGATGTTACATTCCGGCGATATTTAAGATATTTGGTTTGGCAACGGCGTGGATGCGCATGCGCGTTTATGCCATTTCACCGAAGCACTCTCGTAATCGTATTTCCACGTGCCACTGGGATATTCTTTGGTGATACTGTCGTACTCGAGTTAGTCGATTTAATATTTTATACTTTTTTTTTTTTTTTTGTGATTCAAGATCACCTGGAAGTAAGTAATTGTTTTGATTATTATAATTTTTAAATTCTAAAAAACATTTTATAAAATATGAGTAGATGGCTGTGTTGTTGTATCCGTATACTATACTATCTACCAACAAGTAGTTGGACACCTGTGATAGCAAAGGAAAACGAAGTTTATTCACCTTCAATAGTTGGTGGAGCCTCCACGAACGGCGATTACAGCTGCGACCCTCCGGGGCATACTCTCAACCAGGCGGTGTACGACGGCTAGCGGTATTTTCTTCCACTCGGCTTGGAGAAGACAGGTCAGTTCCTTCACCGATTTCGGACGGTGGGGGCACCCCTTAAGTCGACGCTCCAACTCGTCCCAGAGGTGCTCGATGGGGTTAAGGTCCGTGCACTGCGCAGGCCAGTCCATTCGATTAACCCCATTGTCTCCATACCAAGCCATGGAACATGACAGGTGGCATTGTCATCCTGAAAGTAACATGGGTCCACCCCGTAGAACTGCCACAACGTAGGAAGCGCATGGTCATCCAAAATAGTGCAGTAGGTCTCGGCGTTGAGTCTACCAGAAACTGCGACCAAGGGTCCCATGCCATAACAGGAGAAACACCCCCATAGCATAATTCCACCGCCGCCGAACTTCACAGTTGGTACAATACATTCCGGCAGGAGGCGTTTTCCAGGCAGACGCCAAACCCAGACCCTGCCATCCGAACGGTAGAAGGTGAGCCTTGATTCGTCGCTCCAGAGAACCTGTTCCCACTGTTCAACGATCCACTGTCGACGTTCTTTGCACCACGTTAGCCGAGCAGCGCTATTGGACTTGGTGATCAAAAGCATGTGGGTGGCAGCACGTCCATGATAACCGTGCAAATCGGCTTCCTTGCGGATGGTATTCATCGAAAAAACACTCCCGGATGCCTGTTGAAGCACCTCGCGGATGGGATGTGGCCCATCGATTTGGTGCGGTTCTTCCGAATTTCTCTGGCCAGCACCCGTCGGTCTCTAACTCCCAGTTTTGTGGGTCTGCCGTGTCGTGGCACATTCCGACAGTCACCTCTCATCTTCCACTTGCCAATCACGTAGGCCACTGTCGATTTTGGGTACTTCAACTCGCTGGATATGTCACGTATGGATCGGACATTTCTGTGATATCCGACGATTACACCTTTCTCGAAATCAGAGAGCTCCGAACTGCGTGGCATCTTGCATGCGACTGGTTGCGTTGTTGTTTCCCACACGATATTTAACGGCGGCGGCCGTGACGTCCATCAGGACCGCAGATATCGTCCATTGCAGGGTTGTCCAATTACTTGTTTGTAGATAGTGTATAAGAGCATGTTTTTTTATTTGAAACTGAGAAATTTCATATTGGTAGGTATTTAGAGAAATGACGACTTTGACTTTCTTTTTTTCTTTTTCGCTGAAATATAGTCCATTCCACATGTATAATAGAAATTCGACACCCTCATTTAGGACCAATTTTTATTTCTTTTGTTATCGATATAAAAACGCCTCAACTGTTCCCAGTGGACAGCGTTCTGTGTTGAACCTGTGAAAATGTAAGCAACTCGTAATACGACTGTTGTTGCTTTTGAAACAGCTGTCGAGTGTAATATTTTTTATTGTGATTTTACAAAGTTTATTAAAACTATAATATTCAACGTAGTAAATATGTAACAGTAATATGATGATGTCACAAATATCTTTCAAATACGTAACAGTAGCATGCAGTTGGTATGTTGAAGTTACAAAGACCTTTCACTGTAACGTATCGGTTATGCTTCAAAGTTATGTAATGTTTGAGGACTTCTGACGTAACCTTAAGGTTTCTGAAACATTACTGTTACATTGCGCAACGTATCTGAAAAGTCTCAATGATTCAGTGCTACGTACTTGCAACATATACGAAATATCAGGAAAGAAATACGGGATTGTTGAATTTGTATTATATACGAAATATTTTGTGCTCTTTGGGTCGTGACAAGAGAAACAGGTGAAGTCTTACAAAATGAAAATCCATGAAAAAAATTCATCTATTTCTTAAAGAAGATCAAGTCTTCTATCTTTCAGGAGAGTACAGCGATCAATGACGTCATCGTAAAACGATTGTTTAACTACAAATTCGGAGAGAAGTTCTTTTTGTATCGAAATATTAGATAACGATGTTAGTCTTAAAATAGTGTTGCTGCGAAGCATTGTTCTTTAAGTACTTTTGTATTCTGGCAGAAAGAGCATGTTACTAGATGATTGGAATTGCCTTGTAATAGCCCTGACCTGAATCCAATGGAAAATCTATGGACCCTATAATAGAAACTTGTTAGTCTGAAGCAGACAAGGAATAAAGCACAATTGATAGAAATTGATATTAGGCGTACAAATAAGTTTTAAAGCGTTTTAAGACAACGCAAAATGTAATTTGTGAGAAAACAACAATACATTTACGAATTAAAATATGCGCCGTCATTATCTACCAACTTCCGCCATCGGTCGGGCAGCTAATGAATTGCAGCGATGAAGAATACTTCGTCGTGTGAGGGGATGAAGTTGTCAACCCATTTTTACATTTCCTCACATGTCCACAACCGTACAGCATACAAACCATGTTGCATCGATCGGAACAAATGATAGTATTAAGGGGCTATGTCGGGACTATACGCCGGATGCTCCAAAACTTCCCTGCCAAGCTTCCATAACGTTTCCTTGACCGATTTCGCGACATGCGGCCTAGCGTTGTCATGCAGTGATATCATTGGACGCAATCCTTTGCCTGTGAATGGACGTTTCCGACAGATTTCCAGGTTCAATCGCAGCAATTGTTGCTTGTAGCGATCATCAGTAACAGTTTGACCCTGTTCCAATAGTTCATAATTAAGCACACCTTTCATATCCCACCAGATGCACAGCAGAACTTTCTTGGAGTGAATATTGCGTTTCGGTGTCGAAGTCGTTGCTTCACCGGGGTCTACCCAGTGTCTTTTGCGTTTGGGATTGCGGCACTATATCCATTTTTCATCACCCGTAACTATTTTCCACAGGAAAGATTTCCTGCGCTATTTATTCAACAGTTTCAAACACTTCATCAAGCATTGTCTTAAGTACACTTAAGACAATGCTTGATTTCATAAGTACACTGTGACGTACCTGCCATCAGGACGCACACGACATAAAGGCAGATAGCAGTCAGATCGAACGTACGCATAGCTCAGTTGGTAGAGTGACTTGTTCTGGAATGAGGGGACCCAGGTTCGAGCCCCGGCGTGGACAAAAATGACGGAGAAATTTTTACTTCGTTATAACACTTCGACAATGACTGATGTTTCAAACACTTAACAACCAATCATTGTCATAAGTTGGAGCGCTCTTTTTACCAGTCCGAAGGCACAATAGTCCATTGGTGACACATCAGGGAACTTTGAAGGAATATGAGCAAAATGTATAGACTTGAAACCCGTTTCTTTTTTCGTCTTCCACTGCTTTGCACAGTCCAATCATTGTTTTAGGTCTGAGCGCTCTGTTTAGCAGTCCGAAGGCACAATAGTCCATTGGCGACACATCAAAGGACTTATGAGCAAAAGGTACAGACATGATACCCGTCTCTTTTTTCATCTAACAATGCTTTTCTTAGTCCAATCATTGCTTTAGGTCTGAGCGCTCTGTTTAGCAGTCCGAAGGCACAATAGTCCATTGGCGACACATCAAGGGACTTTGAAGGAATATGAGCAAAAGGTACAGACATGATACCCGTCTCTTTTTTCATCTTCCACTGCTTTCCATAGTCCAATCATTGTTTTAGGTCTAAGCGCTCTTTTTAGCAGTCCGAAGGCACAATAGTCCATTGGTGACACATCAGGGGACTTTGAAGGAATATGAGCAAAAGGTATAGACTTGATACCCGTCTCTTTTTTCATCTTCCACTGCTTTCCATAGTCCAATCATTGTTTTAGGTCTGAGCGCTCTTTGTAACAGTCCGAAGGCACAATAGTTCATTGGCGACACATCAGGGGACTTTGAAGGAATATGAGCAAAAGGTACAGACATGATACCCGTCTCTTTTTTCATTTTCCAATGCTTTCCGTAGTATAATCATTGCTTTAGGTCTGAGCGCTCTGTTTAGCAGTCCGAAGGCACAATAGTCCATTGGCGACACATCAAGGGACTTTGAAAGAATATGAGCAAAAGGTACAGACATGATACCCGTCTCTTTTTTCATCTTCCACTGCTTTCCATAGTCCAATCATTGTTTTAGGTCTGAGCGCTCTTTGTAGCAGTCCGAAGGCACAATAGTCCATTGGTGACACATCAGGGGACTTTGAAGGAATATGAGCAAAAGGTATAGACTTAATACCCGTTTCTTTTTTCATCTTCCACTGCTTTCCATAGTCCAATCATTGTTTTAGGTCTGAGCGCTTTTTGTAGCAGTCCGAAGGCACAATAGTCCATTGGTGACACATCAGGGGACTTTGAAGGAATATGAGCAAAAGGTATGGATTTGATACCCGTCTCTTTTTTTCATCTTCCACTGCTTTCCATATTCCAATCATTATTTTAGGTCTGAGCGTTCTTTGTAGCAGTCCGAAGGCACAATAGTCCATTGGTGACACATCATGGGACTTTGAAGGAATATGAGCAAAAGCTATAGACTTGATACCCGTCTCATTTTTCATCTTCCACTGCTTTCCATAGTCCAATCATTGTTTTAGGTCTGAGCGCTCTTTGTAGCAGTCCGAAGGCACAATAGTCCATTGGTGACACATCAAGGAACTTTGAAGGAATATGAGCAAAACGTATAGACTTAATACCCGTTTCTTTATGTATCTTCCACTGCTTTCCATAGTCCAATCATTGTTTTAAGTCTGAGAGCTCTTTGTAGCAGTCCAAAGGCACACTAGTCCATTGGTGACACATCAGGGGACTTTGAAGGAATATGAGCAAAAGGTATCGACTTAATACCCGTTTCTTTTTTCATCTGCAACTGCTTTCCATAGTCCAATCATTGTTTTAGGTCTGAGCGCTCTTTTTAGCATTCCGAAGGCACAATAGTCCGTCAGGGGACTTTCAAGGAATATGAGCAGAAGGTATAGACTTGATACCCGTCTCTTTTTTTCATCTTCCACTGCTTTCCATAGTCCAATCTTTGTTTTAGGTCTGAGCGCTCTTTGTAGCAGTCCGAAGGCACAATAGTCCATTGGTGACACATCAGGGGACTTTGAAGGAATATGAGCAAAAGGTATAGACTTAATACCCGTTTCTTTTTTCATCTTCCACTGCTTTCCATAGTCCAATCATTGTTTTAGGTCTGAGCGCTCTTTTTAGCAGTCCGAAGGCACAATAGTCCATTGGTGACACATCAGGGGACTTTGAAGGAATATGAGCAAAAGGTATAGACTTGATACCCGTCTCTTTTTTCATCTGCCACTGCTTTCCATAGTCCAATCATTGTTTTAGGTCTGAGCGCTCTTTGTAGCCGTCCGAAGGCACAATAGTCCATTGGTGACACATCAGGTTACTTTGAAGGAATATGAGCAAAAGGTATAGACTTGATACCCGTCTCTTTTTTCATCTACCACTGCTTTCCATAGTCCAATCATTGTTTTAGGTCTGAGCGCTCTTTGTAGCTGTCCGAAGGCACAATAGTCCATTGGTGACACATCAGGGGACTTTGAAGGAATATGAGCAAAAGGTATAGACTTGATACCCGTCTCTTTTTTTCATCTTCCACTGCTTTCCATAGTCCAATCATTGTTTTAGGTCTGAGCGCTCTTTGTAGCAGTCCGAAGGCACAATAGTCCATTGGTGACACATCAGGGGACTTTGAAGGAATATGAGCAAAAGGTATAGACTTAATACCCGTTTCTTTTTTCATCTTCCACTGCTTTCCATAGTCCAATCATTGTTTTAGGTCTGAGCGCTCTTTGTAGCAGTCTGAAGGCACAATAATCCATTGGTGACACATCAGGGGACTTTGAAGGAATATGAGCAAAAGGTATAGACTTGATACCCGTCTCTTTTTTTCATTTTCCACTGCTTATCATAGTCCAATCATTGTTTTAGGTCTGAGAGCTCTTTGTAGCAGTCCGAAGGCACAATAATCCATTGGTGACACATCAGGGGACTTTGAAGGAATATGAGCAAAAGGTATAGACTTCATACCCGTTTCTTTTTTCATCTTCCACTGCTTTCCATAGTCCAATCATTGTTCTAGGTCTGATCGCTCTTTGTAGCAGTCCGAAGGCACAATAGTCCATTGGTGACACATCAGGGGACTTTGAAGGAATATGAGCAAAAGGTATAGACTTGATACCCGTCTCTTTTTCATCTTCCACTGCTTTCCATAGTCCAATCATTGTTTTAGGTCTGATCGCTCTTTGTAGCAGTCCGAAGGCACAATAATCCATTGGTGACACATCAGGGGACTTTGAAGGAATACGAGCAAAAGGTATAGACTTAATACCCGTTTCTTTTTTCATTTTGTGAAGGAACTTAGTGGTAGATTTGGATGTATGACTTGTAGCCTTATCCTGATGAATTTCTAATCTTTGAAGGCTCTGTAGATAAAGGAATGACATTTCCTCTTTAAATATAGGACTTCAAACATTATTTTGGTAATAGGTTGAATTTATTTTAACATTTTTTTTTTCAGATTTTCTTAACTTTAATTTGCCATGGTATCAGAAATCAGGAATAATCAAGAAACCTTCACTGAATTTTTTTTTTTTTAATTTTTGAAACCATGTTTGTAAGTCTCTTTCTGCTCTTTTGCGATAGTAAACCGACTTTTTTTTATACAGTCGTGCAGGTAGATCAATGCTTCGTCAGTAGTTACAATAAATTCCCACCTGTGTCCGGCTAAGTAATTTCAATAAGGAAGTTTACACCATGGTCTGCGCTCTGCCGCGGAGCAGTGCAAAAGGCGGTAAACTTTACGTTTTTTGTTTTTTTCTGATTCGAATCTTTTGTCCGAGATTTGGACTATCTCCTTTCCACCCTTCCCACACACACAGTACTGTTTCTTTTTAAATTGCGAAGTTTAATCTTTAGTTGTTCAGTAGCAGAAGCACCTTATTTTAGGTAAATTCTATTGCTAACATGATAGATATAAAATAATTATGAAGATTAGGATTTAAATACTTTATTTATACATGAACTCCATTCTTCTTTCCTTTTCTGTGCACTTCAGTGCTACGTTTTCATAAGAAGTTTCTTCCGAGTACTTTTTCATATTTAAAAAGAATGTTCTTCTCTATTGGTAAATCAGTTAAGTTGCTCGAAAGTACATGTCCTTGTGCGGCTCTAAGCTACACTATCTACTAACAAGTCATTGGACACCCCTGCAATCGTCGTTATCTGCGGTCCTGATACAAGTTACGGCCGCCACCGTTAAATATCGTGTGGGAAACAACAACGCAACCAGTCGCATGCAAGATGCCACGCAGTTCGGAGCTCTCTGATTTCGAGAAAGGTGTAATCGTCGGGTATCACAGAAATGTCCGATCCATACGTGACATATCCAGCGAGTTGAAGTACCCAAAATCGACAGTGGCCTACGTGATTGGCAAGTGGAAGATGAGAGGTGACTGTCGGAATGTGCCCCGACACGGCAGACCCACAAAACTGGGAGTTAGAGACCGACGGGTGCTGGGCAGAGAAATTCGAAACAACCGCACCAAATCGATGGGCCACTTCCGCGAGGAGTTTTAACAGGCACCCTGGAGTGTTCTTTCGATGAATAACATCCGTAAGGAAGCCCATCTGCTCGGTTATCATGGACGTGTTGCCGCCCACAAGCCTTTGATCACTAAGTCCAATAGCGCTACTCGGCTAACAGGTTCTCTGGAGCGAAGAATCAAGGTTCAGCCTCAACCGTTCAGATGGCAGGGTCTGGGTTTGGCGTCTGTCTGGAGAACGCCTCCGGCCAGAATGTATGGTGCCAACTGTGAAGCTCGGCGGCGGTGGAATTATGCTATGGGGGTGTTTCTCCTGTTATGGCACGGGACCCTTGGTCGCAATTCCTGTTAGACCCCAACGCCGAGACCTACTGCCCCATTTTGGATGACCATGCGCTTCCTACGTTGTGGTAGTTTTACGGGGTGGACCCATGTTACTTTCAGGATGACAATGCCACCTGTCATGTTGCGAGGTCCACCATGGCTTGGTATGGTGACAATGGGGTTAATCGAATGGACTGGCCTACGCAGAGCCCGGACCTTAACCCTATCGAGCACCTCTGGGACGAGTTGGAGCGTCGACTGAAGGGGTGCCCCCACTGTCCGAAATCGGTGAAGGAACTGACCTGTCTTCTCCAAGCCGAGTGGAAGAAAATACCGCTAGCCGTCGTACAACGCCTGGTTGAGAGTATGCCCCGGAGGCTCGCAGCTGTAATCGCCGCTCGTGGAGGCTCCACCAATTATTGAAAGTGAATAAACTTCGTTTTCCTGTGCTATCACAGGTCTCCATTTACTTGTTGGTAGATAGTGTATATCTTGATCTTTTTTAATACAGAAAAACTTCTTTCGCCAGTTGCAGTTGTTGATGGAAAGTTTAATATGAGATCTGCTGATTTGTACACCTCACTAAAACACTATGTCCAATTGATTCAACTTTATGTAACAAGTAATGTCTCTTACAGATTTGTTTTTTACGCTTTCCAACCGTAGGTTGAAGAAGCGTCTATGCTCCAGCTTTGTCCGTCCGTCCGTCCCCCTGTCCGCACGATAACTCACGTGAAAATGGTTCCATTTCGATGAAATTTTAGTTAGTATGTGGTAGGAAATAACCTGGAGATGAACCCTATTGAAAATGAACAAAATGGGGTCAAAGGTCAGGACATAGGAGCGGGATCCATTCCGTTACACTTATGCCTCATAACTTGCGTAAGAATGGTTCTATTTCCATGGAATTTTAGTATGTGGTAGAGCACCACATGGGGACGAATGATATTAATATTGAAAATAGACGAAATGGTGTCAAAGGTCAGGACATAGGAGTGGGATCCATTCTATTGCTCTTATGCGTTTTAACTTGCGTGAAAGTGGTGCGATTTCGATGAAATTTTAGTATATGTTAGGGGACCGCTTGGGGTCGAACCCTCTTTAAAATGAGGTAAATAGGGTCAAAGGTCAGGACATAGGAGCGGGATCCATTCCATTGCCTTTATGCGTCATAACGTACGTACAAATGCTTCGATTGCGACAAAACTTTAGTCTGTTGTTCTGGAAATATACTAAACCGGTTCTGTTGAACATCATCGAAATGGGGGTCAAATGTAAGGGCACAGGAGCGAGATTTATTCCACAGCCATTATCCTCATAACTTGACTAAAAATGCTTCGATTGTGACAAAACTTTAGTATGTTGTTCCGGAAGTACACTAAACCGGTTCTGTTTAATATCATCGAAATGGGGTCAAATGTCAGGGCACAGGAGCGATATTTATTCCACAGCCATTATCCTCATAACTTCACTAAATTCTTCGATTGCGACAAAACTTTATCATGTTGTTCCGGAAGTATTCTGAACCAGTTGTGTTGAATATCATCGAAATGGGGTCAAGGGTCAGGACACAGGTGAGAGATTTATTCCACAGCTGAATAAATATCATCGTGCAACAAGACGGATTTCTTTTAATATTAGTATTTATGCACGAATTATAGTGTCAACCGACAAAACTTTAGTATGTTGTTCCGGAGGTATACTGAACCGGTTCTGTTTAATATCATCGAAATGAGTTCAAAGGTCAGGACACAGGAGCGAGATTTATTCCTCAGTCATTATTATCATAACTTGAGTAATGATTTCTTGTATGTTGGAAAGCGTATCATAATCAGTGCATTGCATGATTTTACTAACTTGTTTAATTACAGAATGGGAATGTTTCCCTTCGTAAAGAGAAAAAAACATAATCTTTTATCCGTAACTTGTTTACGTGCGCCATTTTCTTCTTTGTAGACGATATATAACTGCAACAGACGTTTTTTTCGTGTTCATCTAAGAAGCTGTTGCCAGTTTCAGTTCTTTGAACTTCTTTTTTTCTTCTGCAATTTCTTATCAAAAACGTTCTAAAAATGTGTAAACAGCCTCTGTACAATTTTGTGGTATTATTATTCTTTTATAAAAAGGCATATTATGAGACCCCAAACCTTAGAGATACAAAATTTCCAAAGATTTCCAAAAGATTTTTTTGTTTGCCTGCTTAGGTATTCCACGATTTATGTAAACTCAGTTTAATTTCTTTTCAAGATCAAAATTCGAAATACCGCAGTGAATCCATCTTGCTTATCCTTTTGCTAAAACATCCTTTGCCTATTAGTTATTCAAATAAAACGATTACAAGTGCATTTAATTGCTTTTCAAAGTCAATAAAATATCACAAGGTACTGTCTGAAACGTTTTCCTTTTGAAAAATATAAAATTTATCCAAAGTCGATACGAGTCACTATTTTCAGCTAGTAAAATATTTAAACGGTTTTGTTTTATTTTCCGTCAGAGTTCCGACTCATATTCCGTAAGCTCTCAGACAGAATTATCATGCAAACATTTGCCTTTTCTATTATGTCGAAGGTCTTTGTTTTAATCGTACCCGACCGCATGTATTTTGCATATTTCCGCGGAAAGAAGAAAGAATAGTCTTTATCAGTCCCGTTTCACTTCGGCGGATTCCCTTGGAATCTTTAATACCCGCTAAGCTTTGCCGCATAGTGAATACTTTTAAAACGCTTCGGGTTTCAACTGTGATCCCCGCCACTTTGAAGCGTGTAGACAGATTTTTATCGCTGAGTGTTGATTCTCAATTCCCCTCCACCACCCCCACCTTTGTCTGTTTCGTTTGAAGATGCGGCATTTTAAATTCACGCCGTCTTAAAGTATTCCACGCTGGGGAAACTGTTATTTCATAAGCCATTTTGTTTCGAATTCCTTTCATATTTCCTCTTGAATATTTCAAATTCCATTTTTCTAATTCCCCGTTTCCAATTTAAAGCTGGGCGACCAGAAAGCTGGAAATTCTTCTTCTGCTCGTTTCAATAATGCACTATGCGTTCGCTCTCTCGGCTGATGTTTATTCACCGGTTAAATATTCCATTTATTTAAATTAGATTTGTTCTTTAAACAGTTTTTTTTTTCCTGCATAATTTTTTCTTTATTTATATGTGTTATATAAACGTAAACGGGATTACCTCCTGAACGGACAGGAACAATACAACGGAAAACACACTTTCCAGGGAACGGATTTGAATATATATCGGAGACAGACAGAAAAAAATAATTACCATATGCACTTTTTGAACGATGCAGTGAGTAATAGCGCAATGTTTTCTAGATCTATTGGAAAAAATGTTCATTGTCACCATTTTTTTTTCACCCGTGATTCCAATGGCATTGAGAAGATTCCCAGCAAAAACAGTCTTGCTGGGCCAGCACTGGGCCATTGCTGCCAGCCAGCACTGCCAGCGATGGCCCAGCACTATGTTGCCGCTGCCGAACCGTCAATGAAATGTGCGGGCGGCCAACAGATGGGCCAGCAGTTCAGGCCAACAGTTGGCACCCCATCAATTGTCATATGCCACAACAGGGCCATCAGTGGGCCATCACAGGCAGTAGCTGCCACAAGTGGCCCTTCAGTGGCCCTGCAAGCACGTGCCAGAAATGATGGCTAGCCTAATGTGGTCCGCTAGTGTGCCGTTAGTGGCAGCCGGCAACCACGTGACGTAACTGGTGGCTTGCCGACTCTTGTCCGCCAATTTCCCAGTAGTTACCATAATAAAAAAAAAAGATAACCGCAGTTACCCAAAGCTACAATATTTTTTTCTACCTTTACGAAGCTTGTGAATTAACGAACTGCGCTGGGGAAATTTTCTCAACATATCGGAAAACCACCAGTTTATACCTGAGTAGATTTGAACCTGGGCCGTTTGCTTGAAAGTTAAGCTCTCTACCGACCGGACTAACTCGCCACGTCGAGCGTATGCTTAAGCTGTCTATTCGGTATGCAATGTGTTTTCGAATGCTTCCTTCTTTCATTTAACAATATTGCAAGGTATTTTTCATAAAAGTCAGTTTCATATAATTGATAAATTAATTTTTTAAACGTAACAATAGTTTTTTTTTTTTTTTTTACTTTAAGGGAACTTCACTCATTTTCAAAGCGTGTACATACTTAGAGTCGCTTTCCAAAGTTTTGTACTGTCCTTGCCGTCTTGAAAAGAGATTGTTGAATAAATATATATTTACCTGGGTTCATGTCACATTCTGTTACATTTTTAACGTTGTGTCTTTCCTTTCCGTTGTCCGAAGCTACATTTGTTTTAAAGAATCAAATATATTATATTTTACTTCTCGTTATTTTTAGAAGCGAATTCCTCCCAGTGTTGTGTATTCAACCCATGGATGAGTACCCCACATAGCGTTGCTTTTATTTTCCTTTCAAATAATTAATAAATTTTGTACGCGTATAATTTTTTTTTTTTTCCAACAAACGTTGTTTTAATGGTTTTCCAGGATATTTGTTTCAAGCGGTTTCAAATTTTTTCTTGTTATTCATCCACTCCATTCCATGAATTGTTATTCATGGGAAAATAGAGTGGGTGTATTTCATGGCTGTAATCTAGTATTTCACGGCTTAATCTGATATCTTCGTCGACGTAAAATTTCATTAGGAAATTAATTCGCCCCTCCACATATGGATTTTTTCTTAACATCCACTAAAACAACACGATGGCGATAGCGTTGTCTTCAACTAACTGGTATCATGAGAGACACAGCAAGTGTTGCTTCTGCGCATGCGCAGTCCCGTTGCTTCCACCTGCTGTTGGAGGTTGCATTGGTTGCCAGCAACGGGCCACTAGTGGCACTTGCTTGGAGGCCCACAATTCACGGCGATGCTGCAGGGCCATCAATGGCTCGCCAACTGATAGCGCTGCCACCAACGGACCACTACCGGGCCGTGAGCGGCAGATTTCAGCCAGCAGTGACCCATCACTGCCAGCTGGTGGTCAGCAGTTTCCCAGCACTTGTGTTTTTGCTGGGTTTTTAATAAAACAAAAGAAAGAAACTGTGCAGAAAGCAGCCCCTAGCGCAGAGGTCTCATTGCTGTCTTGTATTCACCCAGGAGTTACTGGATGGGCTACAAGCGATCGCGCGAACCCGGCCCGAGTTGAGTCAGCGTTCGATCTTTTTTTTTTTTTTTTTTTATTGGAGGTTTAACGACCACCGTGAGCACCTCAATGGTCTATAAGCAGTCGCCCGTCCCTAATCTAGGCAAATGCCATTGAGTTGCTCACGGTGGTTGTTAAACCTTAAATTAAAAAAAAAATTCGTTCTTTCAGTTTTTCGCAAAGTAAAGTTGCTGTGAAGCTTGTCCCACCAAAACTAATGCACTCCCACGCGTCGCCCATTTTAATTTCGAAGACTAGCGACGTCCTTATGTGTCAGTAAGTCGCTGTTTCTATTTTTTGAATGTTTTATCGATTGTAGAAACTCGGCTAATTTTTGTATTTTTATTGTAACCTGTTCCATTGACTTTGAATAACTTAGATAATTTTATTCGCGTTGGAAAAGATTCAAAAGACGTGCTCACGAAAATTCGGTGTCATCTTTCTTGCGTAATTCAAACTCGAAGTCCTATTTCTGGAAGCATAGTGCCTTTAGAAGCGAACAGTCGAACAAAGAAATTTATCGTAATTAAAAATAAATTGAATATAGGTCAGTGGATACACTGGGAAAATCGGGAGGGGGAATTTGCCCTCATTTTTGATATCGTTCCCTTGCGGCAATCTGAAATGGAAGAAACACAGTTGCGTTGGAGATAACACGCACACTCCCCCCCCCCCCCCCCTTTCTTACAGGGTAACGGGGAGTTCACTTTTCTGCTTTTACATGTGTGTACTCGCTTTTATATATAGAGGGCGGTTTCTTATCTGCCACACTGATACCTTCGGAGCAGTGCCTTTTGTCCTGTTGTCACATATGTCACCACTATCCCCGTCCAATCGCCTGCAGACATTCGCTGATGGTATTCGTTTCCTGGCAACGGGCAATCAGTTTATTGTGGTAGTAAAATGGCGGCGTAGGAACTCACTTAGTCCTGCGCGACCGTCTGCCACAGAAGCCATTACAGGTGGTTAAGCATGGGTGTTCAACAGAAAAAAAAAGGCCGTTCTGATACGCGAAAGAGAAAAAAAAACGCGATAAAAAAAGCAGCGCTATAATGATGAAAACCAACTGGAAGGACATTTTTAAACCTTCGAGATTTTTGAATGAGGAAAAGGCGATGTCGGAAACATGTTTCAAACGACTACCAACTGTCTGACGATTAATGCGTCTTTTTAAAAAACAGAAAATTTTCTCGGAAATCTGTTTTCAGCGTGACCATTTAAGCAAAAACTGCCGTGTTCCTGGAACTCGAAATAAAAAGACATCATGACGAACAAGTTTCAAGAAAGAAATTCGAACTCAACACGGGGAACACGCTACAAGCAATTTTTTTTCTCACATTTGTGTTTTAAATCAGGATTTGTGTTAGTATGTCGACAGAAACTTTTACTTGCTGTCCATTAATTTTATATTATATTCTCGAGCAGTGGCGGTGCCACCCTCTTAAAACTGGGTTGGCCATTAGGCGGGCTAAGCATGTTGGGGATCACAAATTTTGAGAGAGAAATTTTGAAAATAAATTCCGTTCATGAGAATTCTACCAGACGCTGATGATGTTATCCCTAGTAAAAAAAAAAATATATATATATATATAGAATGAAAATATTACAGAACAAAAATACAAAATTTCAAAAGAAGTAAAAAACTGGAACAGGTTGCCGTCATCAGGAGAGCATCAACCTGTGGGAGTGGCCTTTCTAGTACCAACAAAGCGACAAGGCAAGCCAAAATTGTCGGTTGGTCATGCTCCCTAGGCCACAAAACCAAATTCTAATAAGCACAAAAAATTACAAAAATCAAGTTTAAAAAAGAAGAATTAAAAGCTTACCGGCAGAACAGAAACCGCCATGACAAAGAGTCAAACAAGACTGAACAGAGCACCCACAAGAACCCAAATATATACACTGATAAGAAAGGTGGTCACGGTTAAACAACTACCTGGTAAGCCAAAAATGGGTGAGTAGACAAGATACAAAACTGTGTATGTAAATAAGATCTTCAGCTATTAGGGACCCACCAAATAGCACTTTATGTTACCTATATATTTAAAATTGTTAGGTCCTAGGTTAGTAAAGCATGTCAATGTGTAATTTGAAGCTTTTGGACACAGAATTAAAGTTCAAAATTAAATGGTTAAAATGATGCCTTAAGAAATTTTTAGGAAAGTTGTTAAATTGCAATTTAGAAAAAAGAGCTTTCAGATTTTTTGCAAGCAAGAGCTGTGTAGAGCAAATTTTAGCCATTCTATGAAACTGGGAGATGAGTAGATTACGATGTATAACTTTTGAAATATTGGATGACCAGTGAGTGTAGTGAATGATATCAAACTCAAAAGAGTTTCTTTTATCAAATAAATTCACCACACCTCTTCCCTCCTCGTCTACCTGAACCTCTAAATCGAGGTAACAAACCGCTTGGTCACCGCATTTTTAACTACAGGCAAACCGTTGCTGATTTAAAGTCTATAAGCGGCAATGAGGATGACACCTGTTACTGTCATCTTGACAAATTCAGTAAATTTGTCAACCCTTACCACGGTCATATCGTTACCGGTGACCTGGACATAGTGCCTTTTCGAGAATTACGCGCACTTATGTCTCTGGGCACAAAATACAGGTTGACACCTCGATTCAAAACTAAAAAATGTGTCTCTATTCTACGCAGTATTTTTTTACAATGCGCACTAAAACTTTCGCATGAGTTTGGTTTGCCCCTCGAAGCCTTTAACGAATGGCTGGATTCTGTATTATGTGACATTCGTCATGAGCTGGACAAGTTCAAGAGCTCTGGTGTGTGTACCCGGCAGCCGCATAAATTTGGTTTGATTAATTCACAAATTTGTGAACTTCAAAACTTATTCACTGTTTCTCCAATGGATAAGGCTGGTAATAATTTTGCCTTTTTTTGTAAACAATTCTATCAGGATCTCCTGATACAGGAGATGAATACTACAGATACTTACACTCCGGTCTCTCAAAATCATAAAGATATTGTTAAGAAAATAATCGCTCTGCATAAAAGGATAAAGCTTAATGTGTCCAACTTAAACTTTCCTTTTATTTATGCCATGCCTAAGTTTCATAAGGAACTTGTTTCCTTCCGTTTTATTACTAGTGGACGCAACTGCTATAACAGCAAAGCGGGTGGGTTGCTTCAGAGATACTTGTCCGTGGCTCTTCGCGGTTTGGTTTCGACCTGGATTATTGGGAGCAATAACAGAGTCTTGGAGACACTTGGCTCGGTGACTGTCACATCTGTGGATACTTACGATTTTAAAAACCTCCTCACCTCAATTTCATTGAAGGGTCTGTGGCAGGTAGCCCTAAATATACATACGAAGTTCGAGCCCGAGACTACAGAACAGTATTGGCATTTCCTACTGGATTTCTGTATCAATAACAATTTTGTTACCGTGGGCGATGGGCTCTACCTCCAAACTCGTGGTATCCCGATGGGCAGTCGCTTTTCTAGCAGTTTGGCTAATCTCTATCTACATTTTTTTTAGGATAGATATGTTGCCAATCATCATTTACCTGGGATTGCTCTAAGATATGTTGATGACATTATTGTCATTAACATTCCGGACTTTTTACGTTGCGCCGCTGACTTGTATCCTGACGACCTTACCCTAGAAAAAACCAACAGATCGTTTACTTGTGTTTGTTACCTCGATTTAGAGGTTCAGGTAGACGAGGAGGGAAGAGGTGTGGTGAATTTATTTGATAAAAGAAACTCTTTTGAGTTTGATATCATTCACTACACTCACTGGTCATCCAATATTTCAAAAGTTATACATCGTAATCTACTCATCTCCCAGTTTCATAGAATGGCTAATATTTGCTCTACACAGCTCTTACTTGCAAAAAATCTGAAAGTTCTTTTTTCTAAATTGCAATTTAACAACTTTCCTAAAAATTTCTTAAGGCATCATTTTAACCATTTAATTTTGAACTTTAATTCTGTGTCCAAAAGTTTCAAATTACACATTGACATGCTTTACTAACCTAGGACCTAACAATTTTAAATATATAGGTAACATAAAGTGCTATTTGGTGGGTCCCTAATAGCTGAAGATCTTATTTACATACCCAGTTTTGCATCTTGTCTACTCACACATTTTTGGCTTACCAGGTAGTTGTTTAACCGTGACCACCTTTCTTATCAGTGTATATATTTGGGTTCTTGTGGGTGCTCTGTTCAGTCTTGTTTGACTCTTTGTCATGGCGGTTTCTGTTCTGCCGGTAAGCTTTTAATTCTTCTTTTTTTAAACTTGATTTTTGTAATTTTTTGTGCTTATTAGAATTTGGTTTTGTGGCCTAGGGAGCATGACCAACCGACAATTTTGGCTTGCCTTGTCGCTTTGTAGGTACTAGAAGGGCCACTCCCACAGGTTGATGCTCTCCTGATGACGGCAACCTGTTCCAGTTTTTTACTTGTTTCGAAATTTTGTATTTTTTGTTCTGCAATATTTTCATTCTATATAAGCTACTACATGAGGTTTAGCTGCCTTCGGCGCTTTCATGGTATTAGCCTTATTGGTCTGTTTTTCTTGTGTTAAATAATTTATTTATAAAGTTATTTTTTTGTTTTATTTATTTATGTATTATATATCATCATCATCATCATTGTCAACCATTATCAATCCACTGCTGGACGAAGGTCTCCCCAAGTTTCCTCCACAACGGTCTGTCTTGTGCCAGTCTCCTCCATGTCACCCCTGCATACTTTCGAATTTCATCCACCCATCTCCCATGTGGTCTTCTTCTGGGACTTTTCCTGTCCCTTGGAATCCAATCTAAAATTTCGGCTGTCCATCGATGATCTGTCCTTCTGGCAGTATGTCCAGCCCATTGCCATTTCAGGGATTTAACTCTGATCATGATGTCTTCCACTCTTGTCATTTTTCGGATCCACGAGTTCCTCTTCTTATCTCTCCTGGTTACACCAAGTATGCACCTCTCCATGCTGCTTTGAGTTGTCTGCAGCCTTTGTATGTCTCTTTTAGTTAAGGTCCACGTCCCTGCACCATACGTAAGCACTGGAAGGATGCATTGATCAAACACTTTTCTTTTAAGACATAATGGCATATTGCTCTTGAAAATTATGCTGTTTCTTCCAAAAGCTCTCCAGGCAAGTTTTGTACGCCGATTAATTTCTTCATCAATGTGACCCTCACTTGATATCTGCTGTCCAAGATAAACGTACGTGTCTGTTATCTCCAGCTTTTCTCCATCAATCGATAAATCTTCATTTCTTGTAAAAAGCATTGAACATCACTTTTGTCTTCTGAAAGTTCATTTTTAATCCCACTTCTTTACTCATGTCAGCAAGTTCCTGGATCATACTCTGCAGCTCTGATGGGGTAGTTGCAAAAATGACTACGTCATCAGCAAAACGTAGGTGGGTTAGATAATCTCCATTAATCTTTATCCCCTTGTTTTCCCAGCTCAGCGACTGAAAAACACCCTCCAATGTGGCATTAAAGAGCTTCGGAGATATGGTGTCACCTTGTCTCACTCCCTTTCCAATTTTTACGTGTGTTGTATTTTCAAACAGCCGAATCTTTGCACTTGCATTTTCATAGATGTTATTAATAATATTAATGTATGCATCTTCAATACCGCAGGTTTTCAGAGCCATTGTAACTGCTGATGGTTTCACCGAATCAAAGGCTTTTTTCATAATCGATAAAAGCCATGCACAATGGAAGTTCGTATTCCCTCGCTCTTTCAATTAGTTCTCTCAGCACGTGGATATGATCTATTGTGCTGTAGCCACTCCTGAATCCAGCTTGTTCTCTCGGTTGAGCCATGTCCAGTGTTACCTTCAAGCGGTGTGAAAGAACTTTAGTGAAGATTTTATAAACTACTGATAGGAGGCTGATAGGTCTGTAGTTTCCGAGATCCTCAATGTCACCTTTCTTATGTAGCAGGATCATTGTAGCGGTGTTCCAATCCTCAGGAATCTTTCCTTCATTAAGGCATCGAGTGAAAATTTGGGCGAGTACTGTTTCGATTTCTCCACTTGCTTCTTGTATGATGTCTACAGTAATTCCATCTTCTCCTGGAGCTTTTCCCCGCTTCATGTTCTTGATCGCATGTGCAACTTCTGCTGGAAGGACTGGAGGAACTCTGGTACTGGTATCTTTCATGATGTCTGGAGTGCATGTATCATCCCTTTCATATAATTTGGAGTAGAAATCTTTCACTCTTGTCAAAATTTCGCCTCTATTTCTTGTTACAGAACCATCATCTTTTCTCAGTGCCATAATCTGTTTTCTTCCCTTACTGAGATGTCCCTTTGCTATCTTTAGGCTTTGGTTGTTTTCAATTGCTTTCCTCACTAGTTCACAGTTGAATTTTCTTACGTCTTCAGTGATACTTTTTCTTACTGTCTTGCATAGCTCTATATATTCCACTTTGGAAGTCACATCTTCTTTAGTTGTCCTCATCTCTCTTCTTTTTTGCATCAACATTTTCGTTTTTCCTGATAATTTATTTACATGCAACTTGTTCTTAGACCCAGCTAATTTTGTTGCTGTTTCCATAAGAGCTTTGGTTACTTTTCTGTTAACTTCAGAGATGTCCACTTCTTCCGATGTTAGGCCTTCTAAAGCAGAGAACCTGTTCTTCAGTTCCAACTTGAAATTATTATGGTGTTTTTTAAGGTTGGTTATGTCAATAGATTTTGTTTGTCTTATGAGCTTGCCACGTTCAAGTTTAGTGTTGAGGTGCATCTTACATCTCACCAATCTATGGTCACTACCTGTGTTGAACTTGTTTAGCACACTGCAGTCTTCTATGACGAATTTTTTGTTACACATAATAAAATCAATTTCACTTGTCGTCCCATTTGGATGTCTCCATGTCCATTTCCTGTGTGACTTTTTCTTGAAGAAGGAGTTCAAGATGAAAAACCCTTCTGCCTCTGCAAACTCAACGAGAGTATTTCCACGCTGGTTTCTATTGGCGTGACCGAATTTACCTACTGAAGTTTCATTCTGTTGCCGTTGCCCTATTTTTGCATTGAAATCTCCCATAATTATTTTCAAGTGCTGCTTACCTTTATTATTTAGATCACGAATTTCCTCATAAAATTCTTCAATTTCTTCTTCAGGATGACTTGTGGTGGGTGCATAAGTTTGAATAATCTGAGCCTGGTATCTTTTCGAGAGTTGGATAACAAGTCGTGCAGCTCTGTCAGAGGAACTTTCAACTTCTACAACTTTATCCTTCAGTTTCTTGTTTATTATAAATCCAACACCACTAGTTCTGCCAGTATCTGTCCCACGATAGTAGAAGAGATGTCCACTTTTCAGTTCGATGAGATCTTCTCCTTTTCTCCTTACCTCACTTAGCCCCACGATGTCCCACTTGATCCTTTGTAGTTCCTCTTCCAATTCAAGAAGCCTTGAATCAGAAGATAGGGAGCGTCCATTGTACGTAGCCAAGGTCAGCATCAGATGGCAGCCTAGTCCGGTCCTCCGGGGATTCTTAGCACCCTCTGCCTTCATGTCGCACTGGCCGCTGCCTTGGCCAGGTACATTCCAGCTGCCGGAGACTGAGGGCCAAGATTTAAGTTGTGGAATCATTTTGGAGGGGTTTGGCCATAACTCACCACGCTGGCCAAGCGGGTTGGTGAGTGTGGGATAGAATTTCCTCTAATCCCGATAGTATAGTTATACCGCTATTGGCGGTCGTCAGAGCCCCTTTAGTGGGAACAGGATGCACCACGAGAAGGCGGGGGTTGACATTTGTCAAGGAGAGGCTGTGATGTTACGCATCACCTGACCTTACATCACCTGACCTTACATCCTGTATTATATATATATATATATATATATATAAATATATTTCTGTCTCTCTCTTTCCCTCTCTCTTGCTCTCTCTTATTATCTCTCTTCCATCTCTCTCTCTTTCCCTCTCTCGTTCTCTCTCTCCTCTTCTCTCTTCCTTCTCTCTCTATATATATTAATATATTTCTGTCCCTCTCTTTCTTTCTCTCCCTTTCCCGCTCTCCTCTCTCTCTCTCTCTCTCTCTCTCTCTCTCTCTCTCTCTCTCTCTTTCTCTCTTTCTTTCTTTCTCTCTCTCTCTCAATAAATATAGATTTTCTCTCTCTCTCTCTCTCTCTCTCTCTCTCTCTCTCTCTCTCTCTATATATATATATATATATATATATATATATATATATATATCATCATCATCATCATCATTGTCAACCATTATCAATCCACTGCTGGACGAAGGTCTCCCCAAGTTTCCTCCACAACGGTCTGTCTTGTGCCAGTCTCCTCCATGTCACCCCTGCATACTTTCGAATTTCATCCACCCATCTCCCATGTGGTCTTCTTCTGGGTCTTTTCCTGTCCCTTGGAATCCAATCTAAAATTTCAGCTGTCCATCGATGATCTGTCCTTCTGGCAGTATGTCCAGCCCATTGCCATTTCAGGGATTTAACTCTGATCATGATGTCTTCCACTCTTGTCATTTTTCGGATCCACGAGTTCCTCTTCTTATCTCTCCTGGTTACACCAAGCATGCACCTCTCCATGCTTCTTTGAGTTGTCTGCAGCCTTTGTATGTCTCTTTTAGTTAAGGTCCACGTCTCCGCACCATACGTAAGCACTGGAAGGATGCATTGATCAAACACTTTTCTTTTAAGACATAATGGCATATTGCTCTTGAAAATTATGCTGTTTCTTCCAAAAGCTCTCCAGGCAAGTTTTGTACGCCGATTAATTTCTTCATCAATGTGACCCTCACTTGATATCTGCTGTCCAAGATAAACGTACGTGTCTGTTATCTCCAGCTTTTCTCCATCAATCGATAAATCTTCATTTCTTGTAAAAGCATTGAACATCACTTTTGTCTTCTGAAAGTTCATTTTTAATCCCACTTCTTTACTCTTGTCAGCAAGTTCCTGGATCATACTCTGCAGCTCTGATGGGGTAGTTGCAAAAATGACTACGTCATCAGCAAAACGAAGGTGGGTTAGATAATCTCCATTAATCTTTATCCCCTTGTTTTCCCAGCTCAGTGACTGAAAAACACCCTCCAATGTGGCATTAAAGAGCTTCGGAGATATGGTGTCACCTTGTCTCACTCCCTTTCCAATTTTTATGTGTGTTGTATTTTCAAACAGCCTAATCTTTGCACTTGCATTTTCATAGATGTTATTAATAATATTAATGTATGCATCTTCAATACCGCAGGTTTTCAGAGCCATTGTAACTGCTGATGGTTTCACCGAATCAAAGGCTTTTTCATAATCGATAAAAGCCATGCACAATGGAAGTTCATATTCCCTCGCTCTTTCAATTAGTTCTCTCAGCACGTGGATATGATCTATTGTGCTGTAGCCACTCCTGAATCCAGCTTGTTCTCTCGGTTGAGCCATGTCCAGTGTTACCTTCAAGCGGTGTGAAAGAACTTTAGTGAAGATTTTATAAACTACTGATAGGAGGCTGATAGGTCTGTAGTTTCCGAGATCCTCAATGTCACCTTTCTTATGTAGCAGGATCATTGTAGCGGTGTTCCAATCCTCAGGAATCTTTCCTTCATTAAGGCATCGAGTGAAAATTTGGGCGAGTACTGTTTCGATTTCTCCACTTGCTTCTTGTATGATGTCCACAGTAATTCCATCTTCTCCTGGAGCTTTTCCTCGCTTCATGTTCTTGATTGCATGTGCAACTTCTGCTGGAAGGACTGGAGGAACTCTGGTACTGGTATCTTTCATGATGTCTGTATGTCTGTATGTCATATATATATATATATATATATATATATATATATATATATATATATATATATATATATATATATATATATATATATATATATATATAGATAGATAGATAGATAGATAGATAGATAGATAGATAGAAAGATTTCTGTCTCTCTTTCTCTCTATATATATACACTGCTGGCCACCCAAAATGCAACACCAAGAAGGACACAAGATAGCAAAGCCAGATTTACTGGACACATAACAACAGATACAAAGATGAAACGATTGAGCTTACAGGCCCGTGCGACTTGCGGAACATGCAGACATCATTAGTTCCTGTGGCCCCCATGGCTGGCAATACCGGCCGCTACACGCCGCAGCATCGAACAAAAGAGACTTTGGATGTGGGCTTGGGGTATGTCGGTCCAGGCTGCTTCCACACATTGCCACAGTTCATAGCGGATGGTGCTTGCCGGGCCACTCGGTTGCCGATCAGCGACCAGACGCGTTCGATGTGCGACATATCGGGTGAACAAGCGGGCCACGGCAGCAGTGACACCTAGTGGGCCGTGAAGAACTGTTTCCTGTTGAAATGTGGCCGCTGGCAGGTCCTGTAGGTAAGGGAGGAATGCAGGCTCCAAAACGTCGGAGATGGTGCGGTGGCTGTTGAGTGTACCGGCGATGCGTACCAGAGGGGTGAGGGTGTCATATCCAATTGCGCCCCAAACCATAACGGCAGGCGACGGACCGGTATGGCGATGCATAATGCAGGCGTCATACAGTCTCTCGCCGTGGTGCTGCCACATGCGGATCCGACCATCGTGGTTTTGCAGGCAGAAGCGGGATTCGTCGGAGAAGACAATGTCGTGCCATTACGTAGTCCAGGTACGGCGTTCAACGGCCCACTGCCGCTGCACTCGCCGGTGGTGTAACGTCAATGGTAATAGGAGCAATGGACGCTTTGCGCAAATCCCCGCTCCTGAAGACGACATCGAGCGGTACGTGCTGACACAGGTTGTTGCGCAACACACCCTAATTCCTGCGCTAACGTTCGTGATGTGGCGATGCGAGCCGTCAATGCCAGCCCTACAACATGCCGGTCCTCTCGTTCGGTGGTGTGCCGCGGCTGCTGCAATCACTCACGAAGGTCCGTCCGTCCCTCCTGCACCCACCGAATCCATACTCGCCTCACTGTGGCTGGATGTCGTCCCACACGGGCGCCGATGCCTCGGTACGATAAACCGCTGTCACGATAAGCCACTATTCGTCCTCTGTCGAACTCCGAAACATGCTGGAATGCCTGCTGTATTCTGCGACGAGACATCAGGAAGCTTCCGACGCACAGGTCGGGCAGGCGTGCCGGGCGCACAAGATTTGCATATGCCCTGCAATGCTAATCGTTTGCATGTCCTCTCGCGGGCGACGCATGCTACGAATTTCAGGCCAATCGGAGGCTTCCTTCTTGGTGTTGCATTTTGGGTGGCCAGCAGGGTGTATAGCAAGTTAATATTTTTCGCAACTTTTGCTGTGGGTTTTAGTTTGTAACCTGCAAAGGAATATGTATTTCTCTCTCCCTCTCTATTTCTCTCTCCCTCCCTCACTCTCTCTCTCTCTCTCTCTCTTTATTTCTGTCTCTCTTTTTCTTTTTCTCTCTCTCTTTCTCTCTGTCTCTCTGTATTTCTGTCTCTCTCTCTCTATATATATATATACATTGATATATTTCTCTCTCTCTCTTTCCCTCTTTTCCTTCTCTCTCTCTCTTTACCTCTCTCTTGCTCTCTCCGTATCTCTCTTCCTTCTGTCTCTATTTCTGTCTCTCTCTGTCTTTCTCTCTTCCTTCTCTCTCGATTTCTGTCTCTCTCTTTCTTTCTCTCTTCCTTCTCTCTCTCTCTTTTTCTCTCAGTCTCTCTTAATCTCTTCTTCTCTCTCTCTTATACTCTCTCTCTCTCTTATACCCTCTCCCTTTCCCTCTCTCTTTTTCTCTCTCTTTCTCTATCACTATTTCTCTCTTTTCTCTCTCTTTCATATATATATATAGATAGATTTTGTCTCTCTCTTTTCTCTCTCTTTCTCTCTCACTATTTCTCTCTTTCTTTCTCTCTCTTTCAATATATATATAGATAGATTTTGTCTCTCTCTTTCTCTCTCTCTCTCTCTCTCTCTCTCTCTCTCTATATATATATATATATATATATATATATATATATATATATCTGTCTCCTGTCTCTCTCTCTTCCTCTCTCTCTATATATATTTCTGTCTCACTCTCTCTCTATTCCTTCTCTCTCCCTTTCTTTCTGTCTTTCTTTCTGTCTTTCTTTCTCTCTCTTACCTCTCTCTTTCTGTTCCTCTCTCTCTCTGTCTCGCTCTCTTTCTACTTTTTAAACTACAGTTGCAGAAACGGTGTGTTTCTACTACTCTCTTAGAAATTCGCTCACAGGATTTCTGTTTTTTCCCATAAGTACTAACACTAAATTTAACAAAAATTTCATTTTATATAATGAAATTTCAGTGAATTCGAAAAATTCACATAAAGATGTGCTAAAGCGAGAAAACTTTGATTTCCATTCCACGCCAAGAAATTCGGATTACTGATATACAGAGGGTGAATCAAAAGGTTTGCAATATTTGGATCACTTTATGACTTCATACATACCTTTACTACGAATGCTGACTAGCACTTAAAGTATAGGCCATCGTGTTGCACCTTCTTTAGCCATCTGTTTGCCAGTTCTTCTATTCCGCGGGGATACCAGTTCTTGTCCTTTGAGGCGAAGAATTCCTTCACCCCGGCTGCCTCCTCCAGCTGCGCGCCAAGGAAGTGGACCATGGACCGGAACAAGTAATAATCCGACGAGGCAAGGTCCGGACTATATGGTGGATGTGGCATCAGTTCGATGCCCTTAAGTTCCTGGAGTCGTTCGTGCGGTATGAGGCCGAACGTTGTTCAGCTGTAGGAGAGCGCGTTTTCTGTTCACCATTGTCTGGTACTTCTCCACCAGAACGGCATACATCCGCTCCAGCTGTTCAGAGTAGAGGTTGGCGTTGATGGTCCGACCGTCTGGAACAAATTCATAATGGATTATCCTCTCCAAATTCCACAAGACGCAAGGCATCGCTTTGTGCTCGAAGCGCCCACGTTTGGCAACAGGCTCAGGAAGCTGTCCCAGGATTAACCACTACCGTTCTGTGTTACGATAACGGAAATAGACCCACCTTTCATCGCACGTAACAATTATCTTAATGAAACGTACATCGCAAGGGTAGGAGTTTGGTGCGCACTTCCACTCGGCGGTTGGCTTCTGCTGGCGTCAGTTCGCGAGAGACAATACCGCAGCTCCTGAAGACCTTGCCGAGGTCCTGAAGGTGACGAACCACGGTGCTCTGTGACATGCCCAGCTCGCCTGATCATCGAGGTTTCTGTCACCTGTGTAATATTTCTTGAACCATTTGGTTGCGGTGCTGTGCTCCAAGGAACCTTCCCCTTTTGCATGACAAATGTTTCGTGTTGCTAGAGCAGCGTTATGGTCGAGTGCAAACTCGTAAAGGATCCCTAATTAGCCGGTTGTGACTGTTCATCTTTTAGGCGTCCCAACCACAGACAGAACGACGACATGCAATGCTGTTCACAGCAACGACTACCACTTTATATCCCTTTCGACTGACGGCACTGCTCGACTTGAACTAGCTTAAACACATGACATACCCGCCGCAGCACATGCGTCTATGCAAATGCTGCAAAACTTTCGACCCACCACCTGTAGTTATGCTACACTCTCTACCAACAAGTAACTGGACACCCCTGCAATCGACGAAATCTGCGGTCCTGATACACGTCACGGCCGCCGCCGTTAAATATCGTGTGGGAAACAACAACGCAACCAGTCGCATGCAAGATGCCACGCAGTTCGGAGCTCTCTGATTTCGAGAAAGGCGTAATCGTTGGGTATCACAGAAATGGCCGATCCATACGTGACATATCCAGCAAGTTGAAGTACCCAAAATCGACAGTGGCCTACTTGTTTGGCAAGTGGAAGATGAGAGGTGACTGTCGGAATGTGCCCGACCCGGCAGACCCACAAAACTGGGAGTTAGAGACCGATGGGTGCTGGCCAGAGAAATTCGGAAGAACCGCACCAAATCGATGGGCCACATCCACGAGGAGTTTCAACAGGCATCCGGAGTGTTCTTTCGAAGAATACCATCCGTAAAGAAGCCCATCTGCTCGGTTATCATGGACGTGCTGCCGCCCACAAGCCTTTGATCACCAAGTCCAATGGCGCTGCTCGGCTAACGTGGTGCAAAGAACGTCGACAGTGGACCGTTGAACAGTGGAAGCAGGTTCCCTGGAGCGAAGAATCAAGGTTCACCCTCTACCGTTCGGATGGCAGGGTCTGGGTTTGGCGTCTGCCAGGAAAACGCCTCCTGCCGGAATGTATTGTACCAACTGTGAATTTCGGCGGCGGTGGAATTATGCTATGGGGGTGTTTCTCCTGGCATGGCACGGGACCCTTGGTCGCAATTCCTGGTAGACTCAACGCCGAGACCTACTGCATCATTTTGGATGACCATGCGCTTCCTACGTTGTGGCAGTTTTACGGGGTGAACCCATGTTACTTTCAGGATGACAATGCCACCTGTCATTTTGCGAGGTCACCCATGGTTTGGTATGGTGACAATGGGGTTAATCGAATGGACTGGCCTGCGCAGACCCTAGACTTTAACCCTATCGAGCACCTCTAGGACGAGTTGGAGCATCGACTTAAGGGGTGCCCCCACCGTCCGAAATCAGTGAAGGAACTGACCTGTGTTCTCCAAGCCGAGTGGGGAAAAATACCGCTAGCCGTTGCACAACGCCTGGTTGAGAGTATGCCCCGGAGGGTCGCAGCTGTAATCGCCGCTCGTGGAGGCTCCACCAACTATTGAAGGTAAATAAACTTCGTTTTCCTTTGCTATCACAGGTTTCCAATTACTTGTTGGTAGATAGTGTATAAGTGAACTGCTTTCTACTTTCCTTGAAAAAGCCATCTGGTTGATGTGAGAAAGCTTGGTAACTTTGATTTCCATTCTTCGCCAAGAAATTCGGATTACTAATACACAGTAGTTATACTATTTTAGGTAAAATAAAAGTTACATCCATCGCCTAATCGAAATGCTTATAATAACAATGATTCGACAGTGCAACGGAGCATAGTAAAACATAATATCAGTAAAAAATTAACACACAGCATTCCAGTTGACACAAAAAAATATCATAAATATTCAAACCGAATTAATTCCCAACCAAACTACGTGAAACACAGAATCGATGTACCCCAATTCAGGAGATTTCAAATCATAATCAACATGCCGAACTAAATTTACAAACTCATGATTAAACAACTTCCAACCCCAAACATATCAGATGACAGAGATCAATCCATACAGATATACAATTGTATTTACATTCTAATTTTCAACCCAAAATAACAACATCGAAATGTTTTAAAAAATGCAAAGAAACAATTCAACATGACCTCTATTTACACACACAAGCACACAAATGCAAATTTTTATTTACAGAGTTACAAACATGTTTTTTACATGCTGAAATAAAAACAAGACAAACAAAAGAATATCTTTATTACCCTGAGAGAGACGGCAGGAAGACGAAGCAAACAAAAGAATGTCTCTATTCCCCTTAGACAGGGAAACAAGACGAAGCAAACAAAAGAATCTCTCTATTCCCTTGAGAGAGATGTAAACAAGATGAAGCAAACAAAAGAATAAATCTATTCCCCTGAAAGTGAAGGAAAGAAGACAAAGCAAAAAAAAGAATAACGCTATTCCCCTGAGAGAGAAGGAAACAAAACAAAGCAAACAAAATAATAACTCTATTTCCCTTAGAGAGAATTAAAGAAGACGAATCAAACAAAAGAATATCTTTACTACCCTCAGAGAGACGGAAGGATGAAGAAGCAAACAAAAGAATATCTCTATTCCCCTGAGAGAGATGGAAACAAGACGTAGCAAACAAAAGAATAACTATTCCCGTGAGAGAGAAGGAAAGAAGCCGAAGCAAAAAAAAGAATAATTCTATTCCCCTGAGACAGAAGGAAAGAAGACAAAGCAAACAAAAGAATAATTCTATTCCCCAGAGAGAGAAGGATAGAAGACGAAGCAAACAAAAGAATATCTTTATTACCCTGAGAGAGATACAAACAAGACGAAGCAAACAAAAGAATATCTATATTCCCATGCGAGAGATAGAAACAAGACGAAGCAAACAAAAGAATAACTCTATTCCCCTGAGAGAGAAGGAAAGAAGACGAAGCACACAAAAGAATATTTCTATTCCCCTGAGAGAGAAGGATAGAAGACGAAGCAAACAAAAGAATATCTCTATTCCCCTGAGAGAGATAGAAACAAGACTAAGCAAACAAAAGATTAACTGTATTCCTATGAGAGAGAAGGAAAGAAGACAGAAGCAAACAAAAGAATAACTCTATTCCACTGAGAGAGAAGGAAAGAAGACGAAGCACACAAAAGAATATCTTTATTACCCTGAGAGAGACGGAAGGAAGACGAAGCAAACAAAAGAATATCTCTATTCCCCTGAGAGAGATAGAAACAAGACGAAGCAAACAAAAGATTAACTGTATTCCTATGAGAGAGAAGGAAAGAAGACGAAGCAAACAAAAGAATAACTCTATTCCCCTGAGAGAGAAGGATAGAAGACGAAGCAAACAAAAGAATATATTTATTACCCTGAGAGAGACGGAAGGAAGACGAAGCAAACAAAAGAATATCTCTATTCCCCTGAGAGAGATAGAAACAAGACGAAGCAAACAAAAGATTAACTGTATTCCTATGAAAGAGAAGGAAAGAAGACGAAGCAAACAAAAGAATAACTCTATTCCCCTGAGAGAGAAGGATAGAAGACGAAGCAAACAAAAGAATATATTTATTACCCTGAGAGAGACGGAAGGAAGACGAAGCAAACAAAAGAATATCTCTATTCCCCTGAGAGAGATAGAAACAAGACGAAGCAAACAAAAGATTAACTGTATTCCTATGAGAGAGAAGGAAAGAAGACGAAGCAAACAAAAGAATAACTCTATTCCCCTGAGAGAGAAGGATAGAAGACAGAAGCAAACAAAAGAATATATTTATTACCCTGAGAGAGACGGAAGGAAGACGAAGCAAACAAAAGAATATCTCTATTCCCCTGAGAGAGATAGAAACAAGACGAAGCAAACAAAAGATTAACTGTATTCCTATGAGAGAGAAGGAAAGAAGACGAAGCAAACAAAAGAATAACTCTATTCCCCTGAGAGAGAAGGAAAGAAGACGAAGCACACAAAAGAATATCTTTATTACCCTGAGAGAGACGGAAGGAAGACGAAGCAAACAAAAGAATATCTCTATTCCCCTGAGAGAGATAGAAACAAGACAGAAGCAAACAAAAGATTAACTGTATTCCTATGAGAGAGAAGGAAAGAAGACAGAAGCAAACAAAAGAATAACTCTATTCCCCTGAGAGAGAAGGAAAGAAGACAGAAGCATACAAAAGAATATTTCTATTCCCCTGAGAGAGAAGGATAGAAGACGAAGCAAACAAAAGAATATATTTATTACCCTGAGAGAGACGGAAGGAAGACGAAGCAAACAAAAGATTAACTGTATTCCTATGAGAGAGAAGGAAAGAAGACAGAAGCAAACAAAAGAATAACTCTATTCCCCTGAGAGAGAAGGAAAGAAGACGAAGCATACAAAAGAATATTTCTATTCCCCTGAGAGAGAAGGATAGAAGACGAAGCAAACAAAAGAATATCTCTATTCCCCTGAGAGAGAAGGATAGAAGACGAAGCAAACAAAAGAATAACTCTATTCCCCTGAGAGAGAAGGATAGAAGACGAAGCAAACAAAAGAATATATTTATTACCCTGAGAGAGACGGAAGGAAGACGAAGCAAACAAAAGAATATCTCTATTCCCCTGAGAGAGATAGAAACAAGACGAAGCAAACAAAAGATTAACTGTATTCCTATGAGAGAGAAGGAAAGAAGACGAAGCAAACAAAAGAATATCTATATTCCCCTGAGAGAGAAGGATAGAAGACAGAAGCAAACAAAAGAATATATTTATTACCCTGAGAGAGACGGAAGGAAGACGAAGCAAACAAAAGAATATCTCTATTCCCCTGAGAGAGATAGAAACAAGACGAAGCAAACAAAAGATTAACTGTATTCCTATGAGAGAGAAGGAAAGAAGACGAAGCAAACAAAAGAATAACTCTATTCCCCTGAGAGAGAAGGATAGAAGACGAAGCAAACAAAAGAATATATTTATTACCCTGAGAGAGACGGAAGGAAGACGAAGCAAACAAAAGAATATCTCTATTCCCCTGAGAGAGATAGAAACAAGACGAAGCAAACAAAAGATTAACTGTATTCCTATGAGAGAGAAGGAAAGAAGACGAAGCAAACAAAAGAATAACTCTATTCCCCTGAGAGAGAAGGAAAGAAGACGAAGCACACAAAAGAATATCTTTATTACCCTGAGAGAGACGGAAGGAAGACGAAGCAAACAAAAGAATATCTCTATTCCCCTGAGAGAGATAGAAACAAGACAGAAGCAAACAAAAGATTAACTGTATTCCTATGAGAGAGAAGGAAAGAAGACGAAGCAAACAAAAGAATAACTCTATTCCCCTGAGAGAGAAGGAAAGAAGACGAAGCATACAAAAGAATATTTCTATTCCCCTGAGAGAGAAGGATAGAAGACGAAGCAAACAAAAGAATATATTTATTACCCTGAGAGAGACGGAAGGAAGACGAAGCAAACAAAAGATTAACTGTATTCCTATGAGAGAGAAGGAAAGAAGACGAAGCAAACAAAAGAATAACTCTATTCCCCTGAGAGAGAAGGATAGAAGACGAAGCAAACAAAAGAATATATTTATTACCCTGAGAGAGACGGAAGGAAGACGAAGCAAACAAAAGAATATCTCTATTCCCCTGAGAGAGATAGAAACAAGACGAAGCAAACAAAAGATTAACTGTATTCCTATGCGAGAGAAGGAAAGAAAACGAAGCAAACAAAAGAATAACTCTATTCCCCTGAGAGAGAAGGAAAGAAGACGAAGCATACAAAAGAATATTTCTATTCCCCTGAGAGAGAAGGATAGAAGACGAAGCAAACAAAAGAATATATTTATTACCCTGAGAGAGACGGAAGGAAGACGAAGCAAACAAAAGAATATCTCTATTCCCCTGAGAGAGATAGAAACAAGACGAAGCAAACAAAAGATTAACTGTATTCCTATGAGAGAGAAGGAAAGAAGACGAAGCAAACAAAAGAATAACTCTATTCCCCTGAGAGAGAAGGATAGAAGACGAAGCAAACAAAAGAATATATTTATTACCCTGAGAGAGACGGAAGGAAGACGAAGCAAACAAAAGAATATCTCTATTCCCCTGAGAGAGATAGAAACAAGACGAAGCAAACAAAAGATTAACTGTATTCCTATGAGAGAGAAGGAAAGAAGACGAAGCAAACAAAAGAATAACTCTATTCCCCTGAGAGAGAAGGATAGAAGACGAAGCAAACAAAAGAATATATTTATTACCCTGAGAGAGACGGAAGGAAGACGAAGCAAACAAAAGAATATCTCTATTCCCCTGAGAGAGATAGAAACAAGACGAAGCAAACAAAAGATTAACTGTATTCCTATGAGAGAGAAGGAAAGAAAACGAAGCAAACAAAAGAATAACTCTATTCCCCTGAGAGAGAAGGAAAGAAGACGAAGCACACAAAAGAATATTTCTATTCCCCTGAGAGAGAAGGATAGAAGACGAAGCAAACAAAAGAATATATTTATTACCCTGAGAGAGACGGAAGGAAGACGAAGCAAACAAAAGAATATCTCTATTCCCCTGAGAGAGATAGAAACAAGACGAAGCAAACAAAAGATTAACTGTATTCCTATGAGAGAGAAGGAAAGAAGACGAAGCAAACAAAAGAATAACTCTATTCCCCTGAGAGAGAAGGATAGAAGACGAAGCAAACAAAAGAATATATTTATTACCCTGAGAGAGACGGAAGGAAGACGAAGCAAACAAAAGAATATCTCTATTCCCCTGAGAGAGATAGAAACAAGACGAAGCAAACAAAAGATTAACTGTATTCCTATGAGAGAGAAGGAAAGAAGACAGAAGCAAACAAAAGAATATCTATATTCCCCTGAGAGAGAAGGATAGAAGACGAAGCAAACAAAAGAATATATTTATTACCCTGAGAGAGACGGAAGGAAGACGAAGCAAACAAAAGAATATCTCTATTCCCCTGAGAGAGATAGAAACAAGACGAAGCAAACAAAAGAATATCTATATTCCCATGCGAGAGATAGAAACAAGACGAAGCAAACAAAAGAATAACTCTATTCCCCTGAGAGAGAAGGAAAGAAGACGAAGCACACAAAAGAATATTTCTATTCCCCTGAGAGAGAAGGATAGAAGACGAAGCAAACAAAAGAATATATTTATTACCCTGAGAGAGACGGAAGGAAGACAGAAGCAAACAAAAGAATATCTCTATTCCCCTGAGAGAGATAGAAACAAGACGAAGCAAACAAAAGATTAACTGTATTCCTATGAGAGAGAAGGAAAGAAGACGAAGCAAACAAAAGAATAACTCTATTCCCCTGAGAGAGAAGGATAGAAGACGAAGCAAACAAAAGAATATATTTATTACCCTGAGAGAGACGGAAGGAAGACGAAGCAAACAAAAGAATATCTCTATTCCCCTGAGAGAGATAGAAACAAGACGAAGCAAACAAAAGATTAACTGTATTCCTATGAGAGAGAAGGAAAGAAGACGAAGCAAACAAAAGAATAACTCTATTCCCCTGAGAGAGAAGGAAAGAAGACGAAGCACACAAAAGAATATCTTTATTACCCTGAGAGAGACGGAAGGAAGACGAAGCAAACAAAAGAATATCTCTATTCCCCTGAGAGAGATAGAAACAAGACGAAGCAAACAAAAGATTAACTGTATTCCTATGAGAGAGAAGGAAAGAAGACGAAGCAAACAAAAGAATAACTCTATTCCCCTGAGAGAGAAGGAAAGAAGACGAAGCATACAAAAGAATATTTCTATTCCCCTGAGAGAGAAGGATAGAAGACGAAGCAAACAAAAGAATATATTTATTACCCTGAGAGAGACGGAAGGAAGACGAAGCAAACAAAAGAATATCTCTATTCCCCTGAGAGAGATAGAAACAAGACGAAGCAAACAAAAGATTAACTGTATTCCTATGAGAGAGAAGGAAAGAAGACGAAGCAAACAAAAGAATAACTCTATTCCCCTGAGAGAGAAGGATAGAAGACGAAGCAAACAAAAGAATATATTTATTACCCTGAGAGAGTCGGAAGGAAGACGAAGCAAACAAAAGAATATCTCTATTCCCCTGAGAGAGATAGAAACAAGACGAAGCAAACAAAAGATTAACTGTATTCCTATGCGAGAGAAGGAAAGAAAACGAAGCAAACAAAAGAATAACTCTATTCCCCTTAGAGAGAAGGAAAGAAGACGAAGCACACAAAAGAATATTTCTATTCCCCTGAGAGAGAAGGATAGAAGACGAAGCAAACAAAAGAATATATTTATTACCCTGAGAGAGACGGAAGGAAGACGAAGCAAACAAAAGAATATCTCTATTCCCCTGAGAGAGATAGAAACAAGACGAAGCAAACAAAAGATTAACTGTATTCCTATGAGAGAGAAGGAAAGAAGACAGAAGCAAACAAAAGAATAACTCTATTCCCCTGAGAGAGAAGGATAGAAGACGAAGCAAACAAAAGAATATATTTATTACCCTGAGAGAGACGGAAGGAAGACGAAGCAAACAAAAGAATATCTCTATTCCCCTGAGAGAGATAGAAACAAGACAGAAGCAAACAAAAGATTAACTGTATTCCTATGAGAGAGAAGGAAAGAAGACGAAGCAAACAAAAGAATATCTATATTCCCCTGAGAGAGAAAGATAGAAGACGAAGCAAACAAAAGAATATATTTATTACCCTGAGAGAGACGGAAGGAAGACGACGCAAACAAAAGAATATCTCTATTCCCCTGAGAGAGATAGAAACAAGACGAAGCAAACAAAAGAATATCTATATTCCCATGCGAGAGATAGAAACAAGACGAAGCAAACAAAAGAATAACTCTATT
This sequence comes from Macrothele yani, assembly GCA_039090855.1. Classification (NCBI taxonomy): domain Eukaryota; kingdom Metazoa; phylum Arthropoda; class Arachnida; order Araneae; family Macrothelidae; genus Macrothele; species Macrothele yani. The sequence continues at coordinate 10,032,575 of CM076999.1, read as the reverse complement.
CCCCTGAGAGAGAAGGAAAGAAGACGAAGCACACAAAAGAATATTTCTATTCCCCTGAGAGAGAAGGATAGAAGACGAAGCAAACAAAAGAATATATGTATTACCCTGAGAGAGACGGAAGGAAGACGAAGCAAACAAAAGAATATCTCTATTCCCCTGAGAGAGATAGAAACAAGACGAAGCAAACAAAAGATTAACTGTATTCCTATGAGAGAGAAGGAAAGAAGACGAAGCAAACAAAAGAATAACTCTATTCCCCTGAGAGAGAAGGATAGCAGACGAAGCAAACAAAAGAATATATTTATTACCCTGAGAGAGACGGAAGGAAGACGAAGCAAACAATAGAATATCTCTATTCCCCTGAGAGAGATAGAAACAAGACGAAGCAAACAAAAGATTAACTGTATTCCTATGAGAGAGAAGGAAAGAAGACGAAGCAAACAAAAGAATAACTCTATTCCCCTGAGAGAGAAGGAAAGAAGACGAAGCACACAAAAGAATATCTTTATTACCCTGAGAGAGACGGAAGGAAGACGAAGCAAACAAAAGAATATCTCTATTCCCCTGAGAGAGATAGAAACAAGACGAAGCAAACAAAAGATTAACTGTATTCCTATGAGAGAGAAGGAAAGAAGACGAAGCAAACAAAAGAATAACTCTATTCCCCTGAGAGAGAAGGAAAGAAGACGAAGCATACAAAAGAATATTTCTATTCCCCTGAGATAGAAGGATAGAAGACAGAAGCAAACAAAAGAATATATTTATTACCCTGAGAGAGACGGAAGGAAGACGAAGCAAACAAAAGATTAACTGTATTCCTATGAGAGAGAAGGAAAGAAGACAGAAGCAAACAAAAGAATAACTCTATTCCCCTGAGAGAGAAGGATAGAAGACGAAGCAAACAAAAGAATATATTTATTACCCTGAGAGAGACGGAAGGAAGACGAAGCAAACAAAAGAATATCTCTATTCCCCTGAGAGAGATAGAAACAAGACGAAGCAAACAAAAGATTAACTGTATTCCTATGCGAGAGAAGGAAAGAAAACGAAGCAAACAAAAGAATAACTCTATTCCCCTGAGAGAGAAGGAAAGAAGACGAAGCACACAAAAGAATATTTCTATTCCCCTGAGAGAGAAGGATAGAAGACAGAAGCAAACAAAAGAATATATTTATTACCCTGAGAGAGACGGAAGGAAGACGAAGCAAACAAAAGAATATCTCTATTCCCCTGAGAGAGATAGAAACAAGACAGAAGCAAACAAAAGATTAACTGTATTCCTATGAGAGAGAAGGAAAGAAGACGAAGCAAACAAAAGAATAACTCTATTCCCCTGAGAGAGAAGGATAGAAGACAGAAGCAAACAAAAGAATATATTTATTACCCTGAGAGAGACGGAAGGAAGACGAAGCAAACAAAAGAATATCTCTATTCCCCTGAGAGAGATAGAAACAAGACAGAAGCAAACAAAAGATTAACTGTATTCCTATGAGAGAGAAGGAAAGAAGACGAAGCAAACAAAAGAATATCTATATTCCCCTGAGAGAGAAGGATAGAAGACGAAGCAAACAAAAGAATATATTTATTACCCTGAGAGAGACGGAAGGAAGACGAAGCAAACAAAAGAATATCTCTATTCCCCTGAGAGAGATAGAAACAAGACGAAGCAAACAAAAGAATATCTATATTCCCATGCGAGAGATAGAAACAAGACGAAGCAAACAAAAGAATAACTCTATTCCCCTGAGAGAGAAGGAAAGAAGACGAAGCACACAAAAGAATATTTCTATTCCCCTGAGAGAGAAGGATAGAAGACGAAGCAAACAAAAGAATATATTTATTACCCTGAGAGAGACGGAAGGAAGACAGAAGCAAACAAAAGAATATCTCTATTCCCCTGAGAGAGATAGAAACAAGACGAAGCAAACAAAAGATTAACTGTATTCCTATGAGAGAGAAGGAAAGAAGACGAAGCAAACAAAAGAATAACTCTATTCCCCTGAGAGAGAAGGATAGAAGACGAAGCAAACAAAAGAATATATTTATTACCCTGAGAGAGACGGAAGGAAGACGAAGCAAACAAAAGAATATCTCTATTCCCCTGAGAGAGATAGAAACAAGACGAAGCAAACAAAAGATTAACTGTATTCCTATGAGAGAGAAGGAAAGAAGACGAAGCAAACAAAAGAATAACTCTATTCCCCTGAGAGAGAAGGAAAGAAGACGAAGCACACAAAAGAATATCTTTATTACCCTGAGAGAGACGGAAGGAAGACGAAGCAAACAAAAGAATATCTCTATTCCCCTGAGAGAGATAGAAACAAGACGAAGCAAACAAAAGATTAACTGTATTCCTATGAGAGAGAAGGAAAGAAGACGAAGCAAACAAAAGAATAACTCTATTCCCCTGAGAGAGAAGGAAAGAAGACGAAGCATACAAAAGAATATTTCTATTCCCCTGAGAGAGAAGGATAGAAGACGAAGCAAACAAAAGAATATATTTATTACCCTGAGAGAGACGGAAGGAAGACGAAGCAAACAAAAGAATATCTCTATTCCCCTGAGAGAGATAGAAACAAGACGAAGCAAACAAAAGATTAACTGTATTCCTATGAGAGAGAAGGAAAGAAGACAGAAGCAAACAAAAGAATAACTCTATTCCCCTGAGAGAGAAGGATAGAAGACGAAGCAAACAAAAGAATATATTTATTACCCTGAGAGAGTCGGAAGGAAGACGAAGCAAACAAAAGAATATCTCTATTCCCCTGAGAGAGATAGAAACAAGACGAAGCAAACAAAAGATTAACTGTATTCCTATGCGAGAGAAGGAAAGAAAACGAAGCAAACAAAAGAATAACTCTATTCCCCTTAGAGAGAAGGAAAGAAGACGAAGCACACAAAAGAATATTTCTATTCCCCTGAGAGAGAAGGATAGAAGACGAAGCAAACAAAAGAATATATTTATTACCCTGAGAGAGACGGAAGGAAGACGAAGCAAACAAAAGAATATCTCTATTCCCCTGAGAGAGATAGAAACAAGACGAAGCAAACAAAAGATTAACTGTATTCCTATGAGAGAGAAGGAAAGAAGACGAAGCAAACAAAAGAATAACTCTATTCCCCTGAGAGAGAAGGATAGAAGACGAAGCAAACAAAAGAATATATTTATTACCCTGAGAGAGACGGAAGGAAGACGAAGCAAACAAAAGAATATCTCTATTCCCCTGAGAGAGATAGAAACAAGACGAAGCAAACAAAAGATTAACTGTATTCCTATGAGAGAGAAGGAAAGAAGACGAAGCAAACAAAAGAATATCTATATTCCCCTGAGAGAGAAAGATAGAAGACGAAGCAAACAAAAAGAATATATTTATTACCCTGAGAGAGACGGAAGGAAGACGACGCAAACAAAAGAATATCTCTATTCCCCTGAGAGAGATAGAAACAAGACGAAGCAAACAAAAGAATATCTATATTCCCATGCGAGAGATAGAAACAAGACGAAGCAAACAAAAGAATAACTCTATTCCCCTGAGAGAGAAGGAAAGAAGACGAAGCACACAAAAGAATATTTCTATTCCCCTGAGAGAGAAGGATAGAAGACGAAGCAAACAAAAGAATATATGTATTACCCTGAGAGAGACGGAAGGAAGACGAAGCAAACAAAAGAATATCTCTATTCCCCTGAGAGAGATAGAAACAAGACGAAGCAAACAAAAGATTAACTGTATTCCTATGAGAGAGAAGGAAAGAAGACAGAAGCAAACAAAAGAATAACTCTATTCCCCTGAGAGAGAAGGATAGCAGACGAAGCAAACAAAAGAATATATTTATTACCCTGAGAGAGACGGAAGGAAGACGAAGCAAACAATAGAATATCTCTATTCCCCTGAGAGAGATAGAAACAAGACGAAGCAAACAAAAGATTAACTGTATTCCTATGAGAGAGAAGGAAAGAAGACGAAGCAAACAAAAGAATAACTCTATTCCCCTGAGAGAGAAGGATAGAAGACGAAGCAAACAAAAGAATATATTTATTACCCTGAGAGAGACGGAAGGAAGACGAAGCAAACAAAAGAATATCTCTATTCCCCTGAGAGAGATAGAAACAAGACGAAGCAAACAAAAGATTAACTGTATTCCTATGAGAGAGAAGGAAAGAAGACGAAGCAAACAAAAGAATAACTCTATTCCCCTGAGAGAGAAGGATAGAAGACGAAGCAAACAAAAGAATATATTTATTACCCTGAGAGAGACGGAAGGAAGACGAAGCAAACAATAGAATATCTCTATTCCCCTGAGAGAGATAGAAACAAGACGAAGCAAACAAAAGATTAACTGTATTCCTATGAGAGAGAAGGAAAGAAGACGAAGCAAACAAAAGAATAACTCTATTCCCCTGAGAGAGAAGGATAGAAGACGAAGCAAACAAAAGAATATATTTATTACCCTGAGAGAGACGGAAGGAAGACGAAGCAAACAAAAGAATATCTCTATTCCCCTGAGAGAGATAGAAACAAGACGAAGCAAACAAAAGATTAACTGTATTCCTATGAGAGAGAAGGAAAGAAGACGAAGCAAACAAAAGAATATCTATATTCCCCTGAGAGAGAAAGATAGAAGACGAAGCAAACAAAAGAATATATTTATTACCCTGAGAGAGACGGAAGGAAGACGACGCAAACAAAAGAATATCTCTATTCCCCTGAGAGAGATAGAAACAAGACGAAGCAAACAAAAGAATATCTATATTCCCATGCGAGAGATAGAAACAAGACGAAGCAAACAAAAGAATAACTCTATTCCCCTGAGAGAGAAGGAAAGAAGACGAAGCACACAAAAGAATATTTCTATTCCCCTGAGAGAGAAGGATAGAAGACGAAGCAAACAAAAGAATATATGTATTACCCTGAGAGAGACGGAAGGAAGACGAAGCAAACAAAAGAATATCTCTATTCCCCTGAGAGAGATAGAAACAAGACGAAGCAAACAAAAGATTAACTGTATTCCTATGAGAGAGAAGGAAAGAAGACGAAGCAAACAAAAGAATAACTCTATTCCCCTGAGAGAGAAGGATAGCAGACGAAGCAAACAAAAGAATATATTTATTACCCTGAGAGAGACGGAAGGAAGACGAAGCAAACAATAGAATATCTCTATTCCCCTGAGAGAGATAGAAACAAGACGAAGCAAACAAAAGATTAACTGTATTCCTATGAGAGAGAAGGAAAGAAGACGAAGCAAACAAAAGAATAACTCTATTCCCCTGAGAGAGAAGGATAGAAGACGAAGCAAACAAAAGAATATATTTATTACCCTGAGAGAGACGGAAGGAAGACGAAGCAAACAAAAGAATATCTCTATTCCCCTGAGAGAGATAGAAACAAGACGAAGCAAACAAAAGATTAACTGTATTCCTATGAGAGAGAAGGAAAGAAGACGAAGCAAACAAAAGAATAACTCTATTCCCCTGAGAGAGAAGGATAGAAGACAGAAGCAAACAAAAGAATATATTTATTACCCTGAGAGAGACGGAAGGAAGACGAAGCAAACAATAGAATATCTCTATTCCCCTGAGAGAGATAGAAACAAGACGAAGCAAACAAAAGATTAACTGTATTCCTATGAGAGAGAAGGAAAGAAGACGAAGCAAACAAAAGAATAACTCTATTCCCCTGAGAGAGAAGGATAGAAGACGAAGCAAACAAAAGAATATATTTATTACCCTGAGAGAGACGGAAGGAAGACGAAGCAAACAAAAGAATATCTCTATTCCCCTGAGAGAGATAGAAACAAGACGAAGCAAACAAAAGATTAACTGTATTCCTATGAGAGAGAAGGAAAGAAGACGAAGCAAACAAAAGAATAACTCTATTCCCCTGAGAGAGATAGAAACAAGACGAAGCAAACAAAAGAATATCTATATTCCCATGCGAGAGATAGAAACAAGACGAAGCAAACAAAAGAATAACTCTATTCCCCTGAGAGAGAAGGAAAGAAGACGAAGCACACAAAAGAATATTTCTATTCCCCTGAGAGAGATAGAAACAAGACGAAGCAAACAAAAGAATATCTATATTCCCATGCGAGAGATAGAAACAAGACGAAGCAAACAAAAGAATAACTCTATTCCCCTGAGAGAGAAGGAAAGAAGACGAAGCACACAAAAGAATATTTCTATTCCCCTGAGAGAGAAGGAAAGAAGACGAAGCAAACAAAAGAATATCTCTATTCCCCTGAGAGAGATAGAAACAAGACGAAGCAAACAAAAGAATATCTATATTCCCATGCGAGAGATAGAAACAAGACGAAGCAAACAAAAGAATAACTCTATTCCCCTGAGAGAGAAGGAAAGAAGACGAAGCACACAAAAGAATATTTCTATTCCCCTGAGAGAGAAGGATAGAAGACGAAGCAAACAAAAGAATATATTTATTACCCTGAGAGAGACGGAAGGAAGACGAAGCAAACAAAAGAATATCTCTATTCCCCTGAGAGAGATAGAAACAAGACGAAGCAAACAAAAGATTAACTGTATTCCTATGAGAGAGAAGGAAAGAAGACGAAGCAAACAAAAGAATAACTCTATTCCCCTGAGAGAGAAGGATAGCAGACGAAGCAAACAAAAGAATATATTTATTACCCTGAGAGAGACGGAAGGAAGACGAAGCAAACAATAGAATATCTCTATTCCCCTGAGAGAGATAGAAACAAGACGAAGCAAACAAAAGATTAACTGTATTCCTATGAGAGAGAAGGATAGAAGACGAAGCAAACAAAAGAATATCTCTATTCCCCTGAGAGAGATAGAAACAAGACAGAAGCAAACAAAAGATTAACTGTATTCCTATGAGAGAGAAGGAAAGAAGACGAAGCAAACAAAAGAATAACTCTATTCCCCTGAGAGAGAAGGAAAGAAGACGAAGCACACAAAAGAATAACTCTATTCCCCTTAAAGAGGTTAACAAGACGAAGCAAACAAAAGAATATCTCTATTCCCCTGAGAGAGATAGAAACAAGACGAAGCAAACAAAAGATTAACTGTATTCCTATGAGAGAGAAGGAAAGAAGATGAAGCAAACAAAACAATAACTCTATTCCCCTGAAAGAGAAGGAAAGAAGACGAATAAAACAAAAGAATATCTTTATTACCCTGAGACAGAAGGAAAGAAGACAAAGCAAACAAAAGAATATTTCTATTCCCCTGAGAGAGAAGGATAGAAGACGAAGCAAACAAAAGAATATCTCTATTCCCCTGAGAGAGATGTAAACAAGATGAAGCAAACAAAACAATAACTCTATTCCTCTGAGAGAGAAGGAAAGAAGACAAAGCAAACAAAATAATAACTCTATTTCCCTGAGAGAGAAGGATAGAAGACGAATCAAACTAAAGAATATCTTTACTATCCTCAGAGAGACGGAAGGATGACGAAGCAAACAAAAGAATATCTCTATTCCCCTGAGAGAGATGGAAACAAGACATAGCAAACAAAAGAATAACTATTCCCCTGAGAGAGAAGGAAAGAAGCCGAAGCAAAAAAAGAATTTTTTTTTTTTGATTGGAGGTTTAACGACCACCGTGAGCAACTCAATGGGCTATAAGCAGTCGCCCGTCTCTAATTTAGGGTCACTGGTTCCAGGGAAGGGAGAGAGCCAGTGCCGTAAGACAAACACAACATCCATGCCTGACCGGGATTCGAACCCGGACCCCTTACGGACGAATGATCAGAGGCCAACACCTTAGACCACTGCGCCACCGGGGCGGCAAAAAAAAAAAAAAAAAAAAAAATAACTCTATTCCCCTGAGACAGAAGGAAAGAAGACAAAGCAAACAAAAGAATAATTCTATTCCCCAGAGAGAGAAGGATAGAAGAGGAAGCAAACAAAAGAATATCTTTATTACCCTGAGAGAGATAGAAACAAGACGAAGAAAACAAAAGAATATCTATATTCCCTTGCGAGAGATAGAAACAAGACGAAGCAAACAAAAGAATAACTCTGTTCCCCTGAGAGAGAAGGAAAGAAGACGAAGCACACAAAAGAATAACTCTATTCCTCTGAGAGAGAAGGAAGGAAGACTAAGCAAACAAAAGAATAACTCTATTCCTCTGAGAGAGAAGGAAAGAAGACGAAGCACACAAAAGAATATTTCTATTCCCATGAGAGAGAAGGATAGAAGACGAAGCAAACAAAAGAATATATTTATTACCCTGAGAGAGACGGAAGGAAGACGAAGCAAACAAAAGAATATCTCTATTCCCCTGAGAGAGATAGAAACAAGACGAAGCAAACAAAAGATTAACTGTATTCCTATGAGAGAGAAGGAAAGAAGACGAAGCAAACAAAAGAATAACTCTATTCCCCTGAGAGAGAAGGAAAGAAGACGAAGCACACAAAAGAATATTTCTATTCCCCTGAGAGAGAAGGATAGAAGACGAAGCAAACAAAAGAATATATTTATTACCCTGAGAGAGACGGAAGGAAGACGAAGCAAACAAAAGAATATCTCTATTCCCCTGAGAGAGATAGAAACAAGACGAAGCAAACAAAAGATTAACTGTATTCCTATGAGAGAGAAGGAAAGAAGACGAAGCAAACAAAAGAATAACTCTATTCCCCTGAGAGAGAAGGATAGAAGACGAAGCAAACAAAAGAATATATTTATTACCCTGAGAGAGACGGAAGGAAGACGAAGCAAACAAAAGAATAACTCTATTCCCCTGAGAGAGAAGGAAAGAAGACGAAGCACACAAAAGAATATTTCTATTCCCCTGAGAGAGAAGGATAGAAGACGAAGCAAACAAAAGAATATATTTATTACCCTGAGAGAGACGGAAGGAAGACGAAGCAAACAAAAGAATATCTCTATTCCCCTGAGAGAGATAGAAACAAGACGAAGCAAACAAAAGATTAACTGTATTCCTATGCGAGAGAAGGAAAGAATACGAAGCAAACAAAAGAATAACTCTATTCCCCTGAGAGAGAAGGATAGAAGACGAAGCAAACAAAAGAATATATTTATTACCCTGAGAGAGACGGAAGGAAGACGAAGCAAACAAAAGAATAACTCTATTCGCCTGAGAGAGAAGGAAAGAAGACGAAGCACACAAAAGAATATTTCTATTCCCCTGAGAGAGAAGGATAGAAGACGAAGCAAACAAAAGAATATATTTATTACCCTGAGAGAGACGGAAGGAAGACAGAAGCAAACAAAAGAATATCTCTATTCCCCTGAGAGAGATAGAAACAAGACGAAGCAAACAAAAGATTAACTGTATTCCTATGAGAGAGAAGGAAAGAAGACAGAAGCAAACAAAAGAATAACTCTATTCCCCTGAGAGAGAAGGATAGAAGACGAAGCAAACAAAAGAATATATTTATTACCCTGAGAGAGACGGAAGGAAGACGAAGCAAACAAAAGAATATCTCTATTCCCCTGAGAGAGATAGAAACAAGACAGAAGCAAACAAAAGATTAACTGTATTCCTATGAGAGAGAAGGAAAGAAGACGAAGCAAACAAAAGAATAACTCTATTCCCCTGAGAGAGAAGGAAAGAAGACGAAGCACACAAAAGAATATTTCTATTCCCCTGAGAGAGAAGGATAGAAGACGAAGCAAACAAAAGAATATATTTATTACCCTGAGAGAGACGGAAGGAAGACGAAGCAAACAAAAGAATATCTCTATTCCCCTGAGAGAGATAGAAACAAGACGAAGCAAACAAAAGATTAACTGTATTCCTATGAGAGAGAAGGAAAGAAGACGAAGCAAACAAAAGAATAACTCTATTCCCCTGAGAGAGAAGGATAGAAGACGAAGCAAACAAAAGAATATATTTATTACCCTGAGAGAGACGGAAGGAAGACGAAGCAAACAAAAGAATATCTCTAATCCCCTGAGAGAGATAGAAACAAGACGAAGCAAACAAAAGATTAACTGTATTCCTATGAGAGACAAGGAAAGAAGACGAAGCAAACAAAAGAATAACTCTATTCCCCTGAGAGAGAAGGAAAGAAGACGAAGCACACAAAAGAATATTTCTATTCCCCTGAGAGAGAAGGATAGAAGACGAAGCAAACAAAAGAATATATTTATTACCCTGAGAGAGACGGAAGGAAGACGAAGCAAACAAAAGAATATCTCTATTCCCCTGAGAGAGATAGAAACAAGACAGAAGCAAACAAAAGATTAACTGTATTCCTATGAGAGAGAAGGAAAGAAGACGAAGCAAACGAAAGAATAACTCTATTCCCCTGAGAGAGAAGGATAGAAGACGAAGCAAACAAAAGAATATATTTATTACCCTGAGAGAGACGGAAGGAAGACGAAGCAAACAAAAGAATATCTCTATTCCCCTGAGAGAGATAGAAACAAGACGAAGCAAACAAAAGATTAACTGTATTCCTATGAGAGACAAGGAAAGAAGACGAAGCAAACAAAAGAATAACTCTATTCCCCTGAGAGAGAAGGAAAGAAGACGAAGCACACAAAAGAATATTTCTATTCCCCTGAGAGAGAAGGATAGAAGACGAAGCAAACAAAAGAATATATTTATTACCCTGAGAGAGACGGAAGGAAGACGAAGCAAACAAAAGAATATCTATATTCCCATGCGAGAGATAGAAACAAGACGAAGCAAACAAAAGAATAACTCTGTTCCCCTGAGAGAGAAGGAAAGAAGACGAAGCACACAAAAGAATATTTCTATTCCCCTGAGAGAGAAGGATAGAAGACGAAGCAAACAAAAGAATATATTTATTACCCTGAGAGAGACGGAAGGAAGACGAAGCAAACAAAAGAATATCTCTATTCCCCTGAGAGAGATAGAAACAAGACGAAGCAAACAAAAGATTAACTGTATTCCTATGAGAGAGAAGGAAAGAAGACGAAGCAAACAAAAGAATAACTCTATTCCCCTGAGAGAGAAGGATAGAAGACGAAGCAAACAAAAGAATATATTTATTACCCTGAGAGAGACGGAAGGAAGACGAAGCAAACAAAAGAATATCTCTATTCCCCTGAGAGAGATAGAAACAAGACAGAAGCAAACAAAAGATTAACTGTATTCCTATGAGAGAGAAGGAAAGAAGACGAAGCAAACAAAAGAATAACTCTATTCCCCTGAGAGAGAAGGAAAGAAGACGAAGCACACAAAAGAATATTTCTATTCCCCTGAGAGAGAAGGATAGAAGACGAAGCAAACAAAAGAATATATTTATTACCCTGAGAGAGACGGAAGGAAGACGAAGCAAACAAAAGAATATCTCTATTCCCCTGAGAGAGATGTAAACAAGATGAAGCAAACAAAACAATAACTCTATTCCCCTGAAAGAGAAGGAAAGAAGACGAATAAAACAAAAGAATATCTTTATTACCCTGAGACAGAAGGAAAGAAAACAAAGCAAACAAAAGAATATTTCTATTCCCCTGAGAGAGAAGGATAGAAGACGAAGCAAACAAAAGAATATCTCTATTCCCCTGAGAGAGATGTAAACAAGATGAAGCAAACAAAACAATAACTCTATTCCCCTGAGAGAGAAGGAAAGAAGACAAAGCAAACAAAATAATAACTCTATTTCCCTGAGAGAGAAGGATAGAAGACGAATCAAACTAAAGAATATCTTTACTATCCTCAGAGAGACGGAAGGATGACAGAAGCAAACAAAAGAATATCTCTATTCCCCTGAGAGAGATGCAAACAAGACATAGCAAACAAAAGAATAACTATTCCCCTGAGAGAGAAGGAAAGAAGCCGAAGCAAAAAAAAAGAATTTTTTTTTTTTTTTATTGGAGGTTTAACGACCACCGTGAGCAACTCAATGGGCTATAAGCAGTCGCCCGTCTCTAATTTAGGGTCACTGGTTCCAGGGAAGGGAGAGAGCCAGTGCCGTAAGACAAACACAACATCCATACCTGACCGGGATTCGAACCCGGACCCCTTACGGACGAATGATCAGAGGCCAACACCTTAGACCACTGCGACACCGGGGCGGCAAAAAAAAAAATAAAAAAAATAACTCTATTCCCCTGAGACAGAAGGAAAGAAGACAAAGCAAACAAAAGAATAACTCTATTCCCCTGAGAGAGAAGGATAGAAGACGAAGCAAACAAAAGAATATATTTATTACCCTGAGAGAGACGGAAGGAAGACGAAGCAAACAAAAGAATATCTCTATTCCCCAGAGAGAGAAGGATAGAAGACGAAGCAAACAAAAGAATATCTTTATTACCCTGAGAGAGATAGAAACAAGACGAAGAAAACAAAAGAATATCTATATTCCCTTGCGAGAGATAGAAACAAGACGAAGCAAACAGAAGAAGAACTCTGTTCCCCTGAGAGAGAAGGAAAGAAGACGAAGCACACAAAAGAATAACTCTATTCCTCTGAGAGAGAAGGAAGGAAGACGAAGCAAACAAAAGAATAACTCTATTCCTCTGAGAGAGAAGGAAAGAAAACTAAGCAAACAAAGGAATAACTCTATTCCCCTGAGAGAGAAGAAAAGAAGACAGAAGCAAACAAAAGAATAATTCTATTCCCCTGAGAGAGAAGGATAGAAGACGAAGCAAACAAAAGAATATCTTTATTACCCTGAGAGAGACGGAAGGAAGACGAAGCAAACAAAAGAATATCTCTATTCCCCTGAGAGAGAAGGAAAGAAGACAGAAGCACACAAAAGAATAACTCAATTCCTCTAGAAGGAAAGAAGACGAGGCAAACAAAAGAATATCTTTATTACCCTGAGAGGGATGGAAACAAGACGAATCAAACAAAAGAATAACTCTATTCCCCTGAGAAATAATGAAAGAAGACGAGGCAAACAAAAGAATATCTCTATTCCCCTGAGAGAGATAGAAACAAGACGAAGCAAACAAAAGAATAACTCTATTCCCCTGAGAAATAATGAAAGAAGACGAGGCAAACAAAAGAATAACTCTATTTCCCTGAGAGAGAAGGAAAGAAGACAAAGCAAACAAAAGAATAACTCTATTCCCCAGAGAGAGAAGGATAGAAGACGAAGCAAACAAAAGAATATCTTTATTACCCTGAGAGAGATAGAAACAAGACGAAGCAAACAAAAGAATATCTATATTCCCATGCGAGAGATAGAAACAAGACGAAGCAAACAAAAAGATATCTTTATTACCCTGAGAGACACGGAAAGAAGACGAAGCAAACAAAAGAATATCTCTATTCCCCTGAGAGGGATGCAAACAAGACGAATCAAACAAAAGAATAACTCTATTCCCCTGAGAGAGAAGGAAATAAGACGAAGCAAACAAAAGAATAACTCTATTCCCCTGAGAGAGAAGGAAAGAAGACGAAGCAAACAAAAGAATAACTCTATTCCCCTGAGAGAGAAGGAAAGAAGACGAAGCAAACAAAAGAATAACTCTATTCCCCTGAGAGAGAAGGAAAGAAGACGAAGCAAACAAAAGAATATCTCTATTCCCCTGAGAGAGAAGGAAAAAGACGAAGCAAAAGAAAAGAATAACTCTATTCCCCTGAGACAGAAGGAAAGAAGACAACGCAAACAAAAGAATAATTCTATTTTCCTGAGAGAGAAGGATAGAAGACAGAAGCAAACAAAAGAATATCTTTATTACCCTGAGAGGGATGGAAACAAGACGAATCAAACGAAAGAATAACTATTCCCCTGAGAAATAATGAAAGAAGACGAGGCAAACAAAAGAATATCTCTATTCCCCTGAGAGAGATAGAAACAAGACGAAGCAGACAAAAGAATAACTCTATTCCCCTGAGAAATAATGAAAGAAGACGAGGCAAACAAAAGAATAACTCTATTTCCCTGAGAGAGAAAGGAAAAAGACAAACAAACAAAAGAATAACTCTATTCCCCTGAGAAATAATGAAAGAAGACGAGGCAAACAAAAGAATAACTCTATTTCCCTGAGAGAGAAGGGAAAAAGACGAAGCAAACAAAAGAATATCTCTATTCCCCTGAGAGGGATGGAAACAAGACGAACCAAACAAAAGAATAACTCTATTCCCCTGAGAGAGAAGGAAAGAAGACGAAGCAAACAAAAGAATAACTCTATTCCCCTGAGAGAGAAGGAAAGAAGACAGAAGCAAACAAAAGAATAACTCTATTCCCCTGAGAGAGAAGGAAAGAAGAAGAAGCAAACAAAAGAATAACTCTATTCCCCTGAGACAGAAGGAAAGAAGACAAAGCAAACAAAAGAATAAATCTATTTTCCTGAGAGAGACGGAAGGAAGACGAAGCAAACAAAAGAATATCTCTATTCCCCTGAGAGAGATAGAAACAAGACAGAAGCAAACAAAAGATTAACTGTATTCCTATGAGAGAGAAGGAAAGAAGACGAAGCAAACAAAAGAATATATTTATTACCCTGAGAGAAACGGAAGGAAGACGACGCAAACAAAAGAATATCTCTATTCCCCTGAGAGAGATAGAAACAAGACGAAGCAAACAAAAGAATATCTATATTCCCATGCGAGAGATAGAAACAAGACGAAGCAAACAAAAGAATAACTCTATTCCCCTGAGAGAGAAGGAAAGAAGACGAAGCACACAAAAGAATATCTATATTCCCCTGAGAGAGAAGGATAGAAGACGAAGCAAACAAAAGAATATATTTATTACCCTGAGAGAGACGGAAGGAAGACGACGCAAACAAAAGAATATCTCTATTCCCCTGAGAGAGATAGAAACAAGACGAAGCAAACAAAAGAATATCTATATTCCCATGCGAGAGATAGAAACAAGACGAAGCAAACAAAAGAATAACTCTATTCCCCTGAGAGAGAAGGAAAGAAGACGAAGCACACAAAAGAATATTTCTATTCCCCTGAGAGAGAAGGATAGAAGACGAAGCAAACAAAAGAATATATTTATTACCCTGAGAGAGACGGAAGGAAGACGAAGCAAACAAAAGAATATCTCTATTCCCCTGAGAGAGATAGAAACAAGACGAAGCAAACAAAAGATTAACTGTATTCCTATGAGAGAGAAGGAAAGAAGACGAAGCAAACAAAAGAATAACTCTATTCCCCTGAGAGAGAAGGATAGCAGACGAAGCAAACAAAAGAATATATTTATTACCCTGAGAGAGACGGAAGGAAGACAGAAGCAAACAATAGAATATCTCTATTCCCCTGAGAGAGATAGAAACAAGACGAAGCAAACAAAAGATTAACTGTATTCCTATGAGAGAGAAGGAAAGAAGACGAAGCAAACAAAAGAATAACTCTATTCCCCTGAGAGAGAAGGATAGAAGACGAAGCAAACAAAAGAATATATTTATTACCCTGAGAGAGACGGAAGGAAGACGAAGCAAACAAAAGAATATCTCTATTCCCCTGAGAGAGATAGAAACAAGACAGAAGCAAACAAAAGATTAACTGTATTCCTATGAGAGAGAAGGAAAGAAGACGAAGCAAACAAAAGAATAACTCTATTCCCCTGAGAGAGAAGGAAAGAAGACGAAGCACACAAAAGAATAACTCTATTCCCCTTAAAGAGGTTAACAAGACAGAAGCAAACAAAAGAATATCTCTATTCCCCTGAGAGAGATAGAAACAAGACGAAGCAAACAAAAGATTAACTGTATTCCTATGAGAGAGAAGGAAAGAAGATGAAGCAAACAAAACAATAACTCTATTCCCCTGAAAGAGAAGGAAAGAAGACGAATAAAACAAAAGAATATCTTTATTACCCTGAGACAGAAGGAAAGAAGACAAAGCAAACAAAAGAATATTTCTATTCCCCTGAGAGAGAAGGATAGAAGACAGAAGCAAACAAAAGAATATCTCTATTCCCCTGAGAGAGATGTAAACAAGATGAAGCAAACAAAACAATAACTCTATTCCTCTGAGAGAGAAGGAAAGAAGACAAAGCAAACAAAATAATAACTCTATTTCCCTGAGAGAGAAGGATAGAAGACGAATCAAACTAAAGAATATCTTTACTATCCTCAGAGAGACGGAAGGATGACGAAGCAAACAAAAGAATATCTCTATTCCCCTGAGAGAGATGGAAACAAGACATAGCAAACAAAAGAATAACTATTCCCCTGAGAGAGAAGGAAAGAAGCCGAAGCAAAAAAAGAATTTTTTTTTTTTTTTTTTTTGATTGGAGGTTTAACGACCACCGTGAGCAACTCAATGGGCTATAAGCAGTCGCCCGTCTCTAATTTAGGGTCACTGGTTCCAGGGAAGGGAGAGAGCCAGTGCCGTAAGACAAACACAACATCCATGCCTGACCGGGATTCGAACCCGGACCCCTTACGGACGAATGATCAGAGGCCAACACCTTAGACCACTGCGCCACCGGGGCGGCCAAAAAAAAAAAAAAAATAACTCTATTCCCCTGAGACAGAAGGAAAGAAGACAAAGCAAACAAAAGAATAATTCTATTCCCCAGAGAGAGAAGGATAGAAGACGAAGCAAACAAAAGAATATCTTTATTACCCTGAGAGAGATAGAAACAAGACGAAGAAAACAAAAGAATATCTATATTCCCTTGCGAGAGATAGAAACAAGACGAAGCAAACAAAAGAATAACTCTGTTCCCCTGAGAGAGAAGGAAAGTAGACAGAAGCACACAAAAGAATAACTCTATTCCTCTGAGAGAGAAGGAAGGAAGACGAAGCAAACAAAAGAATAACTCTATTCCTCTGAGAGAGAAGGAAATAAGACGAAGCACACAAAAGAATATTTCTATTCCCATGAGAGAGAAGGATAGAAGACGAAGCAAACAAAAGAATATATTTATTACCCTGAGAGAGACGGAAGGAAGACGAAGCAAACAAAAGAATATCTCTATTCCCCTGAGAGAGATAGAAACAAGACGAAGCAAACAAAAGATTAACTGTATTCCTATGAGAGAGAAGGAAAGAAGACAGAAGCAAACAAAAGAATAACTCTATTCCCCTGAGAGAGAAGGAAAGAAGACGAAGCACACAAAAGAATATTTCTATTCCCCTGAGAGAGAAGGATAGAAGACGAAGCAAACAAAAGAATATATTTATTACCCTGAGAGAGACGGAAGGAAGACAGAAGCAAACAAAAGAATATCTCTATTCCCCTGAGAGAGATAGAAACAAGACAGAAGCAAACAAAAGATTAACTGTATTCCTATGAGAGAGAAGGAAAGAAGACGAAGCAAACAAAAGAATAACTCTATTCCCCTGAGAGAGAAGGATAGAAGACGAAGCAAACAAAAGAATATATTAATTACCCTGAGAGAGACGGAAGGAAGACGAAGCAAACAAAAGAATAACTCTATTCCCCTGAGAGAGAAGGAAAGAAGACGAAGCACACAAAAGAATATTTCTATTCCCCTGAGAGAGAAGGATAGAAGACAGAAGCAAACAAAAGAATATATTTATTACCCTGAGAGAGACGGAAAGAAGACGAAGCAAACAAAAGAATATCTCTATTCCCCTGAGAGAGATAGAAACAAGACGAAGCAAACAAAAGATTAACTGTATTCCTATGAGAGAGAAGGAAAGAATACGAAGCAAACAAAAGAATAACTCTATTCCCCTGAGAGAGAATGATAGAAGACAGAAGCAAACAAAAGAATATATTTATTACCCTGAGAGAGACGGAAGGAAGACGAAGCAAACAAAAGAATAACTCTATTCGCCTGAGAGAGAAGGAAAGAAGACGAAGCACACAAAAGAATATTTCTATTCCCCTGAGAGAGAAGGATAGAAGACGAAGCAAACAAAAGAATATATTTATTACCCTGAGAGAGACGGAAGGAAGACGAAGCAAACAAAAGAATATCTCTATTCCCCTGAGAGAGATAGAAACAAGACAGAAGCAAACAAAAGATTAACTGTATTCCTATGAGAGAGAAAGAAAGAAGACGAAGCAAACAAAAGAATAACTCTATTCCCCTGAGAGAGAAGGATAGAAGACGAAGCAAACAAAAGAATACATTTATTACCCTGAGAGAGACGGAAGGAAGACGAAGCAAACAAAAGAATATCTCTATTCCCCTGAGAGAGATAGAAACAAGACGAAGCAAACAAAAGATTAACTGTATTCCTATGAGAGAGAAGGAAAGAAGACGAAGCAAACAAAAGAATAACTCTATTCCCCTGAGAGAGAAGGAAAGAAGACGAAGCACACAAAAGAGTATTTCTATTCCCCTGAGAGAGAAGGATAGAAGACGAAGCAAACAAAAGAATATATTTATTACCCTGAGAGAGACGGAAGGAAGACAGAAGCAAACAAAAGAATATCTCTATTCCCCTGAGAGAGATAGAAACAAGACGAAGCAAACAAAAGATTAACTGTATTCCTATGAGAGAGAAGGAAAGAAGACGAAGCAAACAAAAGAATAACTCTATTCCCCTGAGAGAGAAGGATAGAAGACGAAGTAAACAAAAGAATATATTTATTACCCTGAGAGAGACGGAAGGAAGACAGAAGCAAACAAAAGAATATCTCTAATCCCCTGAGAGAGATAGAAACAAGACGAAGCAAACAAAAGATTAACTGTATTCCTATGAGAGACAAGGAAAGAAGACGAAGCAAACAAAAGAATAACTCTATTCCCCTGAGAGAGAAGGAAAGAAGACGAAGCAAACAAAAGAATAACTCTATTCCCCTGAGAGAGAAGGATAGAAGACGAAGCAAACAAAAGAATATATTTATTACCCTGAGAGAGACGGAAGGAAGACAGAAGCAAACAAAAGAATATCTCTATTCCCCTGAGAGAGATAGAAACAAGACGAAGCAAACAAAAGATTAACTGTATTCCTATGAGAGACAAGGAAAGAAGACGAAGCAAACAAAAGAATAACTCTATTCCCCTGAGAGAGAAGGAAAGAAGACGAAGCACACAAAAGAATATTTCTATTCCCCTGAGAGAGAAGGATAGAAGACGAAGCAAACAAAAGAATATATTTATTACCCTGAGAGAGACGGAAGGAAGACGAAGCAAACAAAAGAATATCTATATTCCCATGCGAGAGATAGAAACAAGACAGAAGCAAACAAAATAATAACTCTGTTCCCCTGAGAGAGAAGGAAAGAAGACGAAGCACACAAAAGAATATTTCTATTCCCCTGAGAGAGAAGGATAGAAGACAGAAGCAAACAAAAGAATATATTTATTACCCTGAGAGAGACGGAAGGAAGACGAAGCAAACAAAAGAATATCTCTATTCCCCTGAGAGAGATAGAAACAAGACGAAGCAAACAAAAGATTAACTGTATTCCTATGAGAGAGAAGGAAAGAAGACGAAGCAAACAAAAGAATAACTCTATTCCCCTGAGAGAGAAGGATAGAAGACAGAAGCAAACAAAAGAATATATTTATTACCCTGAGAGAGACGGAAGGAAGACGAAGCAAACAAAAGAATATCTCTATTCCCCTGAGAGAGATAGAAACAAGACGAAGCAAACAAAAGATTAACTGTATTCCTATGAGAGAGAAGGAAAGAAGACGAAGCAAACAAAAGAATAACTCTATTCCCCTGAGAGAGAAGGAAAGAAGACGAAGCACACAAAAGAATATTTCTATTCCCCTGAGAGAGAAGGATAGAAGACGAAGCAAACAAAAGAATATATTTATTACCCTGAGAGAGACGGAAGGAAGACAGAAGCAAACAAAAGAATATCTCTATTCCCCTGAGAGAGATAGAAACAAGACAGAAGCAAACAAAAGATTAACTGTATTCCTATGAGAGAGAAGGAAAGAAGACGAAGCAAACAAAAGAATAACTCTATTCCCCTGAGAGAGAAGGAAAAAAGACGAAGCACACAAAAGAATATTTCTATTCCCCTGAGAGAGAAGGATAGAAGACGAAGCAAACAAAAGAATATATTTATTACCCTGAGAGAGACGGAAGGAAGACAGAAGCAAACAAAAGAATATCTCTATTCCCCTGAGAGAGATAGAAATAAGACGAAGCAAACAAAAGATTAACTGTATTCCTATGAGAGAGAAGGAAAGAAGATGAAGCAAACAAAAGAATAACTCTATTCCCCTTAAAGAGGGGAACAAGACGAAGCAAACAAAAGAATCTCTCTATTCCCCTGAGAGAGATGTAAACAAGATGAAGCAAACAAAACAATAACTCTATTCCCCTGAAAGAGAAGGAAAGAAGACGAATAAAACAAAAGAATATCTTTATTACCCTGAGACAGAAGGAAAGAAGACAAAGCAAACAAAAGAATATTTCTATTCCCCTGAGAGAGAAGGATAGAAGACGAAGCAAACAAAAGAATATCTCTATTCCCCTGAGAGAGATGTAAACAAGATGAAGCAAACAAAACAATAACTCTATTCCCCTGAGAGAGAAGGAAAGAAGACAAAGCAAACAAAATAATAACTCTATTTCCCTGAGAGAGAAGGATAGAAGACGAATCAAACTAAAGAATATCTTTACTATCCTCAGAGAGACGGAAGGATGACGAAGCAAACAAAAGAATATCTCTATTCCCCTGAGAGAGATGGAAACAAGACATAGCAAACAAAAGAATAACTATTCCCCTGAGAGAGAAGGAAAGAAGCCGAAGCAAAAAAAAGAATTTTTTTTTTTTTTTTATTGGAGGTTTAACGACCACCGTGAGCAACTCAATGGGCTATAAGCAGTCGCCCGTCTCTAATTTAGGGTCACTGGTTCCAGGGAAGGGAGAGAGCCAGTGCCGTAAGACAAACACAACATCCATGCCTGACCGGGATTCGAACCCGGACCCCTTACGGACGAATGATCAGAAGCCAACACCTTAGACCACTGCGCCACCGGGGCGGCAAAAAAAAAAAAATAAAAAAAATAACTCTATTCCCCTGAGACAGAAGGAAAGAAGACAAAGCAAACAAAAGAATAACTCTATTCCCCTGAGAGAGAAGGATAGAAGACGAAGCAAACAAAAGAATATATTTATTACCCTGAGAGAGACGGAAGGAAGACGAAGCAAACAAAAGAATATCTCTATTCCCCAGAGAGAGAAGGATAGAAGACGAAGCAAACAAAAGAATATCTTTATTACCCTGAGAGAGATAGAAACAAGACGAAGAAAACAAAAGAATATCTATATTCCCTTGCGAGAGATAGAAACAAGACGAAGCAAACAAAAGAATAACTCTGTTCCCCTGAGAGAGAAGGAAAGAAGACGAAGCACACAAAAGAATAACTCTATTCCTCTGAGAGAGAAGGAAGGAAGACAGAAGCAAACAAAAGAATAACTCTATTCCTCTGAGAGAGAAGGAAAGAAAACTAAGCAAACAAAGGAATAACTCTATTCCCCTGAGAGAGAAGAAAAGAAGACAGAAGCAAACAAAAGAATAATTCTATTCCCCTGAGAGAGAAGGATAGAAGACGAAGCAAACAAAAGAATATCTTTATTACCCTGAGAGAGACGGAAGGAAGACGAAGCAAACAAAAGAATATCTCTATTCCCCTGAGAGAGAAGGAAAGAAGACGAAGCACACAAAAGAATAACTCAATTCCTCTGAGAGAGAAGGAAAGAAGACGAGGCAAACAAAAGAATATCTTTATTACCCTGAGAGGGATGGAAACAAGACGAATCAAACAAAAGAATAACTCTATTCCTCTGAGAAATAATGAAAGAAGACAGAGGCAAACAAAAGAATATCTCTATTCCCCTGAGAGAGATAGAAACAAGACGAAGCAAACAAAAGAATAACTCTATTCCCCTGAGAAATAATGAAAGAAGACGAGGCAAACAAAAGAATAACTCTATTTCCCTGAGAGAGAAGGAAAGAAGACAAAGCAAACAAAAGAATAACTCTATTCCCCAGAGAGAGAAGGATAGAAGACAGAAGCAAACAAAAGAATATCTTTATTACCCTGAGAGAGATAGAAACAAGACGAAGCAAACAAAAGAATATCTATATTCCCATGCGAGAGATAGAAACAAGACGAAGCAAACAAAAAGATATCTTTATTACCCTGAGAGACACGGAAAGAAGACAGAAGCAAACAAAAGAATATCTCTATTCCCCTGAGAGGGATGCAAACAAGACGAATCAAACAAAAGAATAACTCTATTCCCCTGAGAGAGAAGGAAAGAAGACGAAGCAAACAAAAGAATAACTCTATTCCCCTGAGAGAGAAGGAAAGAAGACAGAAGCAAACAAAAGAATAACTCTATTCCCCTGAGAGAGAAGGAAAGAAGACGAAGCAAACAAAAGAATAACTCTATTCCCCTGAGACAGAAGGAAAGAAGACAAAGCAAACAAAAGAATAAATCTATTTTCCTGAGAGAGAAGGATAGAAGACAGAAGCAAACAAAAGAATATCTTTATTACCCTGAGAGGGATGGAAACAAGACGAATCAAACAAAAGAATAACTCTATTCCCCTGAGAAATAATAAAAGAAGACGAGGCAAACAAAAGAATATCTCTATTCCCCTGAGAGAGATAGAAACAAGACAGAAGCAAACAAAGAATAACTCTATACCCCTGAGAAATAATGAAAGAAGACGAGGCAAACAAAAGAATAACTCTATTTCCCTGAGAGAGAAGGGAAAAAGACGAAGCAAACAAAAAGATATCTTTATTACCCTGAGAGACACGGAAAGAAGACGAAGCAAACAAAAGAATATCTCTATTTCCCTGAGAGGGATGGAAACAAGACGAATCAAACAAAAGAATAACTCTATTCCCCTGAGAGAGAAGGAAAGAAGACAGAAGCAAACAAAAGAATAACTCTATTCCCCTGAGAGAGAAGGAAAGAAGACGAAGCAAACAAAATAATATCTTTATTACCCTGAGAAGGATGGAAACAAGACGAATCAAACGAAAGAATAACTATTCCCCTGAGAAATAATGAAAGAAGACGAGGCAAACAAAAGAATATCTCTATTTCCCTGAGAGAGATAGAAACAAGACAGAAGCAGACAAAAGAATAACTCTATTCCCCTGAAAGAGACGGAAAGAAGACAGAAGCAAACAAAAGAATAACTCTATTCCCCTGAGAGAGAAGGAAAGAAGACAGAAGCAAACAAAAGAATAACTCTATTCCCCTGAGAGAGAAGGAAAGAAGACGAATCAAACAAAAGAATAACTCTATTCCCCTGAGAGAGAAGAAAAGTAGACAGAAGCAAACAAAAGAATAACTCTATTCCCCTGAGAGACAAGGAAAGAAGACGAAGCAAACAAAAGAATGACTCTATTCCCCTGAGAGAGAAGGAAAGAAGACAGAAGCAAACAAAAGAATAACTCTATTCCCCTGAGAGAGAAGGAAAGAAGACAGAAGCAAACAAAGGAATATCTCTATTCCCCTGAGAGAGAAGGAAAAAAGACGAAGCAAAAGAAAAGAATAACTCTATTCCCCTGAGACAGAAATAAAGAAGACAAAGCAAACAAAAGAATAATTCTATTTTCCTGAGAGAGAAGGATAGAAGACGAAGCAAACAAAAGAATAACTCTATTCCCCTGAGAAATAATGAAAGAAGACGAGGCAAACAAAAGAATAACTCTATTTCCCTGAGAGAGAAGGGAAAAAGACAGAAGCAAACAAAAGAATATCTCTATTCCCCTGAGAGGGATGGAAACAAGACGAACCAAACAAAAGAATAACTCTATTCCCCTGAGAGAGAAGGAAAGAAGACAGAAGCAAACAAAAGAATAACTCTATTCCCCTGAGAGAAAAGGAAAGAAGACAGAAGCAAGCAAAAGAATAACTCTATTCCCCTGAGAGAGAAGGAAAGAAGACAGAAGCAAACAAAAGAATATCTCTATTCCCCTGAGAGAGAAGGAAAAAAGACAGAAGCAAAAGAAAAGAATAACTCTATTCCCCTGAGACAGAAGGAAAGAAGACAAAGCAAACAAAAGAATAATTCTATTTTCCTGAGAGAGAAGGATAGAAGACGAAGCAAACAAAAGAATATCTTTATTACCCTGAGAGGGATGGAAACAAGACGAATCAAACAAAAGAATAACTCTATTCCCCTGAGAAATAATGAAAGAAGACGAGGCAAACAAAAGAATAACTCTATTTCCCTGAGAGAGAAAGGAAAAAGACAGAAGCAAACAAAAAGATATCTTTATTACCCTTAGGGACACGGAAAGAAGACAGAAGCAAACAAAAGAATATCTCTATTCCTCTGAGAGGGATGGAAACAAGACGAATCAAACAAAAGAATAACTCTATTCCCCTGAGAGAGAAGGAAAGAAGACAGAAGCAAACAAAAGAATAACTCTATTCCCCTGAGAGAGAAGGAAAGAAGTCGAGGCAAACAAAAGAATATCTCTATTCCCCTGAGAGAGATAGAAACAAGACGAAGCAAACAAAAGAATAACTCTATTCCCCTGAGAAATAATGAAAGAAGACAGAGGCAAACAAAAGAATAACTCTATTTCCCTGAGAGAGAAGGGAAAAAGACAGAAGCAAACAAAAGAATATCTCTATTCCCCTGAGAGGGATGGAAACAAGACGAATCAAACAAAAGAATAACTCTATTCCCCTGAGAGAGAAGGAAAGAAGACAGAAGCAAACAAAAGAATAACTCTATTCCCCTGAGAGAGAAGGAAAGAAGACAGAAGCAAACAAAAGAATAACTCTATTCCCCTGAGAGAGAAGGAAAGAAGACGAAGCAAACAAAAGAATATCTCTATTCCCCTGAGAGAGAAGGAAAAAAGACGAAGCAAAAGAAAAGAATAACTCTATTCCCCTGAGGCAGAAGGAAAGAAGACAAAGCAAACAAAAGAATAATTCTATTTTCCTGAAAGAGAAGGTTAGAAGACGAAGCAAACAAAATAATATCTTTATTACCCTGAGAGGGATGGAAACAAGACGAATCAAACAAAAGAATAACTCTATTCCCCTGAGAAATAATGAAAGAAGACGAGGCAAACAAAAGAATATCTCTATTCCCCTGAGAGAGATAGAAACAAGACAGAAGCAGACAAAAGAATAACTCTATTCCCCTGAGAAATAATGAAAGAAGACGAGGCAAACAAAAGAATAACTCTATTTCCCTGAGAGAGAAAGGAAAAAGACAAACAAACAAAAGAATAACTCTATTCCCCTGAGAAATAATGAAAGAAGACGAGGCAAACAAAAGAATAACTCTATTTCCCTGAGAGAGAAGGGAAAAAGACAGAAGCAAACAAAAGAATATCTCTATTCCCCTGAGAGGGATGGAAACAAGACGAACCAAACAAAAGAATAACTCTATTCCCCTGAGAGAGAAGGAAAGAAGACAGAAGCAAACAAAAGAATAACTCTATTCCCCTGAGAGAGAAGGAAAGAAGACGAAGCAAACAAAAGAATAACTCTATTCCCCTGAGAGAGAAGGAAAGAAGAAGAAGCAAACAAAAGAATAACTCTATTCCCCTGAGACAGAAGGAAAGAAGACAAAGCAAACAAAAGAATAAATCTATTTTCCTGAGAGAGAAGGATAGAAGACAGAAGCAAACAAAAGAATATCTTTATTACCCTGAGAGGGATGGAAACAAGACGAATCAAACAAAAGAATAACTCTATTCCCCTGAGAAATAATGAAAGAAGACGAGGCAGACAAAAGAATATCTCTATTCCCCTGAGAGAGATAGAAACAAGACGAAGCAAACAAAGAATAACTCTATACCCCTGAGAAATGATGAAAGAAGACGAGGCAAACAAAAGAATAACTCTATTTCCCTGAGAGAGAAGGGAAAAAGACAGAAGCAAACAAAAAGATATCTTTATTACCCTGAGAGACACGGAAAGAAGACGAAGCAAACAAAAGAATATCTCTATTTCCCTGAGAGGGATGGAAACAAGACGAATCAAACAAAAGAATAACTCTATTCCCCTGAGAGAGAAGGAAAGAAGACGAAGCAAACAAAAGAATAACTCTATTCCCCTGAGAGAGAAGGAAAGAAGACGAAGCAAACAAAATAATATCTTTATTACCCTGAGAGGGATGGAAACAAGACGAATCAAACGAAAGAATAACTATTCCCCTGAGAAATAATGAAAGAAGACAGAGGCAAACAAAAGAATATCTCTATTTCCCTGAGAGAGATAGAAACAAGACGAAGCAGACAAAAGAATAACTCTATTCCCCTGAAAGAGACGGAAAGAAGACAGAAGCAAACAAAAGAATAACTCTATTCCCCTGAGAGAGAAGGAAAGAAGACAGAAGCAAACAAAAGAATAACTCTATTCCCCTGAGAGAGAAGGAAAGAAGACGAATCAAACAAAAGAATAACTCTATTCCCCTGAGAGAGAAGGAAAGTAGACGAAGCAAACAAAAGAATAACTCTATTCCCCTGAGAGACAAGGAAAGAAGACGAAGCAAACAAAAGAATGACTCTATTCCCCTGAGAGAGAAGGAAAGAAGACAGAAGCAAACAAAGGAATATCTCTATTCCCCTGAGAGAGAAGGAAAAAAGACGAAGCAAAAGAAAAGAATAACTCTATTCCCCTGAGACAGAAATAAAGAAGACAAAGCAAACAAAAGAATAATTCTATTTTCCTGAGAGAGAAGGATAGAAGACGAAGCAAACAAAAGAATAACTCTATTCCCCTGAGAAATAATGAAAGAAGACGAGGCAAACAAAAGAATAACTCTATTTCCCTGAGAGAGAAGGGAAAAAGACAGAAGCAAACAAAAGAATATCTCTATTCCCCTGAGAGGGATGGAAACAAGACGAACCAAACAAAAGAATAACTCTATTCCCCTGAGAGAGAAGGAAAGAAGACAGAAGCAAACAAAAGAATAACTCTATTCCCCTGAGAGAGAAGGAAAGAAGACAGAAGCAAGCAAAAGAATAACTCTATTCCCCTGAGAGAGAAGGAAAGAAGACGAAGCAAACAAAAGAATATCTCTATTCCCCTGAGAGAGAAGGAAAAAAGACAGAAGCAAAAGAAAAGAATAACTCTATTCCCCTGAGACAGAAGGAAAGAAGACAAAGCAAACAAAAGAATAATTCTATTTTCCTGAGAGAGAAGGATAGAAGACAGAAGCAAACAAAAGAATATCTTTATTACCCTGAGAGGGATGGAAACAAGACGAATCAAACAAAAGAATAACTCTATTCCCCTGAGAAATAATGAAAGAAGACGAGGCAAACAAAAGAATAACTCTATTTCCCTGAGAGAGAAAGGAAAAAGACAGAAGCAAACAAAAAGATATCTTTATTACCCTTAGGGACACGGAAAGAAGACAGAAGCAAACAAAAGAATATCTCTATTCCTCTGAGAGGGATGGAAACAAGACGAATCAAACAAAAGAATAACTCTATTCCCCTGAGAGAGAAGGAAAGAAGACGAAGCAAACAAAAGAATAACTCTATTCCCCTGAGAGAGAAGGAAAGAAGTCGAGGCAAACAAAAGAATATCTCTATTCCCCTGAGAGAGATAGAAACAAGACGAAGCAAACAAAAGAATAACTCTATTCCCCTGAGAAATAATGAAAGAAGACGAGGCAAACAAAAGAATAACTCTATTTCCCTGAGAGAGAAGGGAAAAAGACGAAGCAAACAAAAGAATATCTCTATTCCCCTGAGAGGGATGGAAACAAGACGAATCAAACAAAAGAATAACTCTATTCCCCTGAGAGAGAAGGAAAGAAGACGAAGCAAACAAAAGAATAACTCTATTCCCCTGAGAGAGAAGGAAAGAAGACGAAGCAAACAAAAGAATAACTCTATTCCCCTGAGAGAGAAGGAAAGAAGACAGAAGCAAACAAAAGAATATCTCTATTCCCCTGAGAGAGAAGGAAAAAAGACAGAAGCAAAAGAAAAGAATAACTCTATTCCCCTGAGACAGAAGGAAAGAAGACAAAGCAAACAAAAGAATAATTCTATTTTCCTGAAAGAGAAGGATAGAAGACGAAGCAAACAAAATAATATCTTTATTACCCTGAGAGGGATGGAAACAAGACGAATCAAACAAAAGAATAACTCTATTCCCCTGAGAAATAATGAAAGAAGACGAGGCAAACAAAAGAATATCTCTATTCCCCTGAGAGAGATAGAAACAAGACAGAAGCAAACAAAAGAATAACTCTATTCCCCTGAGAAATAATGAAAGAAGACAGAGGCAAACAAAAGAATAACTCTATTTCCCTGAGAGAGAAGGGAAAAAGACGAAGCAAACAAAAAGATATCTTTATTACCCTGAGAGACACGGAAAGAAGACGATGCAAACAAAAGAATATCTCTATTCCCCTGAGAGGGATGGAAACAAGACGAATCAAACAAAAGAATAACTCTATTCCCCTGAGAGACACGGAAAGAAGACGAAGCAAAAAAAAGAATAACTCTATTATCTGAGACAGAAGGAAAGAAGACAAAGCAAACAAAAGGATACATCTATTCTCCTGAGAGAAAAGGAAAGAAGACGAGGCAAACAAAAGAATAACTCTATTCCCCTGAGAGAGAAGGAAAGAAGACGAAGCAAACAAAAGAATATCTCTGTTGCCCTGAGAGAGACGGAAAGAAGACGAAGCTAGACACTAATTCCACTCCGCAGTTGACAAATCCGAGATGTAATCGTCAGTAAGTAAAAAAAGTCATAAATCCCTCTTGATTTGATGATTGAAACTCACGATGGAGGATAAACAGAGATTCTCGTTGAAGAAGACTACAGTGTACCAATGTGCTGATGTTCCAGATCTTTAAGAAATGGTTTTCTGCAATAGTGAGAATTTTTTTTTCCACGAAACCAAAATCAGAACGAGCGTGTGGCGGGGTTCATTGAGACAACGAGGATGAGAAAGTATTATTTCACATAGGACAGATCCGTAGAGCCTTCAATTTTCGATTGAAGGAGCACGAGACCTACATTCGAAATTGTGACCTAAAGAAGTCATCGATGGCTAAACACTGTTACGAAAAGGACCACAAATTTCTCTTTGAAGAAGCAAAACTTATTGACAAGCCAGATTCAACCACCAAACTTGATATTTTGGAAGCTTTCCATATATATCAGAAGTCTTCGCAACTTGTTAATGACATGGCATCCATGCCATTTCTATCAAGCGCGTGGAAGCAACTAACCAAAACACGTGACTGTAAACACCATTTATGATGTCATATACAATTTGAATATTTACGTGCCATTCGTCCTGATAAAGCTAGGTCAATACCCAGCGAAACCATGGCCGGCTTGAAAAAATAAATAATTGTGACAAAATACGTTGTATTTCCTTAATATACGAAAGTATTATTTGTTTACATATTTGGAGATTGAAGGCTACCTTGTTTATACTTAACGTGTAGAAAAAAAAAGCGTTTACATTTGCAACAGAAGTATGCAGTCAGGTCTAAACCTCAATTGTGGGAGGAATTCCAACGAGAAATTACACGCATCCTTACAATTGCATTCCAAAAGAAACAGGTAAAGGCGCTACCATTTCCATTACATACCATTACAACCATGATTACCATTTCCATTACATGCCATTACACCCGGATTACCTGCGTACACCTTTTCCTCCTGTTCTCATCACAGAACAAAAGTCAGCCGGTGTCAGATCCGGTGACCGGGAAGGCCACAGTCCCCGGGAGATGTTCCATCAAAACATTTTTTGTTCAACCGTTAACACCATTGTCCTTGTGCTGAGACAAGTGATCAATCGAAACGTCTGCCTCTGCCGACCAAGCGCTCGGGAATGACTTTCGCTAGGAACGACAGCTGCGCGCGCCTCTGATTGGGGAGGCATGAAAGTTACCAGACACAAATTCACGTGCCATGTCACTTCTACTGCAATTCCATTCAATTTTCTTATTGTTGCGTTCGTACAATTCGTACATTCAGTGCACAGTCATTATTCGGGCACACTGTATAGGTTATCAACACGTTGGCAGAGCGTTGTTGATATCCATGATAATTATTTTGATGAATAAATTGCTTTTGTGTTACTTATGTGATATACTTTGTCTCAGTCTCCGAAAACGGCAAATAATTTTGTGGTCACCTGCCTGAAAATATTAGGTGCTTGAATTAATTCCCGCTGTTTTTCGCCACACAAACACCTGTGTGTTGCCACAGAATGGTACAGGATATTCTATTCAAAGTAGTGTCCGTTGGCAGCTACGACCCTTTCCCACTGTTGGGGTAACAAATGGATTCCGCGGTAGAAAAATGCAGGTTCTTTCGAGGCGAACCATTCGTCGAGCCATTTTTTGGATATCCGCGACAGAAAGGAAGTGCAGCTCTGGCGAGCCATGTTGTAGCGACCGGAACAAATGGAAGTCCGAGGGAGCAATGTCCGGGGAATAAGGTGGGTAGGGTAAGAAGTCCCAGCCAAGTGTCTCCAAGAGTCCATTCACGGATTTGGCGACATGAGGTCTAGCGTTGTCGTGGAGAAGAATAACCTTGTCATGTGGGATCCAGTTTCCGAGCTTCTGGATCATTCCCATTGCCTTTAAACGTTTGTTAACCGTAGACTCACCGACCCATAATGTTTTAGACAACTCGTGGAGCGTCTGACATGAATCCTCGTCCAATAAGGCCTCCAATGCGCCATCTTCGAACTTTTTCGGCTGCCCAGGGCGCTCTTTGTCCTTCACGTCATATTCGTTGGCTTTGAAGCGTCGGAACCACTCTCTTCATGTTGTTTCCGATAGGGCATGTTCCTCATAGGCCTGCACTAGCCAACGATGACTTTCCGCTGCAGATTTCTTGAGATGAAAGCAGAAGAGTAATGCTTCCCGCAAATGCTCCTTTTTTTGGTACAAAACTCGACATCGCGAATGCGATACAAACTCGTGGTCTGTGCCCTCCAATCACGTGTCACACACTGCTTCGCTCAGACTACGGACGGTACGCGCGTGTGCGAGGGAGGTTACGTGTGGCTCGGGTCACAGCGCACCATTGCTGCCCTCTGTTGGGCAACAGCGGGAATCAATTCAAGCACCTAATAATAATAGCAAGAAAGATGACACCGAATTTTCGGGTGTAATGAGCATGTCGTTTGAATCCGTTCCCGTGAATTAAATTTATCAAAGCTGTTCAGGTCGATGGAATCGGTATGGAAAACAGTGGTATCACACCGAAGAAAGAAGTTTTTCAATTGGGTTTTTAATCCTTCAGATATTCCTGTAAAAGGAATCGTGAACTTACGCCCTCTGGTTGGAGACTTGTGCTTTAAGTAAAATTTGAAAATATATGAGAAACATTTCTCAGCGGAAACGCTCTCCAACACAAAAATAATTTTTCAAATCTGACTCTTAGAAGCAGAGATGTAGAGATATCGACAAATATAAGACATGCATCTACGTTGCCTGGCGGGAAAAATATGCATTATATTAAGAAGAATAAAAAAAATAATAATAATAATAAAAAACGCTACAATGATCCTGCTACATACAAAAGGTGACATTGAGGATCTCAGGAACTACAGACCTATCAGCCTCCTATCAGTGGTTTATAAAACCTTCACTAAAGTTCTTTCACACCGCTTGAAGGTGACACTGGACATGGCTCAACCGAGAGAACAAGCTGGATTCAGGAGTGGCTACAGCACAATAGATCATATCCACGTACTGAGAGAACTAATTGAAAGAGCGAGGGAATATGAACTTCCATTGTGCATGGCTTTTATCGATTATGAAAAAGCCTTTGATTCGGTGAAACCATCGGCAGTTACAATGGACCTCAAATCCTTCGGTATTGAAGATGCGTACATTAATATTATTAATAACATCTATGAAAATGCAAGTGCAAAGGTTCGGCTGTTTGAAAATACAACACACATAAAAATTGGAAAGGGAGTGAGACAAGGTGACACCATATCTCCGAAGCTCTTTAACGCCACATTGCAAAATGTCTTTCAATCACTGAACTGGGAAAGCAAAGTGATAAAGTTTAATGGAGATTATCTAACCCACCTTCGTTTTGCTGATGACATAGTCATTTTTGCAACTACCCCATCAGAGCTGCAGAGTATGATCCAGGAACTTGCTGACAAGAGTAAAGAAGTGGGATTAAAAATGAACTTTCAGAAGACAAAAGTGATGTTCAATGCTTTTACAAGAAATGAAGATTTATCGATTGATGGAGAAAAGCTGGAGATAACAGACATGTACGTTTATCTTGGACAGCAGATATCAAGTGAGGGTCACATTGATGAAGAAATTAATCGGCGTACAAAACTTCCCTGGAGAGCTTTTGGGAGAAACAGCATAATTTCCAAGAGCAATGTGCCATTATGTCTTAAAAGAAAAGTGTTTGATCAATGCATCCTTCTAGTGCTTACGTATGGTGCAGAGACGTGGACCTTAACTAAAAGAGACATACAAAGGCTGCAGACAACTCAAAGTAGCATGGAGAGGTGCATACTTGGTGTAACCAGGAGAGATAAGAAGAGGAACTCGTGAATCCGAAAAATGACAAGAGTGGAAGACATCATGATTAGAGCTAAATCCCTGAAATGGCAATGGGCTGGGCATACTGCCAGGACAGACCATCGATGGACAGCCGAAATTTTGGATTGGATTCCAAGGGACAAGAAATGACCCAGAAGAAGACCACATGGGAGATGGGTGGATGAAATTCGAAAGTATGCGGGAGTGACATGGAGGAAACTGGCACAAGACAGACCGTTGTGGACGAAACTTGGGGAGACCTTCGTCTAGCAGTGGATTGTTAATGGTTGACAATGATGATGATGATGATGATGATGATGATGATGATGATTCTCAAAAGGTTTTTGGATGTGAGCGGCATCGGTTCAAGAAATAATTTTTTTCACTCGGGTTTCCAGGAGTTCAGATTTTTCTGCAAATACATCTGAAGCAGAAATTAACACATATGAACCCCTGGTGGCCAAACTATTCTTTACCTAATATTAGAGATCATACGAAAGCATTTCCAATTAGGAGCTGTATGCGATAGATGAAGAATTTTTCAAATCGGAGTTTCATAGCTCCAATATCGGGGGAAACACAATTTCAAATATCGGAAACACAATCCTAGCGGAAAGTCTATGAATTGAAAATTTTGAAATTATAAGAAAAACATTTCGTACCGGGAACGCAATCCAACAAAGAAAGAATGTTCCAAATCGGCTTCTTAGAAGTAGAGATATTGCCAAAAATAAGAAACACACGTACGCCCCCTAACGGGGAAATCATGCATTATTTTGATAAGAAAATATTGCGAAAACGTTTAACGAAGTCAGTAGTATCGGTCCAAAAATGAATTTTTTTCAATCGAGATTATAGAAGGTCAGATTTTGCTGCAAATACATCAGAAGCGAAAATTAAAGCTTACGCCCCCTGGTGGCCAAACCATTTCTTACCAAAAATTAGAAATTATGTGCAATAGATTTCCCATCGAGAGCTGAAAAAAAATTCAAATGTAGGTTTCAGAAGTAGAGATATCGGGTAAAACGCAATTTAATTTTCCGTCCCCTAGCAAAAAATCTATGCGTAACTTGAAAAAGTGACTATAGCTAAAATAGCCTTCGACATAAATGGAATCGAAAGGTAAAATAATTTTTTCAATCGGATGTTTAGAAGCAAATACACTTATAACGAAGTAAATTTCTCCGTCATTTCTGTCCACGCCAGGATTCGAACCCGGATCCCCTCATTCCGGAATAAGTCACTCTACCAATTGAGCTACGCGGACTATTTATTCTAATTCCTATCTGCCTTTATGTCGTGTGCGTCCTTCTGGCAGGTACGACACATCTCCTGGTACGTTACATCACCCCCCCCTTATTTTTTTTTTCTGAAGTGCTGGAGAAGGGATTTTCTTATTTTTCCTATCTCGCGGTGTGGAAATAACATCACACCATGGCGAGATTTTGAACGGTCGGGTCATCCGGATAGTTCGGGCGCCATTATAACGAAGTAAATTTCTCCGTCATTTCTGTCCACGGCAGGATTCGAACCCGGATCCCCTCATTCCGGAATAAGTCACTCTACCAATTGAGCTACCGCGACGTTTTATTCTGATTCCTATCTGCCTTTATGTCGTGTGCGTCCTTCTGGCAGGTACGTCACATCTCCTGGTACGTTACACACTGCTGGCCACCCAAAAAGCAACACCAAGAAGGAAGCATCCGATTGGCCTGAAATTCGCAGCATGCGTCGCCCGCGAGAGGACATGCACATGATGAGCATTGCAGGGCATATGCAAATGATGTGCGCTCGGCACGCCACCGAGAAGAACTACAAGAAGGGTGCACAGAAGGCGGGGTGTAAATAGTGGAAGTGTGTTGTGCTGCCGGGCCTGTGCGTGGGAAGCTTCTTGATGCCTCGTCGCAGAATACGGCAGTTATTCCAGCACGTTTCGGTGTTCGACAGAGGAAGAATAGTGGCTTATCGCGACAGCGGTTTATCGTACCGAGGCATCGGCGCCCGTGTGGGAAGACATCCAGCCACAGTGAGGCGAGTATGGATTCGGTGGGTGCAGAAGGGACGGACGGACCGACGTGAGCGATTGCCGCAGCCGCGGCATACCACGGACCGAAAGGACCGGCATGTTGTGCGGTGGGCATTGACGGCTCGCATCGCCACATCACGAACGTTACCACAGGAATTAGGGTGAGTTCCGCAACAACCTGTCTCAGCACGTACCGTTCGACGTCGTCTGCAGGAGCGGAGACTTGTCGCACGGCGCCCATTGCTCCGATTACCATTGACGTTACACCACCGGCGAGTGCGGCAACAGTAGGCCGTATAACGCCGCACCTGGACTACGGAATGGCACGACATTGTCTTCTCCGACGAATCCCGCTTCTGCCTGCAATACCACGATGGTCGGATCCACGTGTGGCGACACCGCGGCGAGAGATTGTATGACGCCTGCATTATGCATCGCAATACCGATCGGTCGCCTGGCGTTAGGGTTTGGGGCGCAATTGGATATGACACCCGTACCACTCTGGTACGCATCGCCGGTACACTCAACAGCCACCGCACCATCTCCGACGTTTTTGAGCCTGTAGTCCTCCCTTACCTGGAGGACCAGCCAGCGGCCAAGTTTCAACAGGACAATGAGCGCACGCACGTAGTACGCATTGTGCAACAATTTTTCACAGCCCACCAGGTGTCACTGCTGCCGTGGGCCACCTGTTGTCTCGATATGTCGCCCATCGAACACGTCTGATCGCTAATCGGCAACCGAGTGGCCCGGCAAGCACCACCCGCGGCTACGCCTGATGAACTGTGGCAACGTGTGAAAGCTGCCTGGACCGACATACCCCAAGCCCACATCCAGAGCCTCTTTCGTTCGATACCGCGGCGTGTAGCTGCCGTTATTGCCAGCCATGGGGGCCACACGAACTATTGATGTCTGCGTGTTCCACAAGTCGCATGAGCCTGTAAGCTCAATCGTTTCATCTTTTTATCTGTTGTTATGTGTCCAGTAAATCTGGCTTTGCAATCTCGTGTCCTTCTTGGTGTTGCATTTTGGGTGGCCAGCAGTGTATATAGAATAAAATGTACTTTGAATTCGATATCATCTGCATTTACGCACTCTAGCGGCAAAATTGTACATCTTAAGAAAAACGAAATGAAGGTTCAGCATTCGCATATTTCATGCTTCGCAATGCAAAAAGGAGTTTTTCAAATCGGACTAATAGTTGCAGAGATATGGTGTCTACATACGGACGGACGGACAAACCGATAACGTAAGCACGACTCTCTTGAAGCTCCATTTCATGGCGTAAATTAAACACTCACTAGTTGCCGATATTCCTCGCTCCCTGGGAGGCTTTGTCTGAGTTAGATTACATCAGAGCCTTTTTAGATTTTTACGCGAGTTAATTTTTACGCGAGTTAGATTTTTACGCAAGTTTTTACGCGAGTTATCGTGCGGACGTACATACGCACACAACGCGTGACGCAATGAGGCAGATGGGAATCGCGACCATCTGCTCGCAAGAGTGTGACGTCATAAAACTTTAATATGATCCACACACAACGCGTGACGTAATAAGACAGATGGCGTGACCGCACGCCAACATTCTCAAACGCGAGATTGTGACGTCATAAGATTTCTAAGCATGGGTAACATTAATGGTACGACGCCATGGCACTAAAAACGTTATAATTCCGGGTGGTTATTTAACCCACTAAAAGAATTTTCCTAAAGTCAAAATCAAGCTAAATCGATTTCTAGTACAAGAAAACGGTAAGTCAACGACTTTCATCAAAATCCTTAGAACCGTTTTCAAAATAAAATTTACTTACATACAAGAAGTGCTCCTTTAATAGTATGGAATAAGAGCGATGGAATGGATCCCGATCCTATGTACTGACCTTTGACCCCATTTCGTCCATTTTCAATAGGGTTCGTCCCCAGGTGGTCCCCTACGACATACTAAAATTTCATCGAAATCGAACCATATTTACGCAAGTTATGACGCATAAGGGCAATGGAATGCATCCCGCTCCTATGCGCTGACCTTTAACCCCACTTGATAATAATGATATGTAAAAGGCTCTTCTCTGAGCTTGGCAACGCAATTTAAATTTGTTCGTCAACCTAAAATTAGTTGGCCTAAGAGGACAGAATGAAAATCAACATGAACAAAGAACCCAACGATCTGAAAAACCTGAAGCAGCAGAAGAAATGTAATTAATAAAAGAGAGAAAAGCGTGTGCGAGTGTAGTTCAATTAGAACGCTCAGGTCTCACTTGCTTTCAGGCAATTATCCAGGACAAAAAAAAAGTCTTAATCTTCCGTTGTATGCTCTTCTGATTTATCTCATCACTCGTTCTTGAAGTTCATCTTTCGACGAGGTAATTACAAAAAGTTAAAGGAAATTTCTTTTCGTTTATTATCATCGAAGCGCATGTCCTAAATAAGTTAAAGACAAATTTAGGAAATCTAGTTGTTGTACTTTTTTTTATCTAGTTACAACGAGCAGCCTTTGAAGAGTTCTATTTTATTTTGAAGATGAAACGAAATTGTAAGTCTTCTTTTTCGTTTATTTCTTTTCCATCTTGTTATCAGAACTTTGAAATTGAGTGTAGTATTTCGTTCGATGTTTATTTCTACTTATTCCGCATTATCTTCTGTAGTGTTTCACTAAGAAAGAAAAGAAGGCAGGAAAGTATATAGATTTTTTTTCATGGTTGGAAGATTGAAGAGAGAACTTTATTTACGAAACCTTGTACGTCGAGCATTATTTTTTCCTCTCCAGTGCACATTGCATAAAAGTATGTCTTATACGTGTGTGTGTGTGTGTTTCATCTCGATCGCATTATAATGGTGTTTGTGGAGTGAGTTGACGAATCCGATCAGTCCCCCTCAGGAACATACCAAGGTCTTAAAAGAGTTCGAAGAAAATCCTGTTTTGTTTTAAGCTTCGCCATTGAGACGAGAAAACACTTGTTTCCAACGGAGTATTTCTTTTGCCTCTCGGTTTAAGTTTTGTTTCATTTAGACAAAGCAAAAGACATGCAATAAACGACTGTACTTTTCTTTTTTACGCTTTCCAACAGTAGTTTGAAGAAGGTACATGCTCCAGCTTTGTCCGCCTGTCAGCACAATAACTCGCGTAAAAATTGTTCGATTTCGATGAAATTTTGGTATGCGGTAGGGGACAACCTGGGAAAGAGCCCTACTGAAAATGGACGAAATGGGGTCAAAGGTCAGGACATAGGAGCCGGATCCATTCCATCGACCTTATGCGTTATAACTAACGTAAAAATGCTTCTATTGCGACAAAACTTCATTATGTTGTTCCGGAAATGTACTGAACCGGTTATGTTTAATATCATTGAAATGGGGTCAAAGGTCAGGGCACAGGAGTGAGATTTATTCCACAACCATTATGCTCATAACTTGACTAAAAATGCTTCTATTGTGACAAAACTTTAGTATGTTGTTCCGGAGGTATACAGAACCAATTCTTAAATAGTATAACTATACTAGTGATCCGAAATTTCTTGGCGTAGAACCAAAATAAAAGTTTTCAAGCGTTCGCACATCAACCAGATGATGTGCGAAAGCTTGGAAACTTTTATTTCTATTTTACGCAAACAAATTTCAGATCACTAGTATAGTTATACTATTTAAGTACGGTTGGTGTATTGTTTCTTTTTATTAATTATGAACCAATTCTGTTTGATATCATCGAAATGAGGCCAAACGTCTGGTCACAGGAGCGAGATTTATTCCACAGCCATTCTCCTCATAACTTAAGTAATGATTTCTGGTATGTTGGAAAGCGTATCATAATCATTGCATTGCATGATTTTGCTAACTTGTTTTGAAGCAAGCATTTAGGAAATTAATTATTTGGAAATACAGTGGTGTCCGAATCATAAGGCCGGACTACATTTGTATCTGTATAAGAAAAACAATGCACGACAGCAAACAAATGGGAATATAATTGAAAAGAAAAAAAGTACACAGTCGTATCAGAATAATACACTGGTGTGCAAATATTACGGACGAAGAGGAGAAATTAGTACAACAGCCGAACGAGCAGGTATAGAACGGACCGAAAGACCACTCAGGAGATAGACTAGGGTACGGTACGGTACGGTAGGGCATGAGCATTTATGCAGCATGACGTAGGAGGGAGGGGGAGTGTCGGAAAATGTATAAAGCACACGTGCGGTGTACGCTCAGCAATTCGGTGAAAGCTATTGCACGGTGTACATCGGTTTGAACGACGTCGAGTTGCTGCCATCGTGTGATATGGCCAACAGGCAATCCAGTAGACGACATCTGGATGACTTTACCCGAGATCGCGTCATTGGGAAGTTGGAAGAAGGTCGCAGTATGACTAGTGTGGCCGAGAAGTTCGGTATCGCTCACAGCATAGTTTCACGAGCTTGGAGAGCATTTCAAACGACAGGAACTGCTGTCCGAGAGTTTAGCAGTGGTCGTCCACGAGAGCAACCACGGCGGCGGACGACCGGTATATTGTCCTATAGGCGAGAAGAGACAGACGGCAGACAGCGGGAGAAATCGCAAGCGAACGCAACAGACAACTGGACGTCCGTTATCGCGCTTTACCGTGGCCAGAAGGCTGCACAGAGGTAGTCTATTTGCACGACGACCAGTACGGTGTGTGCCATTAACGCCTGCTCATCGGAGACGGTGGTTTCTGTGGTGCCAGGAACACAAGAACTGGACACATCAGTAATGGGGTCGAGTTCTCTTTACGGATGAGAGCCGATTTAGTCTGACGAGTGATTCTGGACGTATACATATCTGTAGAGAGCAGCGAACACGCAATCATACCTCCAACATAATCGGAAGGGACCGGTTTGGAGGTGGCGGAGTTCTCGTTTGGCGCAGTATCATGCTTGGTAGCCGTACTGACCTCCACATCTTCCAAGGAGGTTCAGTCACTGGTCTACTATTGTACCGAGGTTCTCCTGACTCACGTGCGTCTGCTTAGAGGTGCTGTGGGTCCTGAGTTCCTCTTCATGGACGACAACGCTACACCTCATCGTACAGTGGCTGTCGCAGAGCTGTTGGAGAGTGAAGATATTCAACGCATGGATTGGCCCGCAAGGTCCTCGGACCTAAACCTAATCGAACAAGTGTGGGATCTTCTCGGAAGACGCTTGGCAGCACGTTACTAGCCGCCAGCAACGATTCCGCAGCTGCGATTGGCGCTTTCAAGAGGAATGGGCCGCGATGCCCCAACAGCTGCTTGACAACCTCGTCCTCAGCATAGAAAGATGTTGTAAATCCTGCAACACAGTCAGGGGTGATCATATCCCCTACTAAAGACTGGATTTTTCTTTGCAGCCGCCTGTCACATGGAAGTTTCTGTCTTCTGTCCAGGTGTGTCTCGAAGCTACCTTTCCAATAAAGTGCTTTTGTATCCTTTGGATTCCTTGTTTGGACGGTTCTGCTCACTTGTCCCATATTCTTACATCTTGGGGATCTTATGGTATGATTCGAGTCAATGTGGAGCACTTCTGCAAGACGTTACATTCGAGAAACCGTCTCGTCCTTAATTTTTGCACGCAAGTGTACACGAGACTCTGTCTTATACGACCGTCTTTACATAGAAATGAGACTTGAGTGACTGACCAACATAAGAGACTGTGAGACATGAGTAACTGAGAGACTATCAGGCATCACATACTCAGACATGAGAGACTGTCATACTTACATACATACTCAGACATGAGAGACTGTCATACTTACATACATACTCAGACATGAAAGACTGAGTCTCCCATACAGTCTACATGTCTCAGTCTCAGACATGACTGTCGTAGTGACATACATACTCAGAGATGAGAGACGGTCATACATGGCATACTGACATATGAGTCTCAGACAGTCTACATATCTCAGTCTGGGTCTCAGATAGTCTTGATGTCTCAGTATGAGACTCA
Source organism: Macrothele yani (assembly GCA_039090855.1). Taxonomy (NCBI): domain Eukaryota; kingdom Metazoa; phylum Arthropoda; class Arachnida; order Araneae; family Macrothelidae; genus Macrothele; species Macrothele yani. The sequence goes on along the minus strand of CM076999.1, from coordinate 9,992,341 downwards.
GACAATCCACATATCTCATACTGTCTCAGTCTACAGTCTACATATGAGACAGTATGTGTACTGTCTAAGGCATACTCTCTCAGTTAGTTAGTCTACATGTCTCAGTCTGAGTCTCAGCCTAAGACATGACTTTCATACTGACATACATAATCAGACATGAGAGACTGCCATTCATGACATACTGACATACTCAGATATGAGAGAATGCCATACATGACATACTCAGACATATGAGACTGTTAGACATAGTACTGACAGACATGAGAGACTGTCTTACACGACGACGAAGCATCCTTCCCCACTGCTGACCAAGTACTGACATGCCGACCCTGCCACGCGGATCTTATGACAGAAAAACGACAGGTTCTCGGTCTGCGATGTTAAGCGATCTGATTTGCCTATATACGGTACGCATGCGTTAGAGAGAAGAATGTTGGGAATAACAAGAAGAGACAGAGTTAGAAATGACCTAATAAGAGAAAAAATAGGAACAATATAGCGGCCGTTCCATAAAAACTGAGAGTAAAATCGCACAAAATGAAGAGATATAGGTACAGTAAAATATATGTTATTCTTCCTGAAAATATCTTCCCTCGGATGATATGCAACAGTCCCATCGTTCAGTCCGCTTTCAAAAGCATGCGGCGAAGGCATTTTGTGGAAGCTGCTTAATCGAATCCCTGGCAGCTGGAATAACGTCAGCATCTGTGTTGAATGCTGCGTAACAGAGCTCCTCCTTCATTGTTGGAAACAACCAGAAATCGCAAGGGGCGAGACCAGGACTGTAGGCAGTCTGAGGCGTGCTTTCAATACTGCATTTCGTAATAAACTGCGTGACGTGCCTGCCCCCGCAGGACGCACACGAGACAAAGGCAGATAGCAGCGAGAAGATGCGTCTGCGTAGCTCAGATGGTAGAGCGACTTATTCCGGAACAAGAGGACTCGGGTTCGATGCCCGGCGTGGACAAAAATGACGGAGAAATTTACTTCGTTATAACTGGTGAACACGAGCAGCCACATGCTGGATGGCGTTATCATGGTGTAGGGTCCAATTGCCCACCAGTTCCGGTCGCTTAATCGATATGTGTCGTCGCAGACGCTTCAAGACTGAAATGCAATACTCAGCATTGACAGTAATTTGTGGAAGAACGGCATGCTGGTGGACTACACCTTTATGATCAAAGAAAATCATCATCATCACCTTCCCAGCTGATTTGGTTTGGCGGACTTTTTTCGGAGGAGGCGAGTCTGTGTGTTTCCAGTCACTCGTTGCGCGCTTCGTGAGGGGGTCGAAATAGTGGACCCATATTTCGTTGCAAGTTATTACTGTTTTTAAAAAGTTTGGATCCTTTGCAATCATTTATTTCCACTCTTGAAACACCTGAACCCTGGCTAACAATTGTTCTCCCGTCAGGTGATGAGGTACCCATCTGGAATACACACGATGCAGCGGTAACTTGTCGCATTGAATGCGGATTACCGAGGTTTCTGAAATATTAGTTGACGCCGTTTCACACGTCATTCGCCGATCTTCTTTCAGTATTGCCCAAACAGTGTTAACAATACGCTCCGTAACAGCACTTTCAGGTCGACCAGGCCTAGGACCGAGTTCTGCCGACAAACGCTCTTTTTTGAAAATCATGGTGCCATCAAAAAAGTCGTTAACTCAGCCAAACATTTATCCTTGTAAGATTTTTTCATTAAATCAACTGTTTCTGGAGCTATTTTACACAAACGATAGCAAAACCTGATCGCACAACGTATTTCACTTCATAACTCTGAATCACTCACCTCCATAGCTGTATGGCGAAATGCAGACGTACTTTCAACAACTGCGCAATACCAAAACCAGAATCGTCTGCCACGGCTAAAAACTGTTGCCATAGATACTTCCTTAATTCAGTTAAACGTCTACGTGGTTGTTTTTCCCATTCGCACTGTTGCCAACTCAAATGAAATTTCTCTAATTTGTCACGGAGAGCGGCCTTTGTAGATATTATAAAAGTAATTAAAGAATCAAAGTGGAGATGGGCTGGACATGTTGGAAGAGTGAAAGATGGACACGAATTAGAACAGAATGGCAACCGAGAGATGGAAAGAGGCGAAGGGAGCGCCAGAGAACAAGATGGAGGGATGACTTTCAGAAATTTTGAGGTGCTAAACGGTGGACTGAGGCTAAGGATTGAGGAAGCTGGAAAAAACTGGGAGAGGCCAATACCCTGCAGTGGGTGCCAACAGGATAATAATAAGAAGAAAATAGGCATGCATGTCATGTGACACCGAAGTGTTAAACATTTCTACAACATTGCCTGAGCCACCAGGTGGCGCAGGTGGTCAAAGCAATGACTTCTGCTCACTCGTCCAAGATGGGTCCCAGTTCGAATCCCGGTGAGGCATGAATGCTAGGTTTGTCTTACTGCACTGGCTCTCTCCCTTCCGTGGGACCAGTGGCCCTAAATTAGGGACGGACTACTTCTTGTAGCCCATTGAGTTGCTCACGGTGGTACCTAAACCCCCAACAAAAACAATTACGCCTGATTAAAATATCTTGCAGAAATCGAAGTTGTAGCTCGACTCATTTTAGTTTTTCTGTTGTTTTGTCATTGACATGAGTGTATTACGGTACTGGTTTTGTTTTCAGAGTCATGTTGAGACTCGGTGCTGAATGCTACACCCGAAAACAGACAATTTCGTCGCACTATATGCTTCAGTACTCGGCGATCGCGCTCCCTCAATTTCCTGGACCCACCAGGTCACGAGTGGGCTGTTGTTTCTTCTTACAGTTGATCAAAGCAGCTGCAGCAGGTTAGCAATTTTCCCAATTGATTTGTTGCTAAGATGGCGACCTATGACAGTGCCATGCTGAAAGTCATACAGTTTTGCCGTACGAGCCATGTATCATTCCCGCTGACCTACAGTACAGGCAAGACATCAGGGTCTCGTGCGGAATGAGTCAGTCATAGAAATTTAAGGTAGCAGTCTGAAATGCACGATAACTGAAACGGTACACCAGCATCCGATGAAGTGAAGAACTTATTTAATGTATAAGTTAAAAGGTTAAAAATAAAGCCATAAGAACTTTCGGTCTTCCTAAAGGCCATCATCAGATGGAAGTACTTAGTACTTCCATCATAAAGACGTCCACCATCATCAGATGGAAGTACTTAGCACTTCCATCTGAAAGACGTCTTTAAACACCGTCATCAGATGGAAGTACTTGGCCTTTTCATCTCAAAGACATCTTTAAAGACCATCATCAGATGGAAGTACAATCTTAAAGACATCTTTAAGAAACGTTCCATCTTAAAGACATCTTTAAAGGCCATCATCAGTAATCAGATGGAAGTACAATCTTAAAGACATCTTTAAGAAACGTTCCATCTTAAAGACATCTTTAAAGGCCATCATCGGTCATCAGATGGAAGTACTTAGTACTTCCATCCTAAATACATCTTTAAAGACCAACATCAGATGGAAGTACAATCTTAAAGACATCTTTAAAAAAGGTTCCATCTTAAAGACATCTTTAAAAAGGTTCCATCTTAAAGACATCTTTAAAAAAGGTTCCATCTTAAAGACATCTTTAAAAAAGGTTCCATCTTAAAGACATCTTTAAAAAGGTTCCATCTTAAAGACATCTTTGAAAAAGGTTCCATCTTAAAGACATCTTTAAAAAAGGTTCCATCTTAAAGACATCTTTAAAGACCATCATCAGATGGAAGTACAATCTTAAAGACATCTTTAAAAAAGGTTCCATCTTAAAGACATCTTTAAAAAAGGTTCCATCTTAAAGACATCTTAAAAGACCATCATCAGATGGAAGTACAATCTTAAAGACATCTTTAAAAAAGGTTCCATCTTAAAGACATCTTTAAAAAAGGTTCCATCTTAAAGACATCTTTAAAAAAGGTTCCATCTTAAAGACATCTTAAAAGACCATCATCAGATGGAAGTACAATCTTAAAGACATCTTTAAAAAAGGTTCCATCTTAAAGACATCTTTAAAGACCATCATCAGATGGAAGTATTTAGTACTTCCATCTGATGATGGACTTCAGGAAGACCGAACGTTCTTATGGCTTTATTTTTAACCTTTTAACTTATACATTAAATAAGTTCTTCACTTCATCGGAAGCTGGTGTAATGTTTCAATTATCGTGTTTTTAAGACTGCTACCGTAAACTTTTATGACTGACTACAGTATAGGTTTTGGACAGAGTAATGTGAACACCATGCTCAAAGACGTGACTTCTAATGCAGCTGAGTACGTCGCAATACGCAAAGATATCCACTAGGTTTTGGTTGTAATAGCTTCGTTTAAAACCTCAAGGTGATGTTTAACTGCATTTAAAGTGGCAGGTTGCAAAATTTCTTTCAGGATGACGACGAAATGAGCGACCGATCGGACTTCGAACGAGGGCTAATTGTTGGTGGTCGCCTAGTTGGTGACTCGGTGATAACAGTCGCCAGGGTATCGAGAGATATGACAGCCTATCGTGTTCGTGGCAAAACCTCGTCTGCAAAACACAAAAGCGGCCAGAAAACGATCTTGACTGATAGAGACAGGAGAGCATTAAAGAGGATTGTTAACCACAATAACACGGCTACGGTGCCGAAAATTAGTGAGAAGCTGAATCTGCATTTCCAGACCCCACGGTCAACGAAAACAGTGGCAAAGAAATCTGCATAAACAAGATATTCGTGGCGGAGCTGCTATTTTGAAACCTCTGGTAATCCGGGTGAATGCACAATGGCGACGGCAGTGGTTGATGACAGAAGAATACAACGTGGACTGGAAATGCATGGAGCCGCCCCGGTGGCGCAGTGGTCTAAGCGATGGCCTCTGATCATTCATCTAAAAGGGGTCCGGGTTCGAATCTCAGTGCGGCATGGATATTGTGTTTCTCTGACGGCACTGGCTCTCTCCCTTCCCTGGAACCAGTGACCCTAAATTAGGGACGGGCGACTGCTTATAGCCCATTGAGTTGCTCACGGTGGTCGTTAAACCTCCAATCAAAAAAAATGCATGGAAATGTGCAATGTGATTGGACGAATCCACGTTCACACTACTTCCGCATGATGTGTTTACATGTGCAGAATACTGTCAGAAGTGTGCAAGCCAGACTGTCTGCTTCTAACAGTGCATCATGGCTGTGATTCTGTCATGCTGTGGGTGGTCATATCGTGGTTTTCAGCAGGTTCCCTCATCACACTGAAAGGGCTGATGAGTGTCAGGGCGTATGAAACCATTTTAGCCGCCCCGGTGGCGCAGTGGTCTAAGGCGCTGGCCTCTGATCATTCGTCCGTAAGGGGTCCGGGTTCGAATCCCGGTCAGGCATGGATGTTGTGTTTGTATTACGGCACTGGCTCTCTCCCGTCCCTGGAACCAGTGACCCTAAATTAGGGACGGGCGACTGCTTATAGCCCATTGAGTTGCTCACGGTGGTCGTTAAACCTCCAAAAAAAATAAATAAAAAGAAACCATTTTAGCCGACCAAGTCCATCCAATGGCTCAGGCATTGTTTCCTGCAGGGGATGCCATCTATCAAGATGATAACGCCCCAATTCACAGAGCTCGGAATGTCCAGTCTTGGTTTGAAGAACATGAGGACAAAATTTCACACCTTCCTTGGCCTCCCCAATCACCAGATTTAAACATCATCCAGCCACTCTAGTCTGTGTTTGAAAACAGAGTAAGATCCCGTGATCATCGTCCTGCATCTCTCAAGGGCCTGAAGCAATTTCTGCATGAAGAATGGTGTAACATCCCACTAATCAACATCCAGGAATTGTATGCGCCCATTCCAAGGGGGATCCGGCCAGTTTTGAATGCCAAAGGTGGTTCCACACCCTACTAGCTGCGTAAAACCTACTTGGTGCTCATTTTATTCTGTCCAACTCCTGTATATGGTCATTTTATAACTCCATTGCTGTGACATTCATGAGCAAATTTACTTCTCATATGGGCTGGCTATCCGTATACTTCTGGATGACGTCGTGTATCTCGGAACAACTTGATACATAGAAATCAAAATGAAACCATTGCCAGATCAATTTAGCCCTTGCTAAGAGCATTAAATCCACAGAAGGCTGCAAATCGAGAGATACACCTATTATGAGATAAAGAAATAAAAAGCTCTTACGAGACGTGATAAAAATGTATAAGCGTCGAAACTTGATTTTCTCGATGTAACAACATCAAAGTTTGATCAGATTAGTCCGGAAGCAAGTAAAACTTTTGAAACAAACACTCGAACTGGCAGATCTAGTTCTCAGACATCGAACATATTTTTTGACGTTGAAGGCTCCACAGATTTCTTTATTTAATTACGAAGAGACATGTGTTCTCAAAATTGCTCGGCAAATACTTTTTTTGTCATGATAAAATTCCCGAAACTATCATAATCAAGTATTTCTCTCTCCTTCCGATAACAGCTTTAAAATTACTTGGATCGAACGTGTAATATTGCTTATTCTCTCAGGGTGATAGTTGTCTTAGAAAGTGCAAGCTTCTTAAACAGAAACGAAAATTTCGAATTAAAAAGCATCAAACACATCTCGTTGAGAAACCATAAAAAGCAAAACTTTAGCTCATTTGTGATTTTTCACGTTTTGAGGTTAAGGTGGACATCAAGTAATTTTGCTTCCTATACTTCCAATGGAAAAACGTCTGCACACATTTTCTTCACAGTTAATGCATTCCCAAGGATGAAAATTTGAACATCGATTAAAATAGCTTCATTTTAAAACTTGAAAAACTTAATAATTTCTAAAACATAGCCATAATTATGCAATCCAACATTTGTTTGTCTACATGACGTCATCAAAGTACAGATCGCGCCATCTTTTTTCTGGACAATTAATGCGTTCCCAAGATTGAAAATTTGAACATCGATTAAAATAGCATTATTTTTAACTTGGAGTACTTAATATTTTCTAAAACATAACCATAATTATGCAATCCAACATTTGTTTGTCTACTGACGTCAACAAAGTACAGGTCGCGAGATCCTTTTTCTGGACAAATAATGCGTTCCCAAGGTTGAAAATTTGAACATCGATTAAAATAGCTTCATTTTTAACTTGGAATACTTAGTATGTTCTAAAACATAACTGTAATGATGCAATCCAACATTTGTTTGTCTACTGACGTCATCAAAGTACAGATCGCGCCATCTTTTCTCCGGACAAATAACCCTCCAGGTGGCAGAAGTTTTTGAAGAGGCAATGCGAAACTTTGTCACATGTATAACAGGGGACTCCCCTAAAAGCGTAAAAGCGTCCTCTCCTTCTGTAGTATTCGTTGTCATTAAGATGCGCATATGTGCGTTCTTGCCTCTTCTGAACAGGTTTTCGATGAACGTATTATTGCATCTTCGTCGCTTTGGGCACAGAAATTTCCGAACGTGTATATGCGTGCTTGCCACCAGGAGGGTAAATGCGTTCCCAAGGTTGAAAATTTGAAAATCGATTAAAATAGCATCATTTTTAACTTGGAATACTTAATATTTTTTAAAACAGAACCACAATTATGTAATCCAACATTTGTTTGTCTACTGACATCATCAAAGTACAGGTCGCGCCATCTTTTTTTCTGGTTTCAACACCACCAAAGGAAAAGTTATTGATTTTTAATATAATTATGGTTATGTTATGAAAAATATTAAGTATTCCAAGTTATAAAATGCAGTTTTTTTAATCGATGCTCAAATTTTCATCCTTGGGAACGCATTAATTGTGAAGAAAATGTGTACAGAATTTTTTCCATTGGAAGTATAGGAAGCAAAATTACTTGACGTCCACCTTAAGCAGAAGCCGTAGATGGTACATTTTTGAAGTAGGTTGAGTCAAAATTTTTGCAATATTTGGATCACTTTATATCTTCAAGCGTACCAGACTAGCATTCAAAGTACAGGCCATTGTATTGCACCGTCTTTAGCCATCTCTCTGCCAGTTGTTTGACTCCGCGGTGGTACTAATTCTTGTCCTTCGAGGTGAAGCAGTCCTTCGCCCCAGCTTCTACCTCCTCCTGGTTATTGAAGTGCCACCCAAAAAGGATGTGGGTCATTGACCGGAACAAATAGTAATCCGACGAGGCAAGTTCCGGACTATACTCTGGGTATGGCATCAGTTCTTTAGACACAAATACCTGGAGTTTATCCCGGGTAGTCTGCATGGTATGAGGTCGAGAGTTCTCCTGCTGCAGGAGAGCGCGCTTTCTGTTCACCAGTGCCCGGTACTTCTCCTCCAAAACGGCACACATCCGCTCCAGCTGTTCAGAGTAGAGGTTGGCGTTGATGGTCCGACCATCTGGAACAAATTCGTAATGGGTTATCCCCTCGAAATTCCACCAGACGCAGAGCATCACCTTGTGTTCGAAGCACCCATGTTTGGTAACAGGTTCAGGGTGCTCCCCGAGCTCAACCACTGCCTTTGTGTGTTAGGAATATGGAAAAAGACCCACTTTTCATCGCACGTAATACTTCTCTAGATGAAACGTGCATAGCGCGGGTTTTCCAGGAGTTTCGTGCACACTTTGCTATTTGCTTCAGGTGGCGTCAGTTCGTGAGGGACAATACGGCAGCTTCTGTAGACCTTGCTAAGGACTTGAAAGTGAAAACCCACGCTGGTTTGTGATATGCCCAGCTTGTCTAATAACCTCCGAATGCTGGTTGTCGCATTTGCCTCTACGACCTGGTGCATGGCCTCGGAATCCACGGCTCGCGGTCTACAGAACATTGGCGGATCGTCGAGGTTTCTGTCACCTCAGAGAAATTTCTTGAACCATTTGCTTGCCGTGATGTAGTCCACGGAAACTTCCCCTTTCGCATGACAAATGTTTCGTGTTGCTTGAGAAGCAGTATGTCCAAATTCAAACTCGTAAAGCAAATGTTCCCAAATTTGCCGGTTGTGGCTTTTCATCTTTCAGGCGTCCCAACCACAGACAGAACGACGACATGCCATGATGTTCACAGCAACGACTACCATTTTATATCGCTTTCGACTGACTGTTTGAACACGTGACATATCCGCCGCAGCACATGCGTTTATGCAAATATTGCAAAACTTGCGACTCATTCTAGTAAAAACACAGGGTGGTTACAATTAACCTTTCCGATAACAATATTTCCCAGGTTAAATTACAAGCTTTATAAATGTGAAACAAGCACCAATGGAATGAGTACCTCACGGAGATATATTTATATCTTGAAACTCAAGCTACAGGCATTACGTAGTACACTATTAACTTAAACTACCAAAACACCCCTACTGATTAGTGGATCTGTCCATATATTGTAGGTCACAGCCATTCCCAACTCAGATATAAATTGCGCAGATTTCCTGAAAAATACATAGTCACTCATGAACAATAGAATGGGCCGTAAGGCAGAGCTCAGTGATATTCAAAGGGAATGGGCATAGGATCCCATCTAAGCAACAAGTCAGTTCATAGACAAGCATGAACAGTAGAATGGGCCGTACGGCAGAGCTCAGTGCCTTTCAACGTGGCACGGTCACAGAATGTCATCTAAGCAACAAGTCAGTTCATAAACAAGTATGAACAGTAGAACGGGCCGTATGGCAGAGCTCAGTGACTCTGAACGTGGAACGATCATAGGATGCCATCTTCGCAACAAGTCAGTTCGTAGACAAGCATGAACAGTAGAATGGGCCGTACGGCAGAGCTCAGTGCCTTTCAACGTGGCACGGACATAGAATGTCATCTAAGTAACAAGTCAGTTCATAGACAAGTATGAACAGTAGAATGGGCCGTATAGCTAAGCTCAGTGACTCTGAACGTGGAACGATCATAGGATGCCATCTTAGCAACAAGTCAGTTCATAGACAAGCATGAACAGCAGAATGGGCCGTACGGCAGAGCTCAGTGCCTATCAACATGACACGGTCATAGAATGTCATCTAAGCAACAAGTCAGTTCATAGATAAGTATGAACAGTAGAATGGGCTGTATGGTAGAGCTCAGTGAATCTCAAAGTGGCACGGTCATAGGACGCCATCTTAGCAACAAGTCAGTTCATAGACAAGCATGAACAGTAGAATGGACCGTATGGCAGAGCTCAGTGACTCTCAACGTGGCACGGTCATACATAATATGCCATCTTAGCAACAAGTCAGTTCATAGAAAAGCATGAATAGTAGAATGGACAGTACGGCAGAGCTCAGTGACTCTCAACGTGGCACGGTCATAGAATGTCATCTTAGCAACAAGTCACTTGGGGAAATCTCTGCCTTGCTGTTGAAGGAAACATCGGTACATTATGTCTACTGCGCCAAAAAGGCAGACATCGTATGGAGTTTGGTGGAGGAGACCATATGTCCTGTTTCTATTTTTCAAGTTTTGGGCTGTGACTTCTTATTCAAGTGCGGGGAATCTTAACGCATCTGCCTATAATAACATTTTCGACAATTCTGTGCTCTGACATTAGGGCAACAGTTTGGTGAACGCCATTTTGTTTGTCAAGAACAAAATGTCCCCATCCGCAAATCGAGATCCGCGTAGGACTGGTCTGATGTGATGGTGTGGAAGAATTTACTGCAAAATAAGTTAGTAAAATCATGCAGTGCATTGATTATGATACGCTTTCCAGCATACCAGAAATCATTACTCAAGTTATGAGGATAATGGCTGTGGGACAAATCTCAATCCTGTGCCCTGACCTTTGACCCCATTTCAACGATATTCAACAGAACCAGTGCAATATACCTCCAAAACAACATGATAATGTTTGTCGCACCCAAAGCATTGCTACGTACATTATGACGCATAAGGGCGATGGAATGGATCCCGATCCTATGCCCAGACCTTTGACCCCATTAACCCCATTTTCAATAGGGTTCGTCTCCAGGTGGTCCCCTACCACATACTAAAATTTCATCGAAATCGAACCATTTTTACGCGAGTTATCGTGCTGATGGACAAAGCTGGAGCACATACGCTTCTTCAACCTACGGACAAGGAAAGAGACAAAAATGCAATTTACATTTTCTGACAGTTCCTGTACAAAATTGAAACTGCCGCCCCGGTGGCGCAGTGGTCTAAGCGATGGCCTCTGATCATTCGTCCGAAAGGTGTCCGGGTTCGAATCCCGGTGAGGCATGGATGTTGTGGTTTGTCTTACGGGACTGGCTCACTCCCTTCCTTTGAACCAGTGACCCTAAATCAGGGACGCGTGACTGCTTATAGCGCATTGAGTTGCTCACGATGGTCCTTAAATCTCCAATAATAAAAAATAAGAAATAAATGTGCACAGATATAGACAGTGTTACACAGATACAGACATATTGATCAAGTAACACATTGGTGGCGCAGTGGTCTAAGCGATGGCCTCTGATCATTCGTCCGAAAGGTGTCCGGGTTCGAATCCCGGTGAGGCATGGATGTTGTGGTTTGTCTTACGGGACTGGCTCACTCCCTTCCTTGGAACCAGTGACCCTAAATCAGGGACGGGTGACTGCTTATAGCGCATTGAGTTGCTCACGATGGTCCTTAAACCTCCAATAATAAAAAATAAGAAATAAATGTGCACAGATATAGACAGTGTTACACAGATACAGACATATTGATCAAGTAACACATTGGTGGCGCAGTGGTCTAAGCGATGGCCTCTGATCATTCGTCCGAAAGGTGTCCGGGTTCGAATCCCGGTGAGGCATGGATGTTGTGGTTTGTCTTACGGGACTGGCTCACTGCCTTCCTTGGAACCAGTGACCCTAAATCAGGGACGGGTGACTGCTTATAGCGCATTGAGTTGCTCACGATGGTCCTTAAACCTCCAATAATAAAAAATAAGAAATAAATGTGCACAGATATAGACAGTGTTACACAGATACAGACATATTGATCAAGTAACACATTGGTGGCGCAGTGGTCTAAGCGATGGCCTCTGATCATTCGTCCGAAAGGTGTCCGGGTTCGAATCCCGGTGAGGCATGGATGTTGTGGTTTGTCTTACGGGACTGGCTCACTCCCTTCCTTGGAACCAGTGACCCTAAATCAGGGACGGGTGACTGCTTATAGCGCATTGAGTTGCTCACGATGGTCCTTAAACCTCCAATAATAAAAAATAAGAAATAAATGTGCACAGATATAGACAGTGTTACACAGATACAGACATATTGATCAAGTAACACATTGGTGGCGCTGATGGTCTAAGTTTCGTCCGAAAGGAGTCCAGGTTCGGATCCCGGTGAGGCATAGATGTTGCGATTTGTCTTACGACACTGGCTCTCTCCTTCCTTGGAACTAGTGACCCTAAATCAGGGACGGGTGACTGCTTATAGCGCATTGAGTTGCTCACGATGGTCCTTAAACCTCCAATAATAAAAAATAAGAAATAAATGTGCACAGATATAGACAGTGTTACACAGATACAGACATATTGATCATGTAACACATTGGTGGCGCAGTGGTCTAAGTTTCGTCCGAAAGGAGTCAGGTTCGGATCCCGGTGAGGCATAGATGTTGCGATTTGTCTTACGGGACTGGCTCACTTCCTTCCTTGGAACCAGTGACCCTAAATCAGGGACGGGTGACTGCTTATAGCGCATTGAGTTGCTCACGATGGTCCTTAAACCTCCAATAATAAAAAATAAGAAATAAATGTGCACAGATATAGACAGTGTTACACAGATACAGACATATTGATCAAGTAACACATTGGTGGCGCAGTGGTCTAAGCGATGGCCTCTGATCATTCGTCCGAAAGGTGTCCGGGTTCGAATCCCGGTGAGGCATGGATGTTGTGGTTTGTCTTACGGGACTGGCTCACTCCCTTCCTTGGAACCAGTGACCCTAAATCAGGGACGCGTGACTGCTTATAGCGCATTGAGTTGCTCACGATGGTCCTTAAACCTCCAATAATAAAAAATAAGAAATAAATGTGCACAGATATAGACAGTGTTACACAGATACAGACATATTGATCAAGTAACACATTGGTGGCGCAGTGGTCTAAGTTTCGTCCGAAAGGAGTCCAGGTTCGGATCCCGGTGAGGCATAGATGTTGCGATTTGTCTTACGACACTGGCTCTCTCCTTCCTTGGAACTAGTGACCCTAAATCAGGGACGGGTGACTGCTTATAGCGCATTGAGTTGCTCACGATGGTCCTTAAACCTCCAATAATAAAAAATAAGAAATAAATGTGCACAGATATAGACAGTGTTACACAGATACAGACATATTGATCAAGTAACACATTGGTGGCGCAGTGGTCTAAGTTTCGTCCGAAAGGAGTCCAGGTTCGGATCCCGGTGAGGCATAGATGTTGCGATTTGTCTTACGACACTGGCTCTCTCCTTCCTTGGAACTAGTGACCCTAAATCAGGGACGGGTGACTGCTTATAGCGCATTGAGTTGCTCACGATGGTCCTTAAACCTCCAATAATAAAAAATAAGAAATAAATGTGCACAGATATAGACAGTGTTACACAGATACAGACATATTGATCAAGTAACACATTGATGGCGCAGTGGTCTAAGTTTCGTCCGAAAGGAGTCCAGGTTCGGATCCCGGTGAGGCATAGATGTTGCGATTTGTCTTACGACACTGGCTCTCTCCTTCCTTGGAACTAGTGACCCTAAATCAGGGACGGGTGACTGCTTATAGCGCATTGAGTTGCTCACGATGGTCCTTAAACCTCCAATAATAAAAAATAAGAAATAAATGTGCACAGATATAGACAGTGTTACACAGATACAGACATATTGATCAAGTAACACATTGGTGGCGCAGTGGTCTAAGCGATGGCCTCTGATCATTCGTCCGAAAGGTGTCCGGGTTCGAATCCCGGTGAGGCATGGATGTTGTGGTTTGTCTTACGGGACTGGCTCACTCCCTTCCTTGGAACCAGTGACCCTAAATCAGGGACGCGTGACTGCTTATAGCGCATTGAGTTGCTCACGATGGTCCTTAAACCTCCAATAATAAAAAATAAGAAATAAATGTGCACAGATATAGACAGTGTTACACAGATACAGACATATTGATCAAGTAACACATTGGTGGCGCAGTGGTCTAAGTTTCGTCCGAAAGGAGTCCAGGTTCGGATCCCGGTGAGGCATAGATGTTGCGATTTGTCTTACGACACTGGCTCTCTCCTTCCTTGGAACTAGTGACCCTAAATCAGGGACGGGTGACTGCTTATAGCGCATTGAGTTGCTCACGATGGTCCTTAAACCTCCAATAATAAAAAATAAGAAATAAATGTGCACAGATATAGACAGTGTTACACAGATACAGACATATTGATCATGTAACACATTGGTGGCGCAGTGGTCTAAGTTTCGTCCGAAAGGAGTCCAGGTTCGGATCCCGGTGAGGCATAGATGTTGCGATTTGTCTTACGACACTGGCTCTCTCCTTCCTTGGAACCAGTGACCCTAAATCAGGGACGCGTGACTGCTTATAGCGCATTGAGTTGCTCACGATGGTCCTTAAATCTCCAATAATAAAAAATAAGAAATAAATGTGCACAGATATAGACAGTGTTACACAGATACAGACATATTGATCAAGTAACACATTGGTGGCGCAGTGGTCTAAGTTTCGTCCGAAAGGAGTCCAGGTTCGGATCCCGGTGAGGCATAGATGTTGCGATTTGTCTTACGACACTGGCTCTCTCCTTCCTTGGAACTAGTGACCCTAAATCAGGGACGGGTGACTGCTTATAGCGCATTGAGTTGCTCACGATGGTCCTTAAACCTCCAATAATAAAAAATAAGAAATAAATGTGCACAGATATAGACAGTGTTACACAGATACAGACATATTGATCAAGTAACACATTGGTGGCGCAGTGGTCTAAGCGATGGCCTCTGATCATTCGTCCGAAAGGTGTCCGGGTTCGAATCCCGGTGAGGCATGGATGTTGTGGTTTGTCTTACGGGACTGGCTCACTCCCTTCCTTGGAACCAGTGACCCTAAATCAGGGACGCGTGACTGCTTATAGCGCATTGAGTTGCTCACGATGGTCCTTAAACCTCCAATAATAAAAAATAAGAAATAAATGTGCACAGATATAGACAGTGTTACACAGATACAGACATATTGATCAAGTAACACATTGGTGGCGCAGTGGTCTAAGTTTCGTCCGAAAGGAGTCCAGGTTCGGATCCCGGTGAGGCATAGATGTTGCGATTTGTCTTACGGGACTGGCTCACTTCCTTCCTTGGAACCAGTGACCCTAAATCAGGGACGGGTGACTGCTTATAGCGCATTGAGTTGCTCACGATGGTCCTTAAACCTCCAATAATAAAAAATAAGAAATAAATGTGCACAGATATAGACAGTGTTACACAGATACAGACATATTGATCAAGTAACACATTGGTGGCGCAGTGGTCTAAGCGATGGCCTCTGATCATTCGTCCGAAAGGTGTCCGGGTTCGAATCCCGGTGAGGCATGGATGTTGTGGTTTGTCTTACGGGACTGGCTCACTCCCTTCCTTGGAACCAGTGACCCTAAATCAGGGACGCGTGACTGCTTATAGCGCATTGAGTTGCTCACGATGGTCCTTAAACCTCCAATAATAAAAAATAAGAAATAAATGTGCACAGATATAGACAGTGTTACACAGATACAGACATATTGATCAAGTAACACATTGGTGGCGCAGTGGTCTAAGTTTCGTCCGAAAGGAGTCCAGGTTCGGATCCCGGTGAGGCATAGATGTTGCGATTTGTCTTACGACACTGGCTCTCTCCTTCCTTGGAACTAGTGACCCTAAATCAGGGACGGGTGACTGCTTATAGCGCATTGAGTTGCTCACGATGGTCCTTAAACCTCCAATAATAAAAAATAAGAAATAAATGTGCACAGATATAGACAGTGTTACACAGATACAGACATATTGATCATGTAACACATTGGTGGCGCAGTGGTCTAAGTTTCGTCCGAAAGGAGTCCAGGTTCGGATCCCGGTGAGGCATAGATGTTGCGATTTGTCTTACGACACTGGCTCTCTCCTTCCTTGGAACCAGTGACCCTAAATCAGGGACGCGTGACTGCTTATAGCGCATTGAGTTGCTCACGATGGTCCTTAAACCTCCAATAATAAAAAATAAGAAATAAATGTGCACAGATATAGACAGTGTTACACAGATACAGACATATTGATCAAGTAACACATTGGTGGCGCAGTGGTCTAAGTTTCGTCCGAAAGGAGTCCAGGTTCGGATCCCGGTGAGGCATAGATGTTGCGATTTGTCTTACGACACTGGCTCTCTCCTTCCTTGGAACTAGTGACCCTAAATCAGGGACGGGTGACTGCTTATAGCGCATTGAGTTGCTCACGATGGTCCTTAAACCTCCAATAATAAAAAATAAGAAATAAATGTGCACAGATATAGACAGTGTTACACAGATACAGACATATTGATCAAGTAACACATTGGTGGCGCAGTGGTCTAAGTTTCGTCCGAAAGGAGTCCAGGTTCGGATCCCGGTGAGGCATAGATGTTGCGATTTGTCTTACGACACTGGCTCTCTCCTTCCTTGGAACTAGTGACCCTAAATCAGGGACGGGTGACTGCTTATAGCGCATTGAGTTGCTCACGATGGTCCTTAAACCTCCAATAATAAAAAATAAGAAATAAATGTGCACAGATATAGACAGTGTTACACAGATACAGACATATTGATCATGTAACACATTGGTGGCGCAGTGGTCTAAGTTTCGTCCGAAAGGAGTCCAGGTTCGGATCCCGGTGAGGCATAGATGTTGCGATTTGTCTTACGGGACTGGCTCACTTCCTTCCTTGGAACCAGTGACCCTAAATCAGGGACGGGTGACTGCTTATAGCGCATTGAGTTGCTCACGATGGTCCTTAAACCTCCAATAATAAAAAATAAGAAATAAATGTGCACAGATATAGACAGTGTTACACAGATACAGACATATTGATCAAGTAACACATTGGTGGCGCAGTGGTCTAAGCGATGGCTTCTGATCATTCGTCCGAAAGGAGTCCAGGTTCGAATCCCGGTGAGGCATAGATGTTGCGATTTGTCTTACGACACTGGCTCTCTCCTTCCTTGGAACTAGTGACCCTAAATTAGGGACGGGCGACTGCTTACAGCTCATTGCGTTGCTCATAGTGGTCGTTAAACCTCCAATCGAAAAAAAAAAAAAAAAGTTGAAAGTTTGAATTTCACTAAAAAAAATTCTTTGTATATCTTTAGTTTCCCATGGCAAACTAAAAGTGTTTGTTTCTTCAGTCTGAAACTGCAACGCACATCAAGAACCATGTAGAGATTTAAAAAAAAAATTATTTTCGATTGTCTGTGTCAAAAAAGCTTTAAATATTAAAAAGTTCCTTTCCATTTCTACTGAAACCGCAGGAGCATGCATGAAATATACTATGTGACTTTGTTCAACGTCTTCTGAAATTTCACCTAGGGAAAAGTTTCACCCCTATAGTACATTTGCAATTAAGCACAGCTTTCAATACCCTACATTTTTTAAACTAGCCCAATTTTCTTTTGTGCAGCCTTTTCCTCTTTTCCAGTCACAAAGTCTAGGTAATTTACAACTGCCTTCATCAAATCTATTTGATGTATTATTAACAGCGCTGTCTTCTCCAAGAAAGTAATGGCACCAGTCAGAAATTCAAAATTCGACTTTATGTAGGAGCATTTACCTGGAATTTCAGAACCAGATAGTAGATTCCGAGCAACTTTAATTGAGGCCGTTTCATTGCACTGAAATCTTAAGGGGCCGCGGGTGGCCTAGTGGGCAACGTTCGTGACTGCCACGGAAAGGACCTCAGGTTCGATCCCAGGCAGATAGGAACGCTCGATCCACTAAATATCCGCCGTGCGTGGGATGGGCACGTTAAGCCGTTATTTATTTTTTTTTTGGTAATAAATAAGGGCGTCTTCGTCCCCCTTTCTACTTCGCTTCCGTGTCACTTTCCTATCGGGCACTCTAGCCCAAATCTCCTAGCTTCCTATTTTCAAGGGTTGTTTAAGACCTGGGGTCAGATACTTCCTTCGTAAAATCCTCTACGTATGAACACTGAAATCGGTCGACTTCTTCATCCAAGAAAGATCCATCGAAAAATGCCCACTTTGTTTGAAATACCAAATTATGCACACAAATCACTCAACAAGTTAGTAAAGTCATGCAATGCATTGATTATGATACGCTTTCCAACATACCAGAAATCGCGCGCACACAAGCCCTCCTCCCTACCCTGACTATTGATTCGTTCAATATACCTCCGGAACAACATACTAAAGTTTTGTCGCAACAGAAGCATTTTTACTCATGTGAGGATAATAGCTGTAGAATAAATCGCGCTTCTGTGACCTGACCTTTGACCCCATTTCGATTATATTAAACAGATCCGGTTCAGTATACCTCCGAAACAACATACCAAAGTTTTGTCGCAATAGATGCATTTTTAGTAAAATTATGAGGATAATGGCTGTGGAAAAAAATCTAGTTCCTGTGCCTTGACCTTTGACCTCATTTTCATTATATTCAACAGAACCCGTTCAGTATATCTCCAGAACAACATAGTAAAGTTTTGCTGCAATCGAAGCGTTCTTACGTACGTTATGTCGCATAAGGGTGATGGAATGGATCCCGCTCCTATGTCCTGACCTTTGACCGCCTTTCGCCCATTTTCAATAGGGTTCGTCCCCAGGTTGTCCCCTAGCAGATACTAAAATTTCATTGAAATCGAACCATTTTTACGCGAGTTATCGTGAGAACAAACAGACAGAAAGGCAAATCTGGAGCATATACTCTTCTTTAGCATAAAGCGTAAAAAAAAACAAGTTAGTAAAATCATGCAATGCATTGATTATGATACGCTTTCCAACATACCAGAAATCATTACTCAAGTTATGAGGATAATGGCTGTAGAATAAATCTTGCTCCTATGACCTGACCTTTGACCCCCCCCATTTCGACGAAATTCAACAGAACCGGTAAAGTATACTTCCGGAACAACATGATAAAGTTTTGTCTCAATCGAAGCATTTTTACGTAAGTTATAACGCATAAGGGCGATGGAATGGATCCCGATCCTATATCCTGACCTTTGACCCATTTCACCCATTTTCAGAAGGGTTCGTCCTCAGGTGGTCTCCTACGACAAACTAAAATTTCATCGAAATCGAACGATATTTATGCAAGTTATGACGCATGAGGGCAATGGAATGCATCCCGCTCCTAGATCTTGACCTTTAACTCCGTTTCGTCCATTTTCAATAGGGTTCGTCCCTTACCACATACTAAAATTTCATCGAAATCGAACAGTTTTTACGCGAGTTATCGTGCGGAGAGACGGACAAAGCTGGAACATCTACGCTTTTTCAACCTACGGTTGGAAAGCGTAAATAATCTGCCTTAAAATGACTTGAAAACTTGAAAAAAATGCCATATCCCGTAAAAATCATGAAAAAAAGCAAAAAAAAGCCATATCTCGTAAAAATCATGAAAAAAAGCAAAAAAAGAAAATGCCATATCCCGTAAAAATCATGAAAAAAAGCAAAAAAAAATGCCATATCCCGTAAAAATCATGAAAAAAAGCAAAAAAAAAAAAAAGCCATATCCCGTAAAAATCATGAAAAAAAGCAAAAAAAAATGCCATATCCCGTAAAAATCATGAAAAAAAAGCAAAAAAAAATGCCATATCCCGTAAAAATCATGAAAAAAAGCAAAAAAAAAAGCCATATCCCGTAAAAATCATGAAAAAAAGCAAAAAAAAAAATTCCATATCCCGTAAAAATCATGAAAAAAAGCAAAAAAAAAAATGCCTTAACAAAGGTACTTAGGCATCAAATAAAAGTCATCGCTCTTTCCAAGACTCACATACGTCAAACTGCCTAAATGTGAGTCTGGAGAATTTCGAGGCCGCTGTGGTGCAGTGGAAACATGTCCGGCGCGTAACTGGAAGACCTTGGGTTCGATTCCCGGTGGCGGCCGATGAGAATTTTTCCCTGACTCACTTATAAACGGGGAAAGAGCGATGACTACTATTTGATGTTTCTAATCTACGTCAACTGTGTATTTATTAAATGTACTTAGATCGTCGTATTTTTGTATGAAACGCATACACATGAACAACGTTTTGATATTGCCAAAAAGAAATATGCAAAATTATAAAAATCCTAGGTCTAGTAATAAGCAATATAATATTTATCGCGTGGTTTTTCAAGCCCATTAAAAAGCATTGTTTAATAAAACTATCGATACCAACATTTTAACAATTAAATATTTTTTACCATTTTAATTCAAACCTGTTTTCAGCTTGAGTCCGTTCAAAGCTTTTCCGCCAATGCATACAGATTATTTGTCTATCAAAAACGCCTGATCTTATATCGTGATAAAAAATTGTTGTACTATTCCCTATCAAGTATTTCCCAAGTCTTCGGATCCGAAGTTTTTTTATCGTCATCCAAAAAAGCGAACATTTTTCAAGAAGAAAAAATATAGGTGTGTGACTCTTCGGCATTTCGAAGTTAGAAAAACGTTAAGAAAAAATAAACCAAAAGGGAAGAGATATTGCAGAAATAGAAAAAAGAAACGAGAAATAGATTCCATGCAGACAGAACTAGAATTATCTCAGGGGAAAAGATCGACTGAGGAAAAGTAGACAAACATTACCAGTAGATGAAAATCTTCGGGATGGTCAATATAAGGCTCGTTTTTTATTTTATTTTTATTTTATAGATATTTTTATGTTCTTTACGTGCTTGGTGAGCTCCAGTTTTAAAAACAGATAATGTATTTGTCCTGGGATTTGGGAGTTGCTTCAATCGCAGAGTTATTTCTCTAAAGAAAACAATTTGTTTCATAAACATGTGTTTTTTTTTTCTCTTGAAGACGGGAAGCAGCATTTCGGAGCGTAACTCAAATTACACAGGAAAAGATAAAAATTTAGCTTCTACGAATGCACAAAAAGTTTTTCCTATAATATAAAGACAGACAAACTTACTGTTACGTTTTCGATTTCCTGCTGAAATTACCGCAAGCATAACATTAAGATTGGTAAACACCCTTAACTTTGTTTTACTCATAAGATAATATATACTAGTGATCCAAATTTCAAGGCGTAGAATATAAATCAAACTTTCGAAACTTTCGCACATACACCAGATGGCTTTTTCAAGGAAGGTAGACAGCGAACTGCAAACTGGGTAATAGAACGCTTTAACAATTTGAACGCGGTGACTTGACTTGACAATAAACGAAGAGATGCAAATGTAATTAATCAATTAAAGACACGAGGCATCATGTTCCTTTTGCACGCGGAATCCTGGGCGGAAAACAAAAGGCGTTCATTATTTGAAGAATTAGTTCCAAATTCGCTGCTAACTATTGCTAGACGCTATCAGTGCAGGCTTCATTGTCGGTAATGATCTCAAAATTTTCCCGAATGGCAATGAATCTAAGGGTGGAGTAGGAAGCCAATTTCTTTAGGTCATTCCATATAGGATCAGCAGACTTGAACTGGAATTCTTTGCATAGGGCCGTGGTTAATTTGCCGTTCTTTGTGTCACTCTTATGCTCGTTGATTATAATTCTTAGTGAACGTTTGGTCATTCCAATGTAGTATCGCTTGGAGCCGTCAGGATAGCCTTGAGGTATGGCGTTTTATTATCCAGTTTGCAGTTTCCTAAGATCAGCAGACTTGCACTTCTTTAGATAGGGCCGTTGTTAATTTGCCGTTCTTTGTCTCATCCGTATGCTCGTTGATTATAATTCTTAGTGAACGTTTGGTCATTCCAATGTAGTATCGCTTGGAGCCGTCAGGATATTCTAAAGGTATGGCGTTTTATTATCCAGTTTGCAGTTTCCTAAGATCAGCAGACTTGCACTTCTTTAGATAGGGCCGTTGTTAATTTGCCGTTCTTTGTCTCATCCGTATGGTCGTTGATTATAATTCTTAGTGAACGTTTGGTCATTCCAATGTAGTATCGCTTGGAGCCGTCAGGATATTCTAAAGGTATGGCGTTTTATTTTACAGTTTGCAGTTTCCTTTCTACCTGTCTTGAAAAAAGCCATCTGGTTGATGTGCGAAACCTTCCAAACTTTGATTTCTGTTCTGCACCAAGAAATTCGGATCACTAATATAAACTGCTGGCCACCCAAAATGCAACACCAAGATGGACACGAGCAAGATGGACACGAGATAGCAAAGCCAGATTTACTGGACAAATAACAACAGATACAAAGATGAAACGATTGAGCTTACAGGCCCGGGCGACTTGCGGAACACGCTGACATCAATAGTTCGTGTGGCCCCCACGGCTGGCAATAACGGCCGCTACACGCCGCAGCATCGAACGAAAAAGTTTTTGATGTGGGCTTGGGGTATGTCGGTCCAGGCAGCTTTCACACGTTGCCACAGTTCGTCAGGCGTAGCCGCGGGTGGTGCTTGCCGGGCCACTCGGTTGCCGATTAGCGATCAGACGTGTTCAATGGGCGACATATCAGGAGAACAAGGCTGGCCACGGCGGCAGTTACACCTGGTGAGCCGTGAAGAATTGTTGAACGATGCGTGCCACGTGTGGGCGCGCATTGTCCTGTTGAAACGTGGCCGCTGGCAGGTCCTGCAGCTAAGGAAGGACTACAGTCTCCAAAACGTCGGAGATGCAGCGGTGGCTGTTGAGTGTACCGGCGATGCGTACCAGAGGGGTGCAGGTGTCATATCCAATTGCGCCCCAAACCATAACGCCAGGCGACGGACCGGTATGGCGATGTATAATGCAGGCGTCATACAGTCTCTCGCCGCGGGGCCGCCACACACGGATCCGATCATCGTGGTGTTGCAGGCAGAAGCGGGATTCGTCGGAGAAGCTAATGTCGTGCCATTCCGTAGTCCAGGTGCGGCGTTCAACGGCCCACTGCCGCTGCACTCGCCGGTGGTGTAACGTCAATGGTAATCGGTGGATTGGGCGCCGTGCGACAAGTCCCGGCTCCTGCAGACGTTGTCGAACGGTACGTGCTGACACAAATTGTTGCGCAACACACCCTAATTCCTGCGCTAACGTTCGTGATGTGGCGGTGCGAGCCGTCAATGTCCGCCCCACAACATGCCGGTCCTCTCGTTCGGTGGTGTGCCGCGGCTGCTGCAATCACTCACGAAGGTCCGTCCGTCCCTCCAGCACCCACCAAATCCATACTCGCCTCACTGTGGCTGGATGTCGTCCCACACGGGCGCCGATGTCTCGGTACGAAAACCGCTGTCGCGATAAGCCACTATTCGTCCTCTGTCAAACTCCGAAACGTGCTGGAATGACTGCCGTATTCTGCGACGAAGTATCAGGAAGCCTCCCACGCACAGGTCCGGCCGCACAACACACCTCCACTACTTACACCCCGCCTTCTGTGCACCCTTCTTATAGTGCTTCTCGGTGGCGTGCCGGGCGCACATGATTTGCATATGGCCTGCAATGCTAATCGTAATCATGTCCTCTCGCGGGCGACGCATGCTGTGAATTTCAGGCCAATCGGATGCTTCGTTCTCAGTGTTGCATTTTGGGTGGCCAGCAGTGTAGTTATAGTATCTTATGTATAATTGGTCTAAAGTTTCTTGCGTTATTATTTTGTTTTGCTTGTTTTCGAATTATTAATTTAAATTTTGGAACACAAAAAATTTAGCAGTTAATTATTGGTATTTGCAGAGTATGTTGTGCCGGATGAACGAAGTTTCTATGAGATTCAAACAAAATATAAATAAGGGAAAAACCAAAGTTATGGTTTTTGAACTAGGAACTGCTAGTACTGAATGCGAGATAAGTCTAAATGGCACAGTTATTGGCCAGGTGAATGAGTTTGTGTACTTAGGAAGCATGATTGACAGAGAGAACAAATCAGATGGCGATATTAGTAGGTCAATGAATTTTTCATTGTAAGTCGTGGCTGTCTTAAGAGGATTTTACAGGAATAATGGGTTCTCAAGAAAGTCCCGAATGATTGTACACAATAATAAAAAAAATCACCGAACACCCCTTCAAAAGCAAATGAACGGATCCGCTGCGTTGTTAAGATGCGCGGTGCAGCTGCAAACGGTATAAAAGCCAGCCTGCTGCTGACCGCGATCATATCGCACTGTGAGGTCGAGTGGAAATGTCGCGGCGGAAGAGAACTGACTTTGAGAAAGGAAAGATTGTTGGGTGTTATATTAGTGGGTTGCCCATAAGAGAAACCAAGAGGCGTTTAAACATACCCAAGTCAACTGTTTTGGATGCACTGAATAAGTGGAAGGCACATGGCGTGCCTGATGCAGCAAAACATACCGGCAGACCAACGAAAATCAGTGATAGAGGACGTCGAAGCCTCAGGAGAATCGGTGCAGCTAATGGACGGAGTTGTTGCACAAGACCTCGGTGTACAGATGAGTAAAAATACTGGAACCTCGGTATGCACACGTGCCATTTTCAGAAGACTTCATTCCATGGGTTACCGTGGTCGTGCGGCTGCTCATAAGCCTTTCATCTCCATTCGGAATGTTACTCCTCGTTTAGCATGGTGTAAAGAACATTTATCAAAATAACACAAAATACTAAGCAGTTAATTATTAATATTTACCAAAAAAAAAAAAAGTTTGGAAATGGGAAGTTAATTATTTTTATTAATTAATTATCGTATTTTCGGAGTATAAGTTGTAGTAGAGTGTATACCGAAGAGCTAAAACATTGTGACCACCTGTCTAATATGCTGGTCTTCCACGTGATGCCAAAGCACAAAGCAGCCCTTACCCGGCGAGGGATAGACGCAGCAAGATTTTTAAAGGTGTCTTGTGTTATCTGGTACACTGTTCAAAGTTTTGTAGTAGGTTGCACCAAAAAGTGGCACTACACCAGCTGCACCATTTTCTGAGAAAACATACACCATTCTGTTGTGCAAACAAAACAAAACAACATGGTGCACCTCTGCACCATGTTATGGCACAAGGTTGCACTTCATTATGTTACATGGTTGCACAACGTTATGGTACACTGTTGAACCACATTACGGTGCAAGGTTGCACTATGTCGTTGATTTCATTTGCACCATATTGTTTTGTTTGCACCATGTTCTTGGTTTTGTTTGCATCATGTTAATGGTTTTGCTTGCACCATGCCGTTGTTTTTCTTGCACCATGTTGTTGGTTTTGTTTCCACCATGTTGTTGGCCCTGTTTACTCCATGCTGCTGGTTTTGTTTGCACCATGCTATTAGTTTTGTTTGAACCATGTTGTTGGTTCTGTTTGTACCATGTTGTTGGTTTTGTCTGCACCATGCTGTTGGGTTTTTCGCACGATCTTGTTGGTTTTGTCTGATCATGCTGTTGGTTTTGTTTACACCATGTTGTTGGTTTTGTTTGCACCATGCTGTTGGTTTTGTTTGCACCACGCTGTTGATTTTGTTTGTACCATGCTGTTGGTTCGGTTTGTACCATGCTGTTGGTTTTGTTTGCACCCTACTGTTGGTTCTGTTTGCACCATGCCGTTGATTTTGTTTGTACCATGCTGTTGGTTTTGTTTAAACCATGTTGTTGGTTTTGTCTGCACCATGCTGTTGGTTTTGTTTAAACCATGTTGTTGGTTTTGTCTGCACCATGCTGTTGGTTTTGTTTAAACCATGTTGTTGGATTTGTCTGCATCATGCTGTTGGTTTTGTTTAAACCATGTTGTTGGTTTTGTTTGCACCATGCTGTTGGTTTTGTTTAAACCATGTTGTTGGTTTTGTCTGCACCATGCTGTTGGTTTTGTTTAAACCATGTTGTTGGTTTTGTCTGCACCATGCTGTTGGTTTTGTTTAAACCATGTTGTTGGTTTTGTCTGCACCATGCTGTTGGGTGTTTTGCACCATCTTGTTGGATTTGTCTGCATCATGCTGTTGGTTTTGTTTGCACCATGTTGTTGGTTTTGTTTGCACCATGCTGTTGAGTTTTTTGCATCATGTTGTTAATTTTGTCTGCACCATGCTGTTGAGTTTTTTGCATCATGCTGTTGGTTTTGTCTGCATCATGCTGTTGGTTTTGTTTGCACCATGCTGTTGGTTCTGTTTGCACCATGCTGTTGGTTTTGTTTGCACCATACTGTTGGCTCTGTTTGCACCATACTGTTGGTTTTGTTTGCACCACGCTGTTGGCTCTATTTGCACCATGCTAATGATTTTATCTGCACCACGTTGTTAGTTTGTTTGCACCCTGCTGTTGGCTTTGTTTGCCCCATACTGTTGGTTTTGTCTGCATCATGCTGTTGGCTTTGTTTGCACCATACTGTTGGTTTTGTTTGCACCACGCTGTTGATTTTGTTTGTACCATGCTGTTGGTTCTGTTTGTGCCATGCTGTTGATTTTTTTGCACCATACTGTTGGATCTGTTTGCACCATGCTGTTGATTTTGTTTGTACCATGCTGTTGGTTTTGTTTACACCATGTTGTTCGTTTTGTCTGCACCATGCTGTTGTATACTCGCGAATCATCTTTGATACGTTTGTATTCGGAAACCCTGGTTTTCTTACCACTTGGGAGATAGAATGACTCATCTGTCTTGCACCGACAATGCGTTGATGATCAAAGTCGCTCAGATCACCACATTTGCCCATGTTCGTCTAGTGCGATACACCGTTGGGAAGCTCTGCTTTCGTCCCATTTACCGCCTGCGTTTTGTTTGAGTATGTTCCACTCTACGCGAGGCATGCCATTGTCAACTGTGCATCACCGTTATCTCTAATGTTTTGCCTATTGAATATACAGAGGGTGAGTCGAAAGTTTTGCAATATTTGAATCACTTTATGTCTTCATACGTACCTGTACGACGAAAGCTGCCTAACATTCAAAGTATAGGCCATCGTGTTACACCGGCTTTAGCTATCTGTATGCCAGTTCTTCGATCCCACAGAGGTACCAGTTCTTGTCTTTCGAGGCGAAGAGCTCCTTCACCCCAGCTGCCAACTCCTCCTGGTTGTTGACGTGGCGCCCGCGAAAGGACTAAGCCATGGAACGGAACAAGTAATAATTCGACAGGGCAAATTTCGGATTGTATGCTGGGTGTGGCATCAGTTCGATGCCGTGAAGTTCCTGGAGTTTTGACCCGGTCGTTCGCGCGCTATGAGGCCGAGCGTTGTCCTGCTGTAACAAAGCGCGCTTTCTATTCACCTGTGCTTGGTACTTTTCCTCCGAAACGGCATACTTCCACTCAGCTGTTTAGAGTCAGGGTTATGCCGACTGTCTGGAACAAATTCGTAATGGATTATCCCCTCGAAATTCCACCAGACGCAGAGCATCACCTTGTGCTCGAAGAGCCCAAGTTTGGCAACAGATTCAGGAAGCTGACCGGGCTCAAACACTGCCGTTGTGTGTTAGGATTACGGATATAGACCCACTTTTCATCGCACGTAACAATTCTCTGGATGCAACGTATATCGCGCGGGTTTTCTAGGAGTTTTGCGCACACTTCCACTCGGCGCTTTGCTTCAGCTGGCGTCAGTTTGAGAGGGACAATGCGGCAGCTCGTGTAGACCTTGGTGAGGTCCTGTAGGTGACAAACCACGGTGGTCTGTGATATGCCCAGCTCGCCTGATAATCTCCGAGTGCTGGTTGTTGGGTTTGCCACTACGGCCTGGAGCACGGCCTCTAAATTCACGGTTCACGGCCTACTTGGCCTTGGCTGATCGTCGAGATTTCTGTCACCTGAGCGAAATTTCCTGAACCATTTGGTCCCGGTGCTGTGGTCCACGGAAACTTCCCCTTTCGCATGACAAATGTTTCGCGTTGCTTGAGCAGCGTTATGGCCGAGTTCAGACACGTAAAGCAAAAGTTCCCTAATTAGCTGGTTGTGGCTGTTCATCTTTTAAGCGTCCCAACCACAGACAGCACGACGACATGCAATGCTGTTCCCAGCAACGACTACCACTTTATATCCCTTTCGACTGACGGCAGTGCGCGACTTGAACTAGCTTAAACACGTGACATACCCTTCGCAACTCATGTGTTTATGCAAATATTACAAAACTGTCGACTCACCCTCTGTATTTGCAGATATCCAGCTTTCTGAATATTAATGATAGGGTATTGCATAGCTCCAACGGGTAAGGTAATGTATGTAGCAGAAAACAGGTCAGATAGTATAAATCTTTGTTCTCCTAGCTGAGACTTTTCAACGGAAGAATAATTTTTCAAAATCAGTTTAGCATGAAAGAAATACGGGATTACGCCATATAATACAAATTTTGAATATGACAATCCAATGTTTGGTGTAAATGTGACAAGGATGGTAAGTCAGATAAAATCCGAAACATTTATATTGTTATATTTTATATAACAATATAAATTAGAAATGTATATGGTTATATTCAAATTAATCGGAAGCTTGAGACTTGGTCGTTCTGGGTGGTGTAGTGGTTAGCATACCCGGGCGTTTTCTGGGAGACGCGGGTTCGAGTCCCGCTCCAGGACGATGAAATATTTTCAAGTTTTCGGATATCTGACTTACCATCCTTGTCACATTTACACCAAAAATTGGATTGTCATCTTCAAAATTTGCATCAGTTTAGCATTCTGAAACCTGGTACGTAGTAAATAACGGACGGATGCATAGCGACAGTTCATGCATCCAACGTTTTTTCCAAAATACGTGCTACAAAAACAAGTTAGTAAAATCATGCAATGCACTGTATATGATACGCTTTCCAACATACCAGAAATCATAGGAAAATGCCTTGGTTTTGAGAGAACTAAACTATGGTATAACGTTTAAGGTTCACGTATATTCAAATTAAATTTCTTTTTGCCCGTGTTACCTGTTTCTATAATCAAGAGCTACCACACATAAGCCGTTTTATAATTAAAAAACCCATCTAAATCGGACAATTTTCTTAAAAACCCATCTAAATCTGACAAGTTATCGAGCAAATATAATGGCTAACGAATCTCACGCATGCGTCCTGCCCGCAATTGCTGACGAAAAACATTTTTGGCGGAACTGCTTCCAAAGTCGCTACGGAACAACACATTGTATTTCGTCGCAATCGAATTATTTTTACGCAAGTTATTACTCAAGTTGTGAATCCTCACAACTGTGGAATAAATTTCGCTACTGTGCCCTGACCGTTCACCTCTTTTCCATGATATTCAACAGAATTGGTTAAGTATACCTCCGGAATCACATACTAAAGTTTTGTCGCAATAGAAGCATTTTTAGTCAAGTTATGAGAATAATGCCTGTGGAACAAATCTTGCTCCTGTGTCCTGATCTCTGACCCCATTTCCATGATATTCAACAGAATTGGTTCAGTATACCTCCGAAAGAACATACTAAAGTTTTGTCGCAATAGAAGCATTTTTAGTCAAGTTATGAGAATAATGGCTGTGGAACAAATCTCGTTCCTGTGCCCTGACCTTTGACCCCATTTCAATGATATTAAACAGAATTGGATCAGTATACTTCTAATGCCACATTGGAAAATATCTTTCAATCACTGAACTGACAAAACAAAGGAATAAAGATTGATGGAGATCATCTAACCCACCTTCGTTTAGCTGATGACGTAGTTATTTTTGCAACTACCCCATCAGAGCTGCAGAGTATGATCCAGGAACTTGCTGACAAGAGTAAAGAAGTGGGATTAAAAATGAACTTTCAGAAGACAAAAGTGATGTTCAATGCTTTTACAAGAAATGAAGATTTATCGATTGATGGAGAAAAGCTGGAGATAACAGACGCGTACGTTTATCTTGGACAGCAGATATCAAGTGAGGGCCACATTAATGAAGAAATTAATCGGCGTACAAAACTTGCCTGGAGAGCTTTTGGAAGAAACAGCATAATTTTCAAGAGCAATATGCCATTATGTCTTAAAAGAAAAGTGTTTGATCAATGCATCCTTCCAGTGCTTACGTATGGTGCAGAGACGTGGACCTTAACTAAAAGAGACATACAAAGGCTGCAGACAAGTCAAAGCAGCATGGAGAGGTGCATGCTTGGTGTAACCAGGAGAGATAAGAAGAGGAACTCGTGGATCAGGAAAATGACAAGAGGGGAAGACATCATGATCAGAGTTAAATCCCTGAAATGGCAATGGGCTGTACATACTGCCAGAAGGACAGACCATCGATGGACAGCCGAAATTTTAGATTGGATTTTAAGAGACAGGAAAAAACCCAGAAGAAGACCACATGGGAGATGGGTGGATGAAATTCGAAAGTGTGCGGGACTGACATGGAGGAGACTAGCACAAGACAGACCGTTGTGGAGAAAACTTGGGAAGACCTTCGTCCAGCAGTGGATTGATAATGGTTGACCATGATGATGATGAGGAGGACTTCCGGAAGAACATACTAACGTTTTGATGCAATAGAAGCGTTTTTAGTCAAGTTATGAGTAAAATGATTGTGGAAAAAACTCGCTCCTGTCCAATGACCTTTGACCCCATTTCGATAATATTCAACAGAACCGGTTCATTATACCTACGGAACAACACGATAAAGTTTTGTCGTAATCGAAGCGTTTTTACGTAAGTTATGAAGAATAATGGCGATGGAATGGATCCCACTTGTATGTCCTGACCTTTGACCCCATTTCGTCCATTTTCATTAAGGTTGGTCCCCAGGTTGTCCCCTACCACACACTAAAATTTCATCGAAATCGAATCATTTTTTCGCGAGTTATTACTCACGTTGTGACGATAATTGCTGTGGAATAAATCTCACTACTGTGCCCTGACCTTTGACCCCATTTCGAAGATATTAAACAGAATTGGATCAGTATACTTCCGGAAGAGCATACTAACGTTTTGTCGCAATAGAAGCATTTTTAGTCAAGTTATGAGTACAATGGATGTGGAACAAAACTCGCTCCTGTGCAATGACCTTTGACCCCATTTTGAGGATATTCAACAGAACCGGTTCATTATAACTACGGAACAACACGATAACGTTTTGTCGCAATAGAAGCATTTTTAGTCAATTTATGAGTATAATGATTGTGTGAAAAAACTCGCTCCTGTGCAATGACCTTTGACCCCATTTTGAGGATATTCAACAGAACCGGTTCATTATACCTACGGAACAACACGATAACGTTTTGTCGCAATCGAAGCATTTTTACGTAAGTTATAAAGAATAACGGCGATTTAATGGATCCCATTTCTATGTCCTGACCTTAGACCCCATTTCGTCCATTTTTAAAAAGGTTCGTCCCCAGGTTGTCCCCTACCACACACTAAAATGCCATCGAAATCGAACCATTTTTACGCTAGTTATCGTGCGGACAGGCAGACAGACGGACAAAGCTGGAGCATATACGCTTCTTCAACCTACGGTTGGAAAGTGTAAAAAATGCATGTTTTTGCTCCTTAGAATCCGAGCGAATAAATTATGCCTTTTCCATATCATAAACTAAAGTTCGAACTCCGGGTAATTAAAGATTGCGGTGTCTTAAAAAAAACTATTTTTCACATTAGCAGTTTCCTTATTTTTAATATCTTTGGAAGAAAAAGATATGATTAACATGACAAATTTTGGTAATTTCTCTTGCCTTATAACCGAGTTCTTTATTTGAAGATAAAATGACGCAGCTGGTGCGTAGATTTAACATCGGAGCTGCTGTAATTTTACACATCAATAGTGCATATCAAGCACTTGGCATGGATCCAAATATCAGGTCCCGATTCTAAAGATACAAAACCACACAGGTAATGACAGGTAGCGATGGTAGAACAACTCTAATATTTCTGCTAATATAATTATAATCGATATCAGAGCGGGAAATAATGAGCGCAGATAACATAATCTTGAACAATTGCGGTTCCAAAAATTGTACCTGCAGCAAGAAACATCTGTTGTTAAGTGGAGCTGCTGACTAACATATTTAATGGTCTTCCAGATATCTTGATAACATATCCTATTTGTGAGTCAGAAAATACAGGTGTATAGCAAAACGTCTCTTGCCATGTGACGTACACTCTGATATAACTTTTCTTTTTAGTTTCTTTCTCTATGCAAAACTGAGTTCGTTCTCCTTCGCGTTTCTCAAACTTAACGTGATATATTTTCTCTCTCGCAAGAGTACGGTTGGCAACACCCTGAGGTCAGAACATATGGCGTGTATGTGTCAGATGAGAACTCCACGATATACAGTGGCTCCCGAAATTGAATGTACACAACTCACTCTCTTCTTTAAAGGTCTAAAAAAATATTATTAAATCGTTATTAAAAATTAATATTTATAGGAACGATAACTTATACTTTAAGAAATGTATTGGGCTAGAAAGCAAATATCAAGTCCCTATAATATGTTAATTACATAATTTTTATATTGAAGTTACAAAATTCGAAGTCACAAAATGCAGTATACAGTTTACAAAAAATGCAATTTAACTACCACTATATTTTTAAAATGAATCTGTATAATAGTTTTTTGACTTAAGGTACTAAACCAAAGAATATAAACGCTTCGCGTGAAGAAGCTCAACTCTCGTAGAGATAATGTAAAACAGGCGACAGCAGCGCCACCATGTAATGCGGCAGCAGATGCTCTGCGGGCAAAGTTAACATGCAGGCGCAAAAAGCGTAGGAGACACGGGACGGGAAGCCTATTTCACGGAAAGGAAGCTAAGCTTTGATCTGCGACTGTTTCCTTCGGTCTCATTGGGTCTACTAAAGCATTTTTTTTGTTGTTCTTTTCTGAGTATCCCTCCTGTCCCTTCTTTTGGTGAAACAAATATATACATTAGCAATTAATATTATTTTAAGGAAATTTTAGCAGTTTTATTCTCACTTTAAGCACCGTAGTAATACCAGGTTGCTTGGCATGAATTTCATATTTACAATATACCTTAAATGTCAAAAATGCTGAGGCTGGTTTCCCAGTAGCAGCCATAATAGTAATAAAAAAAAAGCAAAGACAACCGCAGTTTCCCAAAGCTACAATTTTTTTTTCTACCCTTCCGAAGTTTGTAAATTAAACGCACTGCGCTGGAGAAATTTTCTCAACAGATCGGAAAAACATCCGTTCGTATCTGAGTAGGTTCGAACCTGGGCCGCTGGCGTGATAGCTGAGCTCTCTACCGACCGGACTAACTCGCCACAATTGCGGGTATGCTTAAAGCTGTCTGTTTGGTATGCATTGTGTAATCGAATGCTTCCCTCTTTCATTTTACAATATTACGAGGTATTTTTCATAAAAGTCAGTTTCATATAATTGATAAATTAATTTTTTCAACGTAACGATAGCTTTTTTTTTCAGCAAACGTTGTTTTAATGGTTTTCCAGGATATTTGTTTCAAACGGTTTCAAATTTGTTCTTGTTATTCATCCACTCCATTCCATGAATTGTTATTCATCGGAATGGAGTGGGTGTATTTCATGGCTGTAATATAAACGCAGATCTAGATGAGAACAGCAAAACCTTTGAACAAAACGCCAACACAAACAAGCGTTTATATTCTTTGAACACAAACACGCATGCTCAGTCTAACTCAGTCTGCTCGGCATCCTGCGGCATCAGCCTGTAATGTTGGCTTCTGTGTAGTAATTCTTTGCCGCATAATATAGTGGCGCTAGTTACGTCTCGCTGAGCCTTACCTTCTTATCAGTTAGATATTCTTTGACTAAACTTCGGGCCCGCGGGTGGCCTAGTGGTCAATGTTCGTGACTGCCACGGAGATGACCTCAGGTTCGATCCACTAAATATCCACCGTGCGTCGTATGGGCACGTTAATCCGTCGGACGCCGGGTACCGGCCCCCCGATAATAAATAAGGGCGTCTTCCTCCCCCTTTCAACCTCGCTTCCGTGTCACTTTCCTATCGGGTACTCTAGCCCAAATCTCCTAGCTTCCTATTTCTAAGGGTTGCTTAAGACCTGGGGTCAGACACTCCCTTCCTAAAATCCTCTACATATGATCTATGATCTCTACTAAACTTCGCCGCGGGTAGCCTAAGAGGCAACGTTCGTGACTGCCGCGGAAAGGACCTCAGGTTCGATCGCAGCAGGTACGAACGCTCAAACCACTAAATACCCGCCGTGCGTCGGATGGGCACGTTAAGCCGTCGGGCCCCGGGTAGTGGCTCCCCGGTAATAAATAAAGGCGTCTTCCTACCCCTTTCTACCTCATTTCCGTGTCACTTTCCCATTAGGCACTCTATCCCAAATCTCCTAGCTTCCTATTTCTAACGGTTGTTTAAGACCTGGGGTCAGACACTCCCTTCCTAAAATGCTCTACATCTGATCTGATCTCTGGTGCTAAACTTGGGGCCGCGGGTGGTCTAGTGGTCAGCGTTTGTGACTGCCAATGGAGATAACCTCAGGTTCGATCCTTTGAAGGCACTAACGCTCGATCCACTAAATATCCGCCGTGGGTCGGATGGGCACGTTAAGCCGTCAGGTCCCGGGTACTGGCCCCCGGTAATAAATAAAGGCGTCTTCCTCCCACTTTCTCCCTCGCTTCCGTGTGAGTTTCCTATCGTGCACTCTAGACCAAATCTCCTAGCTTCCTATTTCTAAGGGTTGTTTAAGACCTGGGTTCAGACACTCCCTTCCTAAAATGCTCTACATCTGATCTGATCTCTGGTGCTAAACTAGGGGCCGCGGGTGGTCTAGTGGTCAGCGTTCGTAACTGCACATGGAGATAACCTCAGGTTCGATCCTGGGAAGATACTAACGCTCGAACCACAGAATATCCGCTGTGCGTCGGATGGGCACGTCAAGCAGTCGGACCTCGGGTATTGGCTCCCCGGTATTAAATAAGAGCGTCTTCCTCCCCCTTTCTACTTCGCTTCCGTGTCACTTTCCTATTGGGAACTCTAAGCCCAAATCTCCTAGCTTCCTATTTCTAAGGGTTGTTTAAGACCTGGGGTCAGACACTCCCTTCCTAAAATGCTCTACATCTGATCTGATCTCTGGTGCTAAACTAGGGGCCGCGGGTGGTCTAGTGGTCAGCGTTCGTGACTGCACATGGAGATAACCTCAGGTTCGATCCTGGGAAGGTACTAACGCTCGATCCACTAAATATCCGCCGTGGGTCGGATGGGCACGTTAAGACGTCGGGTCCCGGGTACTGGCCCCCCGGTAATAAATAAAGACGTTTTCCTCCCCCTTTCTCCCTCGCTTCCGTGTGAGTTTCCTATCGTGCACTCTAGCCCAAATCTCCTAGCTTCCTATTTCTAAGGGTTGTGTAAGACCTGAGGTCAGACACTCCCTTCCTAAAATGCTCTACATCTGATCTGATCTCTGGTACTAAACTAGGGGCCGCGGGTGGTCTAGTGGTCAGCGTTCGTGACTGCCAAGGAGATAAAGTCAGGTTCGATCCTGGGCAGGTACGAACGCTTGAACCACTAAATACCCGCCGTGCGTAACCTAGCTACACGACTGAATATTCTTACACTATGCAGTTCTCGTCGAAGCGTTCGTTCGGAAGCAGTCTGACTGGTGTCCCGCATTGTACTCTTCCAGCAATTCCTACCGGGTTTGGAACCGTTTTGTGGTTGATAATCGCCCCGGACGTCGACGATTACGGTTGCTCATGATGGTTTTTCTGCCGCAGCTGCTCCGACGGGAATTGTATCTGGCCGACTCCTTCCACGCTGAATGAACACTACTGACAGTGGACTTGGACACACCAACGAACTCCGCCACCTCCCTCAGCGAATGACCATGTTCACGGCCAAAGACGATAGCTCCCTTTTGCCACTCTGTTACGTTACCTTTTCTGCACATGGTACTACCTGTAAGCAACAATAAAACTAATTAGGCATGCACGTCTTACAAGGCTGAGAAAGTAACAAGAGTCGCGGTGGCGCAGTGGTCTAAGCGATGGCCTCTGATCATTCGTCCGAACAGGGTCCGGGTTCGAATCCCGGTGAGGCATGGATGTTGTGTTTGTCTTACAGCATTGGCTCTCTCCCTTCCCTGGAACCAGTGGCCCTAAATTAGGGACGGGCGACTGCTTATAGCCCATTGAGTTGCTCACGGTGGTCGTTAAACCTCCAATCAAAAAAAAAAAAAAAATTAACAAGTAACATACAATGCTTTGCATTTCATTATATACACGCAATTTCCTCTGCCTGACCAGTTTCCAACTGTTCCTCCGGATGACAGCATTCCGTAAGTTTTTGTCCGGGGTGCTTATATAGATTTTAAATTCCACAAGTTGAAAAATATTACACACCAATTTCAAACCGGAGCTAATTTTTCTAAGCTGTGCTTTAAAGACAAATGTGATCTGTGTTGGTGTTTTAAAAAGTCCCAGATTTTATCAATGATAATGTATGCAGTAGAGTTATCTCGGCCACTTAATATTTTGGCTTTGGAATTTCACCAGACGTATGCCATTTCGTGACCCGTTTCCCTTTTGAAATGGGTCACGAAATCGCATTCATATTCCAAATTTTCATCTAGCGTGATGCAGCGGAATATTTGAACATGCAAATATGCCCGAAATTTAGGGGAATCAATATATTCCATTATCAGATTGCGTTGACACAGCAATGTTTTGTTTATTCTGCTGGCGGAATAGAAAAACAGAATTAGAAAAAGAAATATTTTAGGGCTGTCGTTGGTGTTATTTGACAGAACACGCGACGATTATGTTTCATAAACTTCTTGAAGTTGCAGGATTTTCAACATCACGAATGTCTGCTAATATAAATAATTATACTGGTGAATTGTTCGTGCCAATTCTTGCTACTGAGCAATTTCCATCTGGTATATATAGGTCCACTTAAAACAAAATGAGAGAGAGTAAAGAAAAGAAAAGTAAATGCTCTTTGTTTCACTGTATTCTATGCAAGCTAGAGTTTTTTAGTTTTTGTTTCTTTTTTTCTGGTTACGTACGACTTTCCAAGGCAAGCAGAAACTGGAGTCTGTAATAAAAAAAAGAGAAAAATACTCTGGTTTTTTTTTCTTAAAGTCCCTTAGGCGTTAGTAAGGACCAACCTCCACGAAACTTTTCTCATCAGAGTTGCGTGACACATGAGGTACGCTATGACAATCTCTACACGAACATTTCACTTCGGCACAAAAGAGGCTATTTGCTTTGTTTGAACAACTGCCCAGAGCCTGCGTGTACTTCTCGTGACGGATATAAATAGAGAAAAAATAAAAATACGAGCACAGATAGGAGTGGACTACGATGTGTTCACAGGATTGCTGGGTCATTTGTTGCTGTCGAATGGACTGCAGCTATGAACTTTGACATACAGGGTTTGGGAATAAGAAAGTTCCAGCCACATTCGTATGTTTTGTTTGTTTGCTTTCTGTGATAATGTTTTTGCGCACGGCTTGTTATTATAGAGGGAATCTGTGCCCAGGCAATCACAAAATCTTGACCATATCAATACACGCAACCACAACAAAATCATCTACTCACCTAGGAGGGTTGTACCAAAAGAAATGCACAAGTGGGCATAACTTTTTTATTAACCGACAGAGTTCGTCCAAATTGCATATGTTGGTAGAGCAACTCTTTCTCTATAGTAACCCTTCTTCTTCATTGCAGGTAAATACGAGGGTTGTACCGAAAGTAATGCAAAAGGTGGCATAACTTTTTTGTTAACTGACAGAGGTCATTCAAATTGCACATGATGGTAGAGTAACTCTTCCTCTTTAGTAACCCTTCTTCTTCACTGCAGGTAAATACGAGGGTTGTATCGAAAGTAATGCAAAAGTGGGCATAACTTTTTTTGTAACTGACAGAGGTCGTTCAAATTGCACATGTTGGTAGAGTAACTCTTTCTCTATAGTAACACTTCTTCTTCATTGCAGGTAAATACGAGGGTTGTACCGAAAGTAATGCAAAAGTGGGCATAACCTTTTTATTAACTAACAGAGGTCGTCCAAATTGCATATGTTGATAGAGTAACTCTTCCTCTATAGTAACTCTTCATCTTCATTGCAGGTAAATACGAGGGTTTTACCGAAAGTAATGCAAAGGTGGGCATAACCTTTTTATTAACTAACAGAGGTCCAAATTGCACATGTTGATAGAGTAACTCTTCCACTATAGTAACCCTTCTTCTTCATTGCAGGTAAATACGAGGGTTGTATCGAAAGTAATGCAAAAGTGGGCAGAACCTTTTATTAACTAACAGAGGTCGTCCAAATTGCACATGTTGATAGAGTAACTCTTCCTC
This sequence comes from Macrothele yani, assembly GCA_039090855.1. Taxonomy (NCBI): domain Eukaryota; kingdom Metazoa; phylum Arthropoda; class Arachnida; order Araneae; family Macrothelidae; genus Macrothele; species Macrothele yani. The sequence continues at coordinate 9,954,242 of CM076999.1, read as the reverse complement.
TATAGTAACCCTTCTTCTTCATTGCAGGTAAATACGAGGGTTGTACCGAAAGTAATGCAAAAGTGGGCATAACAAAGAAGTTATTCTTTGTTAACTGACAGAGGTCACTCAAATTGCACATGATGGTAGAGTAACTCTTCCTCTATAGTAATCCTTCTTCTTCATTGCAGGTAAATACGAGGGTTGTACAGAAAGTAATGCAAAAGTGGGCATAACTTTTTTGTAACTGACAGAGGTCGTTCAAATTGCACATGTTGGTAGAGTAACTCTTTCTCTATACAAAGGTACTACTCAACATAGTCTCCATCACAAGCGATGAATTTGCGCCATTGTTAAACCCAACTCTCGAATCCTCTTTCAGAAAATTCAGGTGTGAATTGTTGTACCCACTTCTTCACAGCCACCTTCACCACGTCTGTGCTATCAAATATTCATCCCCGGAGATTTTCCTTCATTGGACCGAACAGGTGGAAGTCTGAGGGCGCCAGATCTGTGGTACATGGTGGATGGACCACCGACCAACTTAATTTGCTGCTCACCTGATTTGTTGCCAAAGACGTGTGTGGTCTCGCATTGTCATGGTGAATATGGATCGTTTTTAGATTCTTGTTCGATCTCTTCCTCCTTATGGTTTCTCTACGCTACTTGAGTGGCTCAATGAACCGCTTGCTGATCACGGTACGGCCACATTCCAGGAAATCAAAGAGAATGACACCCCTGTAATTCCAAAAAAAAACGATCACCATGACTTTCTGCTCTGATTGCTGGCTCTAGAACTTATTAGGCCTTTGGTGAACAGAAGTGACGTCATTCCATGGATTGATTCTTCGTTTTCGGATCATAAAGATACACCTAGGTTTCATCTCCTGTCATCAGATCGAAAAAAACGCGTCTTCATTGGCTTCAAACGCTTCCTGTAGACCAGAGCACACTTCCACACTTCCCTGTTTCAAATTGGGTGTCAAATGCCAAGGTACCCACTTTGCACACACTTTCCGTTACCCTAAGACTTCCACCATCTTCTGCGTTGCATTGTGACCACAGTCCAGTTGTGCGTCCAGCTCACGGATATTGGCCCGTCTCTCTGCGCGAATCAGTTCATCTACTAGCTGACAATTCGAATCAGTGGTCGCAAATAATGGTCTCCCACTGCGTGGTTTGTGCTCAATGCTGGTTTACCGCTCTTTAAACTTCTTCATCAATCTGCGCACATTGCTTTTGTCTGTCAATGGTGTCATCTTCGTAAACATTCTGTAGCCTTAGATAGAAGTCGGAAAGCCTGCACCGCTCCTTCGTCAAGAACTCAATGACGGCACGTTGCCTCTGCTTGGAATCCATAATTTACCTGCAATGAACAAGAAGGGTTTCTACAGAGGAAGAGTTACTCTACCAGCATGTGCAATTTGAATGTCCTCTGTCAGTTAATAAAAACGTTAGGCCCACTTTTGCATTACTTTCGGTACAACCCTCGTATTTACCTGCACTGAAGAAGAATGGTTACTATAGAGGAAGAGTTACTCTACCAACATGTGCAATTTGAACGACCTCTGTCAGTTAATAAAAACATTATGCCCACTTTTGCATTACTTTCGGTACAACCCTCGAATTTACCTGCAATGGAGAGGAAGGGTTACTAAAGAGGAAGAGTTACTCTACCAACATGTGCAATTTGAACGACCTCTGTCAGTTACAAAAAAGTTATGCCCACTTTTGCATTACTTTCGGTACAACCCTCGTATTTACCTGCAATGAAGAAGAAGGGTAACTATAAAGGAAGAGTTACTCTATCAACATGTGCAATTTGGACGACCTCTGTTAGTTAACAAAAAGGTTATGCCTACTTTTGCATTACTTTCGGTACAACCCTCGTATTTAACTGCAATGAAGAAGAAGAGTTACTCTAGCAGCATGTGCAATTTGAACGACCTCTGCCAGTTAATAAAAACGTTACGCCAACTTTTGCATTACTTTAGGTACAACCCTCGTATTTACCTGTAATGAAGAAGATGGGCTACTATAGAGGAACTCTTCCAACATGTGCAAGGTACAACCCTCGTATTTACCTGCAATGAAGAAGAAGGGTTACTATAGAGGAAGAGTTACTTTAGCAGCATGTGCAATTTGAACGACATCTGCCAGTTAATAAAAACCTTATGCCCACTTTTGCAATATTTTTGGTACAACCCTCGTATTTACCCGTAATGAAGAAGAAGGGTTACTATAGAGGAACAGTTACTCTACCAACATGTGCAATTTGAACGACCTCTGTCAGTTAAAAAGAAGTTATGCCCACTTTTGCCTTACTTTCGGAACAACCCTCGTATTTACCTGCAATGAAGAAGAAGGGTTACTATAGAGGAAGAGTTACTTTAGCAGCATGTGCAATTTGAATGACCTAAGTCAGTTAACAAAAAAGTTATGCCCACTTTTGCATTACTTTCGGTACAACCCTCGTATTTACCAGCAATGAAGAAGAAGGGTTACTATAGAGGAAGAGTTACTCTATCAACATGTGCAATTTGGACGACCTCTGTTAGTTAATAAAAAGGTTATGCCCACTTTTGCATTACTTTCGGTACAACCCTCGTATTTACCTGCAATGAAGAAGAAGGGTTACTATAGAGGAAGAGTTACTTTAGCAGTATGTGCAATTCGAACGACCTCTGCCAGTTAATAAAAACGTTACACCAACTTTTGCGTTACTTTGGCAATTCTGTGCAAAAACGGCTCCCTGTTATCAAGGGAGAGCAAAGAACTGCAAATATCCACACGCTGTTGTGGAGTGAGATCATGGGGTACCCACTTATCCAGTTTCGGCACATAACCAAGGTCCTGCAGATGCCGGTGAACAGTGCAATGGGTTGAATGAACAAGTGTGGCCAATTCCTCGACTGTTGCCTGCGGATTTCCCTCAACGTCAGCTTTCAGCACGTCGTTATCCAGCTCAACGGGCCGTCCGGGTAGCTGCATACCCTTGAGGCTGGTGTCTCCCATTCGCAAATTTCTTGAACCAGCGTTGACATTTCATTTCCTGACGTCCAGGGTACCCGGCTCATATATGGCATTGATGTTTTGTGTTGCTACCGTCGTTGAATGTCAATGATGGAACTCATGCAGCATAATGTGCCTAATATGGTCTTCTGACTCTGCCATTTCCTATGCGGTTTAAGTACACAACGACTGCACCTAGAACTTCCGTTTGCGGTCTCAAGTGACTTGAAAGTTTGCTCGCGTTATCCTTCTTATACTCACCTTGGTCGACGTCATAGTCTGGACACCAGGGGACTCACTACTGTTGGGCTTGGGCAAAACGACATTACTTCTGGGATGACCTGATACTTGCCACGTCTCTTCACGTGTAAAGAAAAATTTTCTATCGTATTTTTTAATAGCCTACTGAAGTTTTATACTTCATTCATAGACACCTTGTACTTTTCTGGATTTTTTTTCTCACGCTTAATAGCTATGGCACATATAAAAAGCATTCCAGTTCATTCTTATGAAAATTAATATAACGGAAATTATTAGCAACTAATAATCAAAATTAAAAAACATATACTGAAAAGCTCAGAATTATATGAAAACAATACATAAGATGCACACTATATTAAGAAAAGTCACCGGACACCTAGAAGACAAACACGACATAGCCTTTGGCCTTAATGCATGCACTGACCCTTCGAGACATGCTTTCGACAAGGTTTTGGAACACAGCAATAGGTATCGATTCCATTCAGTGCATAATACTGCCGCTAATTGTTGCTTAGTAGTAAGCCTTGGTCGTCTTATGCGGGGCTTTAATTCATCCCATAGGTGCTCTATGGGATTAAGATCAAGGCTTTGTGCTGGCAAGTCCATACACGTTATGGAATTATCGTCAATCCACGCCGTAACAGTCCTTGCTTTATGACTTGGTGCATTATCCTGCTGGTACCAACAAAGCTCGGTTCCATAGTATTGCCACAGAGTTGGTAGGGCATTATTGTCCAGAATATCGAGGTAAACGAGCTGGTTAACAGGTTTGTCCACGATGACCAACGGGCATGAACCATACCACGAAAATCACCCCTAACGAGTACATTTCCAGCTCCAAACTTGACCTTAGGAACAGTACACTGTGGTAAATAGCGTTCCCCCGGCTTCCGCCATACCCACACACGGCCATCAGGCTGATGGTTCGTGTATCTGGATTCATCAGTCAATATGGCCCGTTTTTATTGTTGTACGGTCCACAATAAATGTGCTTTACACCATGCTAAACGACGAGTAGATTTGCTAGTGGAGATGAAAGGCTTATGAGCAGCCGCACGATCACGGTAACCCATGGAATGAAGTTCTGTGCGAATGATACGTGTACATACCGGGGTTCCAGTATTTTTATTCACCTGTACACTGAGGTCTTGTGCAGTACTCCGTCGATTAGCTGTAACGACTCTCCTGAGGATTCGACGTCTTCCATCACTGATTTTCTTTGGTCTGCCGGTACGATTTGCTGCTTCAGGCACGCCATGTGTCTTCCACTTTTTCAGTATATCCAAAACAGTTAACTTGGGTATGTGTAAAAGCCTCTTGGTTTCTCATGTGGACAATCCACTAATATAGCATACAACAATCTTTCCTTTCTCATAGTCAGTTCTCTCCCGCGGCGACATTTCACTCAACCTCACAGTGCGATATGATCGCGGTCAGTTGCACGCTTGTTTTTATACCGTTTGCAGCTGTACCGCACATCTTAACAATGCAGCGGATCCGTTGATTTGCTTTCGAAGGGGTTTCCGTCGACTTTTGTTAATATAGTGTATTTCAAAACAACAACAGATTTTTGTAAAACTTTGATCTGTGTCATAATGATTGACATCTTACCACACAAAAGTTAAAAAGCTCTTTTAAGTTCAGTTCTCTGATCTTTTCTTTCTGCCTTGTAAAAATAATTCCATCAAAACAGAAATTTTCGACAGTGTTCCATCCATTCTGAGGGCAAAATGAACGTGGACAAAGTGAATGGTGAACTAAATGAACAGTGGACTATATTAACAGTGGACAAAGTAAACTATGTACAAAGTGAACCGTGAGGGAAATGAACTGGAGCAAATGAACGTGGACCAATTGAACAGTGGAATAAATGAAAAGTAGACAAAGTGAACTGTACACCATGAATCCTGGACGAAATGAGCTGAATCAAGTGAACGTGGACGAAGTGAATTGTACACAAAGTGAACCGTGGAAGAAATGAACTGGACTAAGTGAACGTGGGCGAAGTGACTGGACTAGTTCAACGTGGACGAAATGAACTGGACCCAGTGAGCGTGAGCAAAATGACTTGGACCAAGTGAGCGTGAACGAAATGACTTGGACCAAGTGAACGTGGACAAAATGAATTGAACCAAGAGAACGTGGTTGAAATGAATAGTGGACAAAGTAAACGGTGGACAAAATGAGCAGTGGACAAAGTGAACTGTGGACAAAGTGAACCGTGTACGAAATGAACTGTATCAATTGAACGTGGACGAAATGAACTGGATCAAGTGAACGTGGACGAAGTGAACTGAACAAATTGTACCGTGGACGAAATGAACTAGATCAAGTGAACGTAGACGAAGTGAACTGGACCAAGTGAACGTGTACGAAATAAACTGGAACAAGTGAGCTTGAACGAAATGAACTGTACCAAGTGCACGTGGACGAAGTGCAGTGGACCAAGTGAATGTGGACGAAAAAAACTGGACCAAGTGAGCTTAAAGAATAGAGCTGGGCCAAGTTAACGTGGACGAAATAAACAGTGGACAAAGTGAACGGTGGACAAAAATGAACTGTGAACGAGATGAACAGTGGACGAAGTGAATAACGACAAAGTGAATGTGGACAAAGCGAACCGTGGGTTAAATGAACTGGACCAAATGAACGTGGACGAATTGAACAGTGGGCAAAGTGAACGGTGGGCAAATGAACCGTGGGCAAAATGAACCGTGGACGAAATGAACAGTGGGCGAAATAAACAGTGGACAAAGTGAACTGTGGACTAAGTGTACCGTGGACGAAATGAACTAGACCAAGTGAACGTGGACGAAATGAACTAGACCAAGTGAACGTGGACGAAATGAACTAGACCAAGTGAACGTGGACGAAATGAACAGTGGTCAAAGTGAACTGCGGACGAAATGAACTAGACCAAGTGAACGTGGACGAAATGAACTAGACCAAGTGAACGTGGACGAAATGAACAGTGGTCAAAGTGAACTGCGGACGAAATGAACAGTGCACAAAATGAACCGTGGACGAAATGAACTGGACCAAGTGAACGTGGACGAAATGAATAGATGACTAAATGAACAGTGGACAAAGTGAACTGTGAACAAAGTGATCCGTCACCCTGCCGGAAAGCATTGGCTGCAGCTATTCATTTTCAGGAAACTATGACATCTACCTAAACATCATTGCAGAAGAGCTAAACCCATTCATTGCAACGCCATTTTCATGAAGTAGTGCCCTCTTTCAGCAGTGTAATGGGTCATGCCTCACAGCCCGAATTTTTCGGGAATTGTTTGCTGTACGAAGATAAAACTTCCAGGACCTGCCCTAGCTTCAAATCGATCATCTGTGGTTTGCGTTGGAACAGCAAATCTTCTCTGCGGCGGTACAACCACGTAACTTAAGAATCTTCTTTTTCCTTCACACAGTATTTGTCATTTTCTTATAGGACTTCCGTCCACAGTGAGTAGAGTTTAGGTCCCAGCCACCTACAGCGAGATCGCCTTTTGGGCAGGACACAGAAACGGAAGGAATGAGAGCAAGTCTAGCGACTTTGACAGAACAGTTTGTAGTAATATTAGAGTACAGTAGATGGCGCCACCGTCTTCTTGTAGGACTTCCGTCCACAGTGAGTAGAGTTTAGGTCCCAGCCACCTACAGCGAGATCGCCTTTTGGGCAGGACACAGAAACGGAAGGAATGAGAGCAAGTCTAGCGACTTTGACCGAACAGTTTGTAGTGAGATTAGAGTACAGTAGATGGCGCCACCGTACAAGTACGATGTTGCACACAGAAGGGCGAGTGAATTTCAGGGGGGGCATAGGAAAGGATACCCATTTAGCCAGTGGGTCCAGCCTGGGGGCCGTCACTTAACGTGCTCGTCCGATGCACGGCGGATATTCAGCGATTGTTAGTAAATCACACCATCTCTGAAAGATCAGCTCAGGTTCGAACCTGAGGACGTTGCATCGATAGTCTGAATCGCTAACCACTAAGCCATCTGCGGCTTTTAGGGATCTTCTGGTAACGTGTTAGTGCCAAATACCGCAAGACATCTTTGGACATATCACCAGATACCGCAAAACATCTTTGGACATATCACCAGATACTACAAGACATATTAGGGAGGTGGTCATAATGTTTTGGCTCTTCAGTGTACATTCTCGATTTCTCGTGGAGCCATTTATGAATATTTATCTTTTGCCAAAGTTTCGTTGGCCGTTAGTCACAATTTCGTCTTATCGGAAGACATTTTCATCAGGAAATAATCATTTAGAAAGAGCGAGAAAGAGAGAGAGAGAGAGAGAGAGAGAGAGAAATTAATTTTTACTTAGGGTGGAGTATTATCAGCAAAATGACCTCCGAAACAAAGCTAGAATTAGTTCTCCAGCAATAAGTCATACATACACATGCGAATTCCGAACGGTATCCTTCGCTATGAAATGTTGACCTTAATGTTATTATCCCATTATCACCAAGAGTCAGGAAATGCCTCAGGACTGCCGCTTGCGTTGAAAATGAAATGAAAAGTAATAGGAATGGGGGGTATTCGCATTATTTGGGGCTATTACTCGGAAATAAATTGTCGGCTTGATGTTGTCTGTCAGCGAGATAAAGGAATATTCTGCTAGGTGCGCAGATGAGCATTAAACCCGAGAGAGAAATTTAAGCAATTACGTTTTATTATCATATTTCTAGTCATCGATGCATTGCGCAAAATTATTAGATTACGGATTAGGAATTACGCTTCACTTCAGTTTCAATAAGTTTGAAACGACTCATTGGTGCTCAAAGATTTTCATAGTCCGTTCAAAGTTCACTCGCACTAAGAAAATTTTGAAGACAGCACAATTACCCTTCCGCAAACTGAAGAAAATTAAAGTGAAAAAAGGCAGCCCCGGTGGCGCAGTGGCCTAAAAACCGGCTTCTGACGGTGGAACCGGGTTCGAAACCCGTGATGCATGGATATTTTGTTTCACTTATGACAACACTGAGAAAAACATATTGTTAATCAACAAAACTTTTTGTTGATATACAGTCAACAAAAAATTTTGTTGAATTTGCAAAATTATTTTGTTGAAAATTACTTTTGATTTAACAAAATTTATTTGCCGCCCCGGTGGCGCGGTGGTCTAAGCGAAGGCCTCTGATCATTCGTCCTAAAGGAGTCCGGGTTCGAATCCCGGTGAGGCATGGATGTTGTGTTTGTCTTACGGCCCTGACTTCTGAGGTTGGGTCCGGGTTCGAACCCAGTGATGCATGTTGTGTTTGCCTTAAGGCACTGGCTTCTAAGGGTGGGTCCGGGTTCGAATCCAGTGATGCATGGATGTTGTGTTTGTCTTACGGCCCTGACTTCTGAGGTTGAGTCCGGGTTCGAACCCAGTGATGCATGGATGTTGTGTTTGTCTTACGGCCCTGACTTCTGAGGTTGGGTCCGGGTTCGAATCCAGTGATGCATGTTGTGTTTGCCTTAAGGCACTGGCTTCTGAGGGTGGGTCCGGGTTCGAATCCAGTGATGCATGGATGTTGTGTTTGTCTTACGGCACTGGCTTCTGAGGCTGGGTCCGGGTTCGAATCCAGTGAATCATGGATGCTGTGTTTGTCTTACGGCCCTGCTTTCTGAGGTTGGGTCTGGGTTCGAATCCCGTGATGCATGTATCATATGTTCGTCTTACGGCATTGGCTTCCGAAGGTGGGTCCTGGTTCGAATCCAGATGATGCATGGATGTTGTGTTTGTCTTACGGCACTGGCTTCTGAGAGTGGGTCCTGGTTGGAATCCCGTAAAGCATTGATATTTTGTTTGTCTTAAAGCACTAGCTTCTGGGAGAGGGTCCGGGTTAGAATACCGTGAAGCATGGATGTTGTGTTTGTCGTATGACACTGGCTTCTGAGGGTGGGTCCGGGTTCGAATCTGGTCATGCATGGATATTTTGTTTGTCTTAAGGTACTAGCCTCTGAGAGAGGGTCCGAGTTAGAATCCCGGTGATTACAGATGTTGTGTTTGCCTTATTGCACTGCCTTCGGAGGGTGGATCCGGGTTCGAATTTCGGTGATGCAAGGATATTTTGCTTGTTTTGTGGCACTGGATTCAGAGAGAGGGTCCGTGTTCGAATCCCGCTAATGCACGGATACTGTGTTTGTTCTGTGGCACTGGCTTCTGAGGGTGGGTTCGAATTCCGGTCAGGCATGGATGTTGTGTTTGCTTTAACGCACTGGCTCTCTCCCCTCTCTGAAACTAGTGGCCCAAACTTAAAGACGGGCGACTGCTTATAGCCCATCGTGTTGCTTACAGTGCCTTGTCAAAAATAAATAGTGTGAGTTCACGGGAAATTACTGAAAATAACGTGCAGCAAAGTCACCAGCAAGTGTCCTCCTTTTAACACAATTTCCGTTTTCAAAAGTTCCGGTTTCTTTTTTAACTTCCGCATTTTCACAGATTTTTCTCGTTATCAGTAATTCCGTTTATTTCAGAAAGGTCCGTTTCACATTTTTCCGCATTTATACTGAAATTTCGCAAAATCCAACACGCTGAATATTTCAGCACTTAAACGAGAGAATTATATTTGCGCCTGGGTTCGAGCCCAGATCCTTTGGGTTGAAGCCGCGCGTCTTAACAACTGAGCTTGAAAGTCGTAGGAACCACACTCACGTTCAAAGTAAAACTAATTGAGCGATGGTTAATTTTTCTCATTAATGAAACTGATACAAATTTTGAAGATGACAATCCGATTTTTGGTGTAAATGTGACAAGGATGGAAAGTCAGATAATATCCGAAAACTTGAAAATTGTTTTCGGATATTGGAGCGGGGTTCGAACCTGCGTCTCCCAGATAGCGCCTGGGTATGCTAACCGCTACACTACCCAGAACGTCTCAAGTTTGCGATCAATTTGAATATAAACATCACAGGATTCGCTAGTCGAAGCACCCGGCATTCGTGTTTAGCGAATCTGGAGGTTAAGAATCCTATCCCGTAATTGCCCGGAGGAGCAGATAAATCATGAAATAAATACGGGATTACACCATATAATATAAATTTTGAAGATGACAATCCGATTTTTGGTGTAAATGTGACAAGGATGGTAAGTCAGATAATATCTGGGAGACGTGGAGTCTCGCTCCACGACGATGAAAATTTCCAAGTTTTCGGATATTATCTGACTTTCCATCCTTGTCCCATTTACACCAACATTCGGATTGTCATCTTCAAGATTTGTATGATATGGTGTAATCCCGTATTTCTTTCATTATGCCACTGATTTAATCATTTCATTTTCTATTGGAGCTTATTACACTATTTCTTTGAATATGTTTGCAATCATTTTATTTTTTCTGTAGGAAGTCTTATTACAAATTATTTATTTTTTCCGCCGTAATTTTTCGAAGCAACAGAAGACCTAACAGCTCGAGATCTTTTTAAACTGATATGAATTTCAGTTATCTTTGAGAGACGGTGAAATGTACTGTTTTATAATATTATTTCACAAAACTTCTAAATATAAAAGTTACTCTTGATGCTTTATAGGCATCGCACAATCACCTGTACAATAGACTAAATACTCGGCTTCTTATTTATACACGGTCCAGTCACATTAGTATGACCACCAGAGTGACCGCCTTGTGCAGCGCGGACAGCAGCTAGACGGGCTGGGAGTGACTCAATAAGGTGCTCAAAGGTGTTCACTGGTATGTGGAGCCATGCTGACTGCAGTGCATCTGACATCCGTTGGAGAATCCATAGAGCGAACAACATGATCAAGGTGGTCCCACAAATGCTCAATGGGGTTTAAATCTGGGGAATTAGGGGACCAGGGAAGTACTTTGAAGTCTTCATCGTGCTCTTCCAACCACTCTCCGGCATTTCTAGCTGTATGACACGTCGCATTGTTGTTCTGGAAGATCCCATCCGCCCCAGGGAAGACAATCAGCATGTATGGGTGTACGTGGTCTGCAAGGATGGATTAATAACGAATTCGGTCCGTGGTGTCTTCCACAGGTATGAGTGGACCCAGAAAATGCCACGAAAACATTCCCCAGATCATAACGCTGCCCCCACCCACTTGTGTTATTCCAGCAATGGTTCAAAAGTGTTTGTTGTCCGATGTTTCTAGCCTTATACGCCAATATCCATCTGTTCGATGAAGCAGAAAACGTGACTCGTCGAAGAAGGTAATCCTTTGCCAAACAACAGAGGTCCAATTCCTATACTGCCGTGCGAATGTAAGCCTTCCTGCCGATGCACCTCCGTTAGCATTGGTGCAGTGAGCATCCGTCTGCATCGAAGCCCCATAGCAGCAGTTTTCGCTGAACTGTCGTTTTAGACACACTTCCGGTAGCCCCCTGCTTCATTTGGCCAGTGAGTTGCTCCACTTTGGCGTGTCGATAGGCCCTCACGCACCTTCGAAGCCGACGTTCCCCTGTCACATCAGTGGCACGTTGTGCTCCGCAGTTTCCACATCGCTTATTTGCAATGGTGCCATTTCTACAATCACGGTACACTATTAATACAGACATTTAACGTGGACCAGGAACATCAAACAAAAATCTTCGATCTTTCCACGTTTTTAAGTGAGTCACGGAAAAATTATCATTGGCTGCCACCGGGAGTCGAACCCAAGGTCTTCCAGTTACGCGCCGGATATGTTTCAGATACACCACAGTGGCGTCGAATTCCTCCAGACTCACACACGCTAACTGCCAAGCAAATTTGGCAGCTTGCTTCTTGGAGCCCCGCACAATGCTGGGGATTCACCAAAAATGGTAAGCCGCAACTGAAGAAATAATTAGAAGGCGAATGAATAATTAATACAGACATTTAACGTGGACCAGGAGCATCAAACAAAGATCTTCGCTCTTTCCACGTTTTTAAGTGAGTCACGGAAAAATTCTCATATTCTAATTATTTCTTCAGTTGCTGTTCACCATCTTTGGTGAATTTATTTATTGATTGATTTATTGGAGGTTTAACGACCACCATGAGCAACTCATTGGGCTATAAGCAGTCGCCCGTCCCTAATTTAGGGTCACTGGCTCCAGGGAAGGGAGAGAGCCAGTGCCGCAAGACAAACACAACATCCATGCTTCACCGGGATTCGAACCCGGACCCCTTTCTGACGAATGATCAGAGGCCATCGTTTAGACCACTGCGCCACCGGGGCGGCCTTTGGTGAATCCCCAGCATTGTGCGGGGCTCCAAGAAGCAACCTGCCAAATTAGCTCGGCAGTTAGCGTGTGTGAGTCTGAAGGAATTCGAGGCCACTGTGGTGTAGTGGAAACATATCCGGCGCGTAACTGGAAGACCTTGGGTTCGACTCCCGGTGGCGGCCAATGGGAATTTTTCCGTGACTCACTTAAGAACGTGGAGAGAGCGAAGATCTTTGTTTGATGCACGATACACTTTAACCACAGCAGCACGCGAACAGTTCACATACTGCGCTGTTTCAGAAAAACTGCCACCTTTGGCCTGAAAGCCGATAATCATCTCTTTTTGCAAATCTGATAAGTCGCTCCTTTTATCCATGACAGCAACGGGTGATATGTTTTCAGATTGTCTACAGAACACTTAATATACCCTCCAATCCAGCTCACGACACGTGCCTTCTTCCATTATCTACGCGCTGTTGACGTCAAAAGTAGGAGGTGGTCACAATAATGTGACTCGAATGTGTATATTAGCTGGTGCTCAAAATGGGGAAGAGGAGAAGAAATATCCTGAGACAGAGTAACCGCAATTCATGCGATATGCTTTCCATAATATCTGATCTCGCAGCAGAACTTCAAAATCAAATATCGACCGGCTATTATATTTAACAATTAATCAAACTCCCAAGTGTTCCCGTGAATCCGTCCTATTACCGGAAACTTTTCACCATATGCATACGAAAAAAGATTTAAAGCGGAATTTTCCGTTAATACGAGGTCCGATCGAAAAGTTCCGAGACTAATCCTATATACAGCAAAGCGCTTACGTTACTTGTAACGTACCAGGAGATGTGACGTACCTGCCAGAAGGACGCACACGACATAAAGGCAGATAGGAATCAGAATAAAACGTCTGCGTAGCTCAATTGGTAGAGCAACTTGTTCCGGAATAAGCGGACTCGGGTTCGAATCCCGGCGTAGACCAAAAATGAGGAGAAATTTACTTCGTTATAATGGCACCCGAACTATCCGGATGACCCGGCCGTTCAAAATCTCGCATTGGTGTGATGTTATTTCCACACCACGAGACAGGAAAAATCAGAGAATTCTTTCTCCAGCGCTTCGAAAAATAAAATGTGTGATGTTGCATTCCACACAGCAGATTGACTGGGAGTTCTCAAGTGCACGTTCTACAGTGGATGGCTGCCTGCAACGATTCATGGTCACGGCTAACCCGTGGGCCATGCCCCCGGCCCTCTTTCGGGGGGGGAGATGTGACGTACCTGCCAGAAGGACGCACACGACATAAAGGCAGATAGGAATCAGAATAAAACGTCCGCGTAGCTCAATTGGTAGAGCAACTTATTCCGGAATGAGGGGACCCGGGTTCGAATCCTGGCGCGGATAAAAATGACGGAGAAATTTACTTCGTTATAATGGCGCCCGAAGTATCCGCATGACCCGACCGTTAAAAATCTCGCATTGGTGTGATGTTCTTTCCTCACCGCGAGATAGGAAAAATAAGAGAATCCCTTCTCCAGCACTTCGAAAAAAAAAAAAAAAAGAAATAAGGGGGAGATGATGTAACGTACCAGGAGATGTGACGTACCTGCCAGAAAGACGCACACGACATAAAGGCAGATAGGAATCAGAATAAAACGTCCGCGTAGCTCAATTGGTAGAGTGACTTATTCCGGAATGAGGGGATCCGGGTTCGAATCCTGGCGCGGATAAAAATGACGGAGAAATTTACCTCGTTATATACTTAAGTCGGGCTTTGATCTCCCTCAAAGTAGTGTCCTTGGGCAGCGATACAGCGCAGCTGCTGTTTTTGCCACTGTCGGAACACTTCCTGGAAGTCCTGTTCGCGAATCAAGCACATCTGCGATTCGCGCAGTATCGATCTCGTCCTGGGTTTCAAAACGGTGACTCTTGAGCTTCATCTTGATCTTCGCGAACAAACAAAAGACGCAGAGGGCCAAATCCGGCGAGTAAAGGCGAGTGAGGAAGGGTAGTTATGCTATTGAGGCTGCAAAACTGGCGTGTTTCTATCTGTGAGCTGTTGCATTGTCGTGATGGAGCAGGAAATCACCCCTGCGCCACATTTCAGGTCGTTTGCTGCGAACGTGCTCCCTGAGACGCCGTAGAACATCGCAGTAAAAAAGGGCAGTGAGAGTCTGACCCTGAGGGACGAATTCACGGTGCACCACCCCACGAACGTCGAAGAACACGATGAGCATGCTTTTGGTTGCGCTTTGGAGCAGTCGGGCCTTTTTTGGTCGTGGAGATGCATGGCTCTTCCACTGCGACGACTGTTGTTTGGTATCCGGGTGGTAACCGTAGACTCAAGTCTCGTCCCTAGTGACGACGCGCGACAGGAACATTTCATGCGTCTCCGATCCCGATTTGCCGAGTTTGACGCAGAATTTGGTGTTCGCTCGCTTCTCTAGTTTGCAGTCGATACCGAAATCGCAGGTGTGTTCTGCACGTTGTCACCAAATATCGTGTAGCACAGCTCCCGGTGTTCACAGAACGACGCCACTCGGCGCAATGACTCAGGAAGGTCACTGCCCTCAACCGCTGCTCGCGCGTCCACGTGCTGCCATCTGTTGGCGAGCTACGTACCTAGCCTCGAATCTTTTTGATCACACTACATATAAGAAAGAAATTGCGGAAAGGTTACTGGAAATCATAATTTTCCGGTAAATCATCTTGAAAAAGGTAATTTACCGTCAATATGTAAGGTCAGGTGATGCGTAACATCACAGCCTCTCCATGACAAATGTCAACCCCGCCTTCTCGTGGTGCATCCTGTTCCCACTAAACGGGCTCTGACGACCGCCAATAGCGGTATAACTATACCATCGGGATCAGAGGAAATGCTATCCCACACTCACCAACCCGCTTGGCCAGCGTGGTGAGTTATGGCCAAACACCTCCAAAATGACTCTACAACTTAAATCTTGGCCCTCAGTCTCCGGCAGGTGGAATGTACCTGGCCAAGGCAGCGGCCAGTGCGACATGAAGGCAGAGGGTGCTAAGAATCCCCGGAGGACCGGACTAGGCTGCCATTTGATGCTGACCTTGGCTACCTATAACGGACGCTCCCTATCTTCTGATTCAAGGCTCCTTGAATTGGAAGAGGAACTACAAAGGATCAAGTGGGACATCGTCGGGCTAAGTGAGGTAAGGAGAAAAGGAGAAGATCTCATTGAACTGAAAAGTGGACATCTCTTCTACTATCGTGGGACAGATACTGGCAGAACTAGTGGTGTTGGATTTATAATAAACAAGAAACTGAAGGATAAAGTTGTAGAAGTTGAAAGTTCCTCTGACAGAGCTGCACGACTTGTTATCCAACTCTCGAGAAGATACCAGGCTCAGATTATTCAAACTTATGCACCCACCACAAGTCATGCTGAAGAAGAAATTGAAGAATTTTATGAGGAAATTCGTCATCTAAATAATAAAGGTAAGCAGCACTTGAAGATAATTATGGGAGATTTCAATGCAAAAATAGGGCACCGGCAACAGAATGAAACTTCAGTAGGTAAATTCGGTCACGGCAACAGAAACCAGCGTGGAAATACTCTCGTTGAGTTTGCAGAGGCAGAAGGGTTTTTCATCTTGAACTCCTTCTTCAAGAAAAAGCCACACAGGAAATGGACATGGAGACATCCAATTGGGACGACAAGTGAAATTGATTTTATTATGTGTAACAAAAAATTCGTCATCGAAGACTGCAGTGTGCTGAACAAGTTCAACACAGGTAGTGACCATAGATTGGTGAGATGTAAGATGCACCTCAACACTAAACTGGAACGTGGCAAGCTCATAAGACAAACAAAATGTATTGACATAACCAACCTTAAAAAACACCATAATACTTTCAAGTTGGAACTGAAGAACAGATTCTCTGCTTTAGCAGGCCTAACATCGGAAGAAGTGGATATTTCTGAAGTTAACAGAAAAGTAACCAAAGCTCTTATGGAAACAGCAACAAAATTAGCTGGGTCTAAGAACAAGTTACATGTGAACAAATTATCAGGAAAACCAAAATGTTGATGCAAAAAAGAAGAGAGATGAGGACAACTAAAGAAGATGTGACTTCCAAAGTGGAATATATAGAGCTATGCAAGACAGCACGAAAAAGTATCACTGAAGACGTAAGGAAATTCAACTGTGAACTAGTGAGGAAAGCAATTGAAAACAACCAAAGCCTAAAGATAGCAAAGGGACATCTCAGTAAGGGAAGAAAACAGATTATGGCTCTGAGAAAAGAAGATGGTTCTATAACAAGAAAGAGAGGCAGAAATTTTGACAAGAGTGAAAGATTTCTACTCCAAATTATATGAAAGGGATGATACATGTACTCCAGACATCATGAAAGATACCAGAGTTCTTCCAGTACTCCCAGCAGAAGTTGATCATGCAATCAAGAACATGAAGCGTGGGAAAGCTCCAGGAGAAGATGGAATTACTATAGACATCATACAAGAAGCAAGTGGAGAAATTGAAACAGTACTCGCCCAAATTTTCACTCGATGCCTTAATGAAGGGAAGATTCCTGAGGATTGGAACAATGCTACAATGATCCTGCTACATAAAAAAGGTGACATTGAGGATCTCAGGAACTACAGACCTATCAGCCTCCTATCAGTGGTTTATAAAATCTTTACTAAAGTTCTTTCTCACCGCTTGAAGGTAACACTGGACATGGCTCAACCGAGAGAACAAGCTGGATTCAGGAGTGGCTACAGCACAATAGATCATATCCACGTACTGAGAGAACTAATTGAAAGAGCGAGGGAATATGAACTTCCATTGTGCATGGCTTTTATCGATTATGAAAAAGCCTTTGAATCGGTGAAACCATCAGCAGTTACCACGGCTCTGAAATTTTGCGGTATTGAAGATGCATACATTAATATTATTAATAACATCTATGAAAATGCAAGTGCAAAGATTCGGCTGTTTGAAAATACAACACACATAAAAATTGGAAAGGGAGTGAGACAAGGTGACACCATATCTCCGAAGCTCTTTAATGCCACATTGGAAAATGTCTTTCAATCACTGAACTGGGAAAACAAAGGGATAAAGATTAATGGAGATTATCTAACCCACCTTCGTTTTGCTGATGACGCAGTCATTTTTGCAACTACCCCATCAGAGCTGCAGAGTATAATCCAGGAACTTGCTGACAAGAGTAAAGAAGTGGGATTAAAAATGAACTTTCAGAAGACAAAAGTGATGTTCAATGCTTTTACAAGAAATGAAGATTTATCGATTGATGGAGAAAAACTGGAGATAACAGATGCGTATGTTTATCTTGGACAGCAGATATCAAGTGAGGGTCACATTGATGAAGAAATTAATCGGCGTACAAAACTTGCCTGGAGAGCTTTTGGAAGAAACAGCATAATTTTCAAGAGCAATATGCCATTATGTCTTAAAAGAAAAGTGTTTGATCAATGCATCCTTCCAGTGCTTACGTATGGTGCAGAGACGTGGACCTTAACTAAAAGAGACATACAAAGGCTGCAGACAACTCAAAGCAGCATGGAGAGGTGCATGCTTGGTATAACCAGGAGAGATAAGAAGAGGAACTCGTGGATCAGAAAAATGACGAGAGTAGAAGACATCATGATCAGAGTTAAATCACTGAAATGGCAATGGGCTGGACATACTGCCAGAAGGACAGACCATAGATGGACAGCCGAAATTTTAGATTGGATTCCAAGGGACAGGAAAAGACCCAGAAAAAGACCACATGGGAGATGGGTGGATGAAATTCGTAAATATGCGGGAGTGACATGGAGGAGACTGGCACAAGATAGACCGTTGTGGAGGAAACTTGGGGAGACCTTCGTCCAGCAGTGGATTGATAATGGTTGACAATGATGATGATGATGATGATAGGAAAGGAATTGTGGAAAGGTTTCTGAAAATTCAGAATTCTTCTGTCGTACGAAAAATTCATGAAATTCCCGGTTTTGTCTATCGTTTCATGGAAAAAGTTCCATTAGAAATATTCTTCGTTAGTTCGCGAAAGAAATGACGGAAAGTGGCTCATGAATTTCAGAAAATTTCTTACATTGTACTTTATAACGAAGTAAATTTTCCGTCATTTTTGGTCCACGCCGGGGTTCGATCCCGAGTCCACTTATTCCGGAACAAGTCGCTCTACCAACTGACCTACGCAGACGTTCGTTCTTGCTGCTATCTGTCTTTATGTCTTGTGTGTCCTGCGGGGCAGGTACGTCACAACTTGTTAAACACTCAAAAAGAATAATATTGATGTTTTAAGACTTGAATATTACCGCAAAACGTACAAAACTTGCAGCTAAATTTATGAATAAAAGCATAACCTTCTATGTGTATCCAGAAAACTGCTCAAAATTTTAACCATACGACAATAAGGTGCAGATCAAAAAATGAAAATAACCTCTTAATTATGCAAGTGGACATGCCTCAAAAAATATGAAAAGCACCTCTTCCTGGATCCAAAACATATTAATCATGCTTTACAAGTGTTCTGCACATGCCTCAGAACACTTGTAAAGCACATTCTCCTGGTACGGGAATAAATTAATCATGCAAGTGGACAATGGACATGTCTCAGAAAACTTGAAAAGCACATCGTCCTGGAACGGGAACATATTAATTCATGAAAAAGGCATGCCATTTCCGAAAACACTAGTAAAACAAGTCGTCCGGGAACGCGAACAAATTAGCCATGCAAGTGGGCATGCCCTTTCAAAAAAAAAACTAGTAAAGCACGTCATCCACGAACGGGAACAAATTAATCATGCAAGTAGGCATCCCTCACAATACTTGAACAGCACATCATCCTGAAACGGGAACAAATTAATCATGAAAGTGGGCATGCCCTTTCCCAAAAAAACTTGTAATACACATCGCCTGGAACGGGAACAAATTAATGATGCAAATGAACATGCCTCAGAAAACTTGAAAAGCACATCGTCCTGGAACGGGAACAAATTTGTCATGCAAGTGGACATGTCCTTTCCCAAAAAACTGGTGATACATAGCGCCCTGGAAGGGGAACAAATTAATGATGCAAGTGGAAATGCCTCAGAAAACTTGAAAATCACATCGTCCTGGAACGGGAACAAATTAATCATGAAAGTGGGCATGCCCTTTCCCAAAAAACTGGTGATACATAGCGCCCTGGAAGGGGAACAAATTAATGATGCAAGTGGAAATGCCTCAGAAAACTTGAAAAGCACATCGTCCTGGAACGGGAACAAATTAATCATGAAAGTGGGCATGCCCTTTCCCAAAAAACTGGTGATACACAGCGCCCTGGAAGGGGAACAAATTAATGATGCAAGTGGAAATGCCTCAGAAAACTTGAAAAGCTCATCGTCCTGGAACGGGAACAAATTAACCATGAAAGTGGGCATGCCCTTTCCCAAACAATTGGTGATACACAGCACCCTGGGAGGGGAACAAATTAATGATGCAAGTGGAAATGCCTCAGAAAACTTGAAAAGCACATCGTCCTGGAACGGGAACAAATTAACCATGAAAGTGGGCATGCCCTTTCCCAAAAAAACTTGTAATACACATCGCCTGGAACGGGAACAAATTAATGATGCAAATGAACATGCCTCAGAAAACTTGAAAAGCACATCGTCCTGGAACGGGAACAAATTAACCATGAAAGTGGGCATGCCCTTTCCCAAAAAATTGGTGATACACAGCACCCTGGGAGGGGAACAAATTAATGATGCAAGTGGAAATGCCTCAGAAAACTTGAAAAGCACATCGTCCTGGAACGGGAACAAATTAATCATGAAAGTGGGCATTCCCTTTTCCAAAAACTGGTGTACACAGCACCCTGGGAGGGGAACAAATTAATGATGCAAGTGGAAATGCCTCAGAAAACTTGAAAAGCACGTCGTCCAGGAACGGGAACAAATTAATCATGAAAGTGGGCATGCCCTTTCCCAAAAAACTGGTGATACACAGCGCCCTGGAAGGGGAACAAATTAATGATGCAAGTGGAAATGCCTCAGAAAACTTGAAAAGCACATCGTCCTGGAACGGGAACAAATTTGTCATGAAAGTGGGCATGCCCTTTCCCAGAAAACTTGTAATACATATCGCCTCGAACGGGAACAAATCAATGATGCAAGTGGAAATGCCTAAGAAAACTTGAAAAGCACATCGTCCTGGGACGGGAGCAAATTTGTCATGCAAGTGGACATGCCTCAGGAAACTTGAAAAGCACATTGTTCTGGAACGGGAATCGAACCTGCGCCTCCCGATTTAAGTTCCAGTTTGTTACGATTATACCACCCAGAACAAAGAACTTCCAAACAACTGAGGATGTGTTTTGGGACTCAGATGAAAATCTTAGCCGTGCGCAAAGGTAGTATAAATGATCCTGCATCACAGCGCCACGCGGGCTAAAAGCGAATTCCCTGAAGAAATAACTCTTCAGAAATAAATGATAGGTCATATAGGTTTTACCGACAGATGGATGACAAATAAATCATGTACGCTGACATGCCTCAGAAAATATGCAAAGCACATCGTTCTGAAACGGGAATTCCCTTTCCAGGACGATGTGTTTTTCAACTTTTCTGATGCATGTCCATTTGCACGATTAATTTATTCCCGTTCCAGGACGATGTGTTTTTCAAGTGTTCTGAGGCATGTCAACTTGAATGACTAATTCGTTCCCGTTCCAGGATGATGTGCTTTTCAAGTTTTCTGACGCATGTCAACCTGCATTATTAGTTTATCCCCGTTCCAGGACGATATGCTTTTCAAGATTTGTGATGCATGTTTACTTGCATGATTATTTTATTCCCGTTCCAGGACGATGTGCTTTTCATGTTTTATGAGGCATGTCCACTTGCGTGATTAATTTATTCTCTTTCCAGGACGATATGCTTTACGAGATTTTTGGGAAAAGGCATACCCACTTTCATGATTAACTTGTTCCCGTTCCAGAATAATGTGCTTTACAAGTTTTCTGAGGCATGTCCACTTACATAATGAATTTGTTCTCGTAGTATGTGCTTTTCAAGTTTTCTTAGGCACATCCACTTCTATGATTATGTAATTTCCATTCCAGGGCGATGTTGTTTTCAAGTTTTCTGAGGCATGTCCACTTGCATGATTAATTTGTTCCCGTTCCAAGACGATGTGCTTTACTAGTTTTTTGGGAAAAGGCATACCCACTTTCATGATTAACTTGCGTTCCAGAATGATGTGCTTTTCAAGTTTTCTGAGGGACGTCCACTTGTATGATTAACTTGTTCTCGTTCAATGACTATGTGCTTTTCAAGTTTTCTGAGGCATGTATACTTGCATGATTAATTTGTTCCCGTTCCAGGACGACGTGCTTTTCAAGTTTTCTGAGGCATCTCCACTTGCATGATTAATTTATTCCCGTTCCAGGAGAATATGCTTTACAAATGTTCTGAGGCATGTCCAGAATACTTGTAAAACATGATTAATTTGTTCCCGTTCCAGGATGATGTGCTTTACTAGTTTTTTGGGAAAAGGCATACTCACTTTCATGATTAACTTGCGTTCCAGAGTGATGTGCTTTTCATGTTTTCTGAGGGATGTCCACTTGTATGATTAACTTGTTCCCGTTCAATGACGATGTGCTTTTCAAGTTTTCTGAGGCATGTATACTTGCATGATTAATTTGTTCCCGTTCCAGGACGACGTGCTTTTCAAGTTTTCTGAGGCATCTCCACTTGCATGATTAATTTATTCCCGTTCCAGGAGAATATGCTTTACAAATGTTCTGAGGCATGTCCAGAATACTTGTAAAACATGATTAATTTGTTCCCGTTCCAGGATGATGTGCTTTACTAGTTTTTTGGGAAAAGGCATACTCACTTTCATGATTAACTTGCGTTCCAGAGTGATGTGCTTTTCATGTTTTCTGAGGGATGTCCACTTGTATGATTAACTTGTTCCCGTTCAATGACGATGTGCTTTTCAAGTTTTCTGAGGCATGTCTACTTGCATGATTAATTTGTTCCCGTTCCAGGACGATGTGCTTTTCAAGTTTTCTGAGGCATCTCCACTTGCATGATTAATTCCCGTTCCAGGAGAATATGCTTTACAAATGTTCTGAGGCATGTCCAGAATACTTGTAAAACATGATTAATTTGTTCCCGTTCCAGGATGATGTGCTTTACTAGTTTTTGGGAAAAGGCATACTCACTTTCATGATTAACTTGCGTTCCAGAGTGATGTGCCTTTCAAGTTTTCTGAGGGATGTCCACTTGTATGATTAACTTGTTCCCGTTCAATGACGATGTGCTTTTCAAGTTTTCTGAGGCATGTCTACTTGCATGATTAATTTGTTCCCGTTCCAGGACGATGTGCTTTTCAAGTTTTCTGAGGCATCTCCACTTGCATGATTAATTTATTCCCGTTCCAGGAGAATATGCTTTACAAATGTTCTGAGGCATGTCCAGAATACTTGTAAAACATGATTAATTTGTTCCCGTTCCAAGACGATGTGCTTTACTAGTTTTTTGGGAAAAGGCATACCCACTTTCATGATTAACTTGCGTTCCAGAGTGATGTGCTTTTCAAGTTTTCTGAGGGATGTCCACTTGTATGATTAACTTGCTCCCGTTCAATGACGATGTGCTTTTCAAGTTTTCTGAGGCATGCCTACTTGCATGATTAATTTGTTCCCGTTCCAGGATGATGTGCTTTTCAAGTATTCTGAGGCATCTCCACTTGCATGATTAATTTATTCCCGTTCCAGGAGAATATGCTTTACAAATGTTCTGAGGCATGTCCAGAAAGTTGTAAAACATGATTAATTTGTTCCCGTTCCAGGACGATGTGCTTTACTAGTTTTTTTGGGAAAAGGCATACCCACTTTCATGATTAACTTGCGTTCCAGAGTGATGTGCTTTTCAAGTTTTCTGAGGGATGTCCACTTGTATGATTAACTTGTTCCCGTTCAATGACGATGTGCTTTTCAAGTTTTCTGAGGCATGTCTACTTGCATGATTAATTTGTTCCCGTTCCAGGACGATGTGCTTTTCAAGTTTTCTGAGGCATCTCCACTTGCATGATTAATTCCCGTTCCAGGAGAATATGCTTTACAAATGTTCTGTTCCAGGATGATGTGCTTTACTAGTTTTTTGGGAAAAGGCATACTCACTTTCATGATTAACTTGCGTTCCAGAGTGATGTGCTTTTCAAGTTTTCTGGGGGATGTCCACTTGTATGATTAACTTGTTCCCGTTCAATGACGATGTGCTTTTCAAGTTTTCTGAGGCATGTCTACTTGCATGATTAATTTGTTCCCGTTCCAGGACGATGTGCTTTTCAAGTTTTCTGAGGCATCTCCACTTGCATGATTAATTTATTCCCGTTCCAGGAGAATATGCTTTACAAATGTTCTGAGGCATGTCCAGAATACTTGTAAAGCATGATTAATTTGTTCCCGTTCCAGGACGATGTGCTTTACTAGTTTTTTTGGGAAAAGGCATACCCACTTTCATGATTAACTTGCGTTGCAGAATGATGTGCTTTTCAAGTTTTCTGAGGGATGTCCACTTGTATGATTAACTTGTTCCCGTTCAATGACGATGTGCTTTTCAAGTTTTCTGAGGCATGTCTAATTGCATGATTAATTTGTTCCCGTTCCAGGACGATGTGCTTTTCAAGTTTTCTGAGGCATCTCCACTTGCATGATTAATTTATTCCCGTTCCAGGAGAATATGCTTTACAAATGTTCTGAGGCCTGTCCAGAATACTTGTAAAACATAAATAATTTGTTCCCGTTCCAGGACGATGTGCTTTTCAAGTTTTCTGAGGCATGTCAAGTTGTATAATTAATTGGGCAACCATCTTCGCGTAACATCTGTTTGACTAATGCCTTGAATAATCATTACTTAGATCTCTGCCCCACTAGTTCGAGATGAGTAATATTATTATCAATGCTGTAAGTATTTAATGCTGACTTAAAACATCTGCCACAGGGCAACTAAATTCAGTGAAAAAACATAAATCTTTTTAGGCTTGAAACTCGCAGAGGAAAAACCAGTCAAACATTTTAAAACGTTTCAAACTTTACGCTAAGGGGCGTAAATCTCAAAGCGTTTTAAAACTGTGCAAGTTTTAAGTCGCTACATCTTTATTATAGCGACTGGCATACTGTGAGAAAAGAAATTTCTCAATAAGATTTTCAGAAGCGGAGGAGCATGTGCAAACACAAGTACAAAAACGCCACCTAGCGATAGAACTGTAAGCTACCGAATTCCTCAAATATAAACCAAAAGTGTTTCACAAGGTAAATGGCATCCGGTGTTAGAAGAATATTTTAAATCGCACATTTAGAAGCAGAGGTATTGAGAAAAACGTATTAAACATTTACGTCCCCTAGGGGCGACATTACCCACTATTTTGGGAAGAAAATACACTCAAAATGTTTTCATAGTTAGTGGTATTTAGCGGAGAAAGAATTTTATCAGTTGGGTTTTTAGTCCCACAGATATTGCTGTAAACGGAAACGGAAGCTTACGCCCTCTAGTGGAATGCTCGTGCATTAAGAAAAATTTGAAATTATATAAGGAACATTTCGTACCGGAAACGCTCTCCAACAAAGAAAGAATGTTTCAAATCGGACACTCAGAAGCAGAGATATCGAGATATCGACGAAATACCCACTTTCATGATTAACTTGTTCTACGCCACCTGGCGAAAAACCTATGCACTATTTTAATCAGGAGGTACTCTCAAAAGGCTTTCCGAAGTGAGCGGTATCGGTCTACTAAGTAATATTTGCAGTCAAGTTTTTAGAAGCTCAGATTTTACTGCAAATACATCGAAATCAGAAATAAAATCTTACGCCTCTGGTGCCCAAACCATTATTTAGCAAAAATTAGAAATTATATGCAAAGCATTTCCCATCAGGAGCTATAACCGATGCAGGAAGAATTTTTTTTTAAATTGGCCTTTTAGAAGTAGATATATCGAGGAAAAGGTTATTCCGCTTGGTGTTTTACCAAGCAGAAAATCCATGTATTACTTGAAAACGAGACTGTACCTGAAATAGTCTTCGATATAAATGGCATCGAAAGGAAAAAGATTTACTTTATAGGATGTTTAAGAGCAAATATATGGAATATATTTTGAATTCGATATCATCTGCATTTATGCCCCCTAGCGGCGACGTTGTGCATTAAACAAAAAGCGGAATTCAATGATCATCATTTCCACATTTCAAGTTTCCCAATGCAAAAGGAGTTTTTCAAATCGGACTAATACACAGTGCGTCAAAGAATTTTTAAGACTGGGCCTGTAAAATGAAATAGAAACAAGAAATTATAATTTGTTTTGGTTTGTTATTCAAAATAAGTCCCTCCGGCTTCAATACACTTGTTATAGCGATTTAATAATGATTCGAATGCTTGTTCCAGTTCACTTTGCGGAATTGCCTCCAAAGCACGCGTCGAAGCTGTTTGTATGATCGAAATATCATCAAAATAACACACTTTTAACGTCCTTTTAAGTTTTGGGAATAAAGAAAAGTCGCAGGGTGCTAAATCAGGCGAATACGGTGGATGATTCAACACACAGACGTTATTTTTCGCCAAAAATGTACCAACAAGAAGTGAAGTGTGACTGGGTGCATTATCGTGCAACAAGCACCAACTGTTTTTATCTCAATATTCTGGACGAATGCGACGAATTCTGCACACCAAACTCCTCAAAACATTTAAATAAAACTCACCAGTAATTGTTTGTCCACTTGGAACAAATTGTTTGTGGATAATACCCTTACTATCGAAGAATGTAATGAGCATTGTTTTGATTTTCGATGGAACTTTTCTTGTTTTTTTTGGTTTGTGGCGAGTTTTTTTACTTCCATTCCGCACGTTGTCGCTTTGTTTTAGGATCATATTGAAAACTCCATGTTTCATCACCAGTAACAATCGATTTTAAGAAGTTTGGATCATTTTCTGCGGCTGAAATGATGTTTCTGCAATGTGCACTTCTCCTTGATTTTTGTTCATTGGTTAACGTGTGTGGAACAATTTTAGCTCAGACTTTTGTTTTGCCCAAATCTTCATGCAGGATGGTTCGAATCGTTTCTTTGTTGATGTTTAAAGACTCTTCCATCATTCTTAGTGACGCACATCGATTTTTTGCCACGAAATCACGCACTTTTTTCAATAATCTCAGGTGTTCTAGATGAACTTGGTCTTCCGGTATGCCTATCATCTTCTAGCGTATCTCTTCCGTCCAAAAAACGCTTGTGCCACAGGAAAACATTTGATCTACTTAAACAAAACTCATCGTAAACTTGTTTCATCATTTGGTACGTTTCCGTGGCACTTTTACCAAGTTTTGCGTTAAATTTAATAACAGCCCTTTGTTCCATCTTAATAACTCAACATGAAAAAAATTTTACTTCTCTAATGAACGGCCGTTTCGTTTGAGTTACTTTAACAACTGCGCAGTACTTTTGGCAGAAAGCAAGCAGATGGTCACGGTTTATAACGCATTCGCGATTACACTGGTGGCGCCTCCGTAGGCTCAAATCTAGCGCCAGTCTTAAAAATTCTTTGACGCACTGTGTAGTTGCAGAGATACGGTGTCTACAGGCAGACGGACCGACGGACAGAGTAATAATATAAGCACGATCTTTTTTTTTTTTTTCAAAAAACACAAAAAAAATCTGAGCATTCATAGAAGTTTTGACTTACTTACAACTGTTTTCCATTGAGATTTGCGACAAAACATGGAGCGCTAGGAAACAAACTATAAAATAAACCTCCAGGGTGTTAACTTTGGGATTTACTTATCCGTATTTGGAGTTTTATTTCTGGTCGTGCGTGAAAGCTCCGTTCTTGTCGTGATTCGTCTGTTCCGTTTGTAGAGAAATTAATTCCGCACCAGTTGAATTACTAACGACATTCAGTAACTTTGGATGACAGATGTTATCGGAATATTTAAAATGAAGGGAAATCATTTAAATTTCATCACTCATGTGACTTTTAATTATGTGTCCGTTAATGCGCTTCATACATTCCGGAATCCTGAAACAGATGGATGCGTTGGAAATTAGTTAGCGGTCAATCTGGAATTCCTATCTTGAAATATACGGGACTAGGCTTTTGCTTATAATCCCTTCTAATACGGACTGTCTTTTCCTGCAGTTTAAAGACTGCTTATCATTATTAATTTATGACGTAAAGATCGATCGCCATTTTCGCCGATTTTGAAAGTTTCCCGATATGTAATCTAAATCATACTCTGAACTTCCCCGATGAGCGCTATTAAAATTTAATAACGGATGTTCCCGACGAGTTATGAAGATAAAGACATCTGTGTCAGCAGAAAAGAAAATGGCAGGAAATATCTAGGACGGAATTGTGACACTTGCTGTTATTAACTCGCGACAAGATGTCTGACATGCATTTAAAATTTCTAGTAGCTCTTACTTAACAGAAATAAACACGCCGGGAAAAAATATTGCGGAATGCTGATTGAAACATGTACGAGGGTGAATCGAAAAGTAACGCACACTATTCTTTTTCTGGCAATAATTTAATACATATGCAAAACAAAACATATACACAGTGAAACTACATTTCCCATATACTACCGCGTCGTCAAGTATTTCAATTGAACAACTAGGGGCAAATTTTTGGAAGGTCGGACTTTTCTCTTTTGAACTTATAGCACTTACTAAATTTACCACTAAGGAAAACAAAAGCGGCCCGAAAAGCATTTCCCTAAACCATAAACCGTTATGCTAAACCGTTTAGGTGGACGTCAAGTAATTTTGCTTCCTATACTTCTAATGGAAAAACTTTTGTACACTTCTCCTTCACAATTATTGTGTTCCCAAGGATGAACATTTGAACATCGATTAAAATGACTTCATATTATAACTTGGAATACTTAATATTTTCTAAAACATAAACCTAATTATATAAAAAATCAATAACTTTTCCTTTGGTGGTATTGGAACCAAAAAAAAAAAAGATGGCGCGACCTTGTACTTTGATGACGTCAGTAGACAAACAAATGCTGGATTGCATAATTATGGTTATGTTTCAGAAAACATTAAGTATTCCAAGTTATAAAATGAAGCTATTTTAATCGATGTTCAAATTTTCATCCTTGGGAACGCATTAATTGTCCAGAAAAAAGATGGCGCGACCTGTACTTTGATGACGTCAGTAGACCAGTCGTCTGGCCATTACAATGGCCTTTGTCAATCTCGCTGGCTTTCCCATCTGAAGTGTAACCGGGGCTCCAAGCCCTGTAGCAGAAGAACAAGAATAACACTGCTTACCAGAGCTCAGTATCAGGTGCTATTTATACCTTGCCGTCTCGGAAATGCTCTGACCCAGTCGTCTGGCCATTACAATTTGGCCTTTGTCAAACTCGCTTCCTTTTCCATCTGAAGAACAAAAATGACACTGGGTAACCGAGCTCAGTATCAGGTGTTATTTATACCTTGCCGTCTCCAAAATGCTCTGACCCAGTCGTCTGGCCATTACAATTTGTCCTTTGTCAAACTCGCTGCCTTTTCCATCTGAAGAACAAGAATAACACTGATTAACAGAGCTCAGTATCAGGTGTTATTTATACCTTGCCGTCTCGGAAATGCTCTGACCCAGTCGTCTGGCCATTACAATTTGGCCATTGTCAAACTCGCTGCCTTTCCCATCTGAAGAACAAGAATGACACTGATTAGCAGAGTTCTGTATCAGGTGTTATTTATACCTTGCCGTCTCGGAAATGCTATGACCCGGTCGTCTGGCCATTACAATTTGTCCTTTGTCAAATTCGGCTGGATCTGTACAGTGAAGTGCCCAAAGTCATGGGATACGTACCCAGTATCCTGTAGGACATCCTCTACCCCGGCGAAGTGCAACATCTCGACGTGGCATCGATTCCACAAGTGGACGTAAGACTTCTGGAGAGGTTTTGAGCCATGCCATCTGAATAGCCCCCACAATTTTCTGGTATTTGTAGGTGCAGGAGCTTGGGTGCGAACTGACCTTTTCACCACGTCCCATAATTGCTGTATTGGGTTTATGTCGGGAGAACGTGGCAGCCGCACCATCCGTCGGAACTGTCCAGAATGCTCCTCGAACCAATTGCGTACAACTTCGGCCTGATGACATGGTGCACTGTCCGCCTGAAACATCCCATCGTTGTTGGGGTTCATGAAGTCCATGAAGGGCTGCAAATGGTCACCCAGCATAGCAACAAAGCGATTACCGGTTAATGACCTTTGTACGAGGACCAGAGCACCCAAACCCTGCTACGTAAAAACATCCCACACATACATGGAACCACCCCCAGCTTGCCCAGTGCTTTGTTCGCAGCTTAGGTCCATTGCCTTATGGAGTCTGCTCCACACCCGAACCCTACTATGAGCTCGTAACAACAGGTGGCGTGATTCATCGGACCACGCAACATGTTACCAAGGGTCCAATTACTCTATTCACGAGCCCAGATGAGGTGTTGTGTTCATTGTGGTGGTGTTAACAAAGGCACTCTTGCTGGTCTTCTGCTCCCATACCGCATATAGGCTAAATTTCGCTGCACTGATGATTTGATGGATATGTCTCGGGTACCCCCTTCATTGAATGTGGATGTTATCTGAGCCAGTGTCGTTGGTCTCTTAGCATGGACAATCCTGGTCAGACGCCTCTGGTCACGGTCATTCAGCACCCGTGGTCGACTTGACGGGTATATCTCTGGTACCTCCTGCATTGAATGTGGGCGTTATTTGAGCCAGTGTCGCTTGTCTGTTAGCATTGACAATCCTGGTCAGACGCCTCTGGTCACGGTCATTCAGCACCCGTGGTCGACCTGATGGATATGTCTCTGGTACCTCCTGCATTAAATGTGGAGGTTATTTGGGCCAGTGTCGCTTCTCTGACATGGACAATCCTGGTCAGACGCCTCTGGTCACGGTCATTCAGCACCCGAGGTCGACCTGATGGATATGTTTCTGGTACCTCCTGCATTGAATGTGGATGTTATTTGAGCCAGTATCGCTTCTCTGTCAGCATGGACAATCCTGGTCAGACGCCGCTGGTCACGGTCATTCAGCACTGACCTGATGGATATGTCTCTGGTACCTCGCGCATTGAATGTGGATGTTATTTGAACCAGTGTCGCTTGTCTGTTAGCATGAAAAATCCTGGTCAGATGCCTCTGGTCACGGTCATTCAGCACCCGTGGTCGACCTCATGGATATGTCTCTGGTACCTCCCGCATTGAATGTGGATGTTATTTGAGCCAGTGTCGCTTGTCTGTTAGCATGGACAATCCTGGTCAGATGCCTCTGGTCACGGTCATTCAGCACCCGTGGTCGACCTGATGGATATGTCTCTGGTACCTCCCGCATTGAATGTGGATGTTATTTGAGCCAGTGTCGCTTGTCTGTTAGCATGGACAATCCTGGTCAGATGCCTCTGGTCACGGTCATTCAGCATCCGTGGTCGACCTGATGGATATGTCTCTGGTACCTCCCGCATTCAATGTGGATGTTATTTGAGCCAGTGTCGCTTGTCTGTTAGCATGGAAAATCCTGGTCAGATGCCTCTGGTCACGGTCATTCAGCACCCGTGGTCGACCTGATGGATATGTCTCTGGTACCTCCCGCATTGAATGTGGATGTTATTTGAGCCAGTGTCGATTGTCTGTTAGCATGGACAATCCTGGTCAGATGCCTCTGGTCACGGTCATTCAGCATCCGTGGTCGACCTGATGGATATGTCTCTGGTACCTCCCGCATTGAATGTGGATGTTATTTGAGCCAGTGTCGCTTGTCTGTTAGCATGGACAATCCTGGTCAGATGCCTCTGGTCACGGTCATTCAGCACCCGTGGTCGACCTGATGGATATGTATCTGGTACCACCCGCATTGAATGTGGATGTTATTTGAGCCAGTTTCGCTTGTCTGTTAGCATGGACAATCCTGGTCAGACGCCTCTGGTCACGGTCATTCAGCACCCGTGGTCGACCTGATGGATATGTCTCTGGTACCTCCCGCATTGAATGTGGATGTTATTTGAGCCAGTGTCGCTTGTCTGTTAGCATGGAAAATCCTGGTCAGATGCCTCTGGTCACGGTCATTCAGCATCCGTGGTCGACCTGATGGATATGTCTCTGGTACCTCCCGCATTGAATGTGGATGTTATTTGAGCCAGTGTCGCTTGTCTGTTAGCATGGAAAATCCTGGTCAGATGCCTCTGGTCACGGTCATTCAGCACCCGTGGTCGACCTGATGGATATGTCTCTGGTACCTCCCGCATTGAATGTGGATGTTATTTGAGCCAGTGTCGCTTGTCTGTTAGCATGGAAAATCCTGGTCAGATGCCTCTGGTCACGGTCATTCGGCATCCGTGGTCGACCTGATGGATATGTGTCTGGTACCTCCCGCATTGAATGTGGATGTTATTTGAGCCAGTGTCGCTTGTCTGTTAGCATGGACAATCCTGGTCAGATGCCTCTGGTCACGGTCATTCAGCACCCGTGGTCGACCTGATGGATATGTATCTGGTACCTCCCGCATTGAATGTGGATGTTATTTGAGCCAGTGTCGCTTGTCTGTTAGCATGGACAATCCTGGTCAGACGCCTCTGGTCACGGTCATTCAGCACCCGTGGTCGACCTGATGGATATGTCTCTGGTACCTCCCGCATTGAATGTGGATGTTATTTGAGCCAGTGTCGCTTGTCTGTTAGCATGGAAAATCCTGGTCAGATGCCTCTGGTCACGGTCATTCAGCACCCGTGGTGAGGCACTGCGCTGTCGACGGTGGGCGGTAAATCTTTCCATGAGGTATTCTCGGTACACACGTGACAAAGTGGATCGAGGAAAGCAGAATGCTTAGACAACTTCGGGAATCGACTGTCAAATCCGTCTGGCTCCCACTACCATGCCTCGTTCAAACTACGATAATTCATGCCGGCTTGACATAATCCTACTGGCGGTTGTTCAACCTGAATCACGAGATTACACCTCTCAACTGATGAAAATCGTGGCATGTGTTGAAGTCTTCTACGACGGTAGCTCCAGTTAAACATTTGCATACTGCTATCCTATGACTTTCGGCACTTCAGTGTAATCTGAAGAATAACACTGATTTGCAGAACTCAGTATCAGGTGGTTCTTCATTTTCACACGTACCTTCGGTTAAATGCAGCTGCTGTGATCTGCAGAAAGACGCACTGAATGTTTTGGCTCTTTGGTCTATGTATGTAAGTATGTATGTGTTGTGAAGCCAGTTTAGTAGGTGCATGGGCTCGTCACATGAAGTTAGAAATTACATATTAGGAAAACCTACCTACCTAATTATTACTAACACCTAACCTAATGATGCGTCGCGCCGCCCTTTGCCCCTGAAATATCCTCGGTTCGAACTATTGTGGGGTCAACACGATCTGATATCATTGTACACTAAACAGGATGTTGCCACACTTTCAGAACGCTTTTGGTACAAAATTACAGTAAATAAAAGAAGTTCAAATGATTGAAACTGGCAACAGCATGTCAGATGAGCAGAAAAGAAACATCTGCTGCAAGTTAAGTATCATCTGCTAAGAAAATGGCGCACGCAAACGAGCTGTGGATAGGTTATATTTTTGCTCTTTACGAACAGAAGTATTCGTATTCTGTAATTAAAAAACGCTGTAAAAATCATGGAATTTGCATTTCTAAATGAAAAATAAGCAATATTGTTAATAATAGAGGGGAAAATTGCCAAGCATTCTTTCAGTAGGAAAAAAAACACCAAACAATTATCCAAAGAAAACAGGTACTTTTACGATTATTTGAAAAGTAAGGTTTCTCGTCTTAAACGAAAATCCAGCGACTCAAAGAGCAACCGCAAATCGTTAAAAATCGCTGTATCAACTGTAAGCAAGATAATAAACAAAGATTTGAATATGTAAAAAAAAATGTCACCACCTTTTGCCTAAACACGTGTCTGAGGGCACAACACGGTGTAGACTTCTTTAGGAAAATCACTTAGCCGGAGATAGATAGAAATTTATAGTGAGTATTGATGAAGCATGGAACTTTTTCTTAAGCACGTGGCTGAGCGCAGAACACGGTGTAGACTTCTTTATGAAAATCACTTGGCCGGAGACAGATGGAAATTTATTGTGACTATTGATGAGGCATGGATCTTTTTCTTAGGCACGTGGCTGAGCGCAGAACACGGTGTAGACTTCTTTAGGAAAATCACTTAGCCGGAGACAGATGGAAATTTATTGTGAGTATTGATGACGCATTGATCTTTTCTTAGGCACGTGGCTGAGCGCAGAACACGGTGAAGACTTCTTTATGAAAATCACTTGGTCGGAGACAGATGGAAATTTATTGTGACTATTGATGAGGCATGGATCTTTTTCTTAGGCACGTGGCTGAGCGCAGAACACGGTGTAGACTTCTTTATGAAAATCACTTAGCCGGAGACAGATGGAAATTTATTGTGAGTATTGATGAAGCATTGATCCTTTTCTTAGGCACGTGGCTGAGCGCAGAAACGGTGAAGACTTCTTTATGAAAATCACTTAGCCGGAGACAGATGGAAATTTATTGTGACTATTGATGAAGCATGGATCTTTTTCTTAGGCACGTGGCTGAGCGCAGAACACGGTGTAGACTTCTTTATGAAAATCACTTAGCCAGAGACAGATGGAAATTTATTGTGACTGTTGATGAAGCATTGATCTTTTCTTAGGCACGTGGCTGAGCGCAGAAACGGTGAAGACTTCTTTATGAAAATCACTTAGCCGGAGACAGATGGAAATTTATTGTGACTATTGATGAAGCATGGATCTTTTTCTTAGGCACGTGGCTGAGCGCAGAACACGGTGTAGACTTCTTTATGAAAATCACTTAGCCAGAGACAGATGGAAATTTATTGTGACTATTGATGAAGCATGGATCCTTTTCTTAGGCACGTGGCTGAGCGCAGAACACGGTGTATACTTCTTTATGAAAATCACTTAGCCGGAGACAGATGGAAATTTATTGTGACTATTGATGAAGCATGGATCTTTTTCTTAGGCACGTGGCTGAGCGCAGAACACGGTGTAGACTTCTTTATGAAAATCACTTAGCCAGAGACAGATGGAAATTTATTGTGACTATTGATGAAGCATGGATCTTTTTCTTAGGCACGTAGCTGAGCGCAGAACACGGTGAAGACTGCTTTATGAAAATCACTTAGCCGGAGACAGATGGAAATTTATTGTGACTATTGATGAAGCATGGACCTTTTTCTTAGGCACGTGGCTGAGTGCAGAACACGGTGAAGACTTCTTTATGGAAATCACTTAGCCGGTGACAGATGGAAATTTATTGTGACTATTGATGAAGCATGGATCTTTTTCTTAGGCACGTATCAGAGCGCAGAACACGGTGTAGACTTCTTTAGGAAAATCACTTAGCCGGAGACAGATGGACATTTATTGTGACTATTGATGAAGCATGGATCTTTTTCTTAGGCACGTGGCAGAGCGCAGAACACGGTGTAGACTTCTTTATGAAAATCACTTAGCCGGAGACAGATGGAAATTTATTGTGACTATTGATGAAGCATGGATCTTTTTCTTAGGCACGTGGCAGAGCGCAGAACACGGTGTAGACTTCTTTAGGAAAATCACTTAGCCGGAGACAGATGGAAATATATTGTAACTATTGATGAAGCATGGATCTTTTTTCTTAGGCACGTGGCTGAGAGCAGAACACGGTTTAGACTTATTTATGAAGATCACTTAGTCGGAGACAGACGGACATTTATTGTTAGGATTGATGAAGCATGGAACTACCTGAATGACTGTAATAAAACAAGGTCGATTTGCTATCGCAAAGGGGCAGAAAACAAATTTAACGAACTTGATTTCAGGACTCCAAAGAAAGTTTGAGCAAAGGATTCATGATTGTTGCTGGTTTCTCGTACAATGGGAAATTAAAATTAAAAAAGTCGAAAAGAATGTTAAAATCAATTCTGCATGTTAATTAATTAATGTTTTAACTCCTATATTTAAAGAGGAAACTACCACTCCTTTATCCATAGAGCCTTCAAAGAGTAGAAATCCATCTGAATAAGGCTGCCAGTCATACATCCAAATGCACCCCTCTATTTCTTGAAACAAGTTAGTAAAATCATGCAATGTATTGAATATGATACGCTTTCCAACATACCAGAAATCATCACTCTAGTTATGAGGATAATGGCTGTGGAATAAATATCGCTCCTGTGTCCTGACTTTTGACCCCATTTCGACTATATTCAACAGAACTGGTTCACTATACCTCTGGAACAATATACTAAAGTTTTGTCGAAATAGAAGTATTTTTAGTCAAGTTATGAGGATAATGGCTGTGGAATAAATATCGCTCCTGTGTCCTGACCTTTGACCCCATTTCGATGATATTAAACAGAATTGGTTCAGTATGCCTCCGGAACAACATACTAAAATTTTGTCGCAATAGAAATATTTCTAGTCAAGTTATGAGGGTAATGGCTGTGGAAAAAATCCCACTTCTGTGCCATAACCTTTGACCCCATTTCGATGATATTCAACAGAACCGGTTCAGTGCTCACGTACGGGGCAGAGACGTGCACCATAACTAAATGAGTTAGTAAAATCATGCAATGCCTTGATTGCGATACCCTTTCCAACATATCAGAAATCATTACTCAAGTTATGAGGATAAAGGCTGTGGAATAAATCTCCTCCTGTGCCCTGACCTTTGACCCCATTTCGATATACCGCCGGAACACAATGAAAAGTTTTGTTGCACTAGAAGCATTTTCAGTCAAATTATAAGGATAATAGCTGTGGAATAAATCTCGCCGCTGTGCCCTGATCTTTGACCCCGTTTCGTTTATACTAAACAGAATTGGTTCAGTATACCTCCGAAACAACATACCAAAGTTTGTCGCAATAGAACCATTTTTAGTCAAGTTATGAGAACAATGGCTCTGGGAAAAAATATCGCTCTTGTGCCCTAACCTTTGACCCCATTTCGATGATATTCAACAGAACCGGTTCAGTATTCTGCCGGAACAACATGATAAAGTTTTGTCGCAAACGACGCATTTCTAGGAATGTTATGACGCATAAGGGCGATGGAATGCATCCCGCTCCTATGTCCTGACATTTGACCCCATTTTGTCCATTTTCAATAGGATTCGTCCCGTGGTTGTTTCAAACCACATACTAAAATTTCATCGAAATCGAACCATTTTTACGCGAGCTATCGTGCTGAAAGGTAGACAGACAGACGGGCAAAACTAGAGCATATACGCTTCTTCAAGCTACGGTTGGAAAGCGTAAAAAATGAGAAAGGAAACGAGTGTCAAGTGTGTACCTTTTGCTGATATGTCTTCAAAGTCCCTTAAGGCTTCACTAATAGACTATTGTTCGTTCGGACTGCTTAAAAGAGCGCTTTCTAAATGCTGACGTAAAGGAACCATTGGACCAGGGAACGCAGTAGAAGAAGAAAGGAATAAAATACCAATTTTAAGAAATTCTTTGTTATTTTGGAATTTTGAATGTAAGTTCATCGTCCAGAAAGAGGTTATCAGACGGAACACTTAAGAAAGGAAATAATTTTATTTAAACATTAATTATATTGCTGGTAAGTCGTTCAAAAAAATGTGTGAATATCATCTATGTTACGACTTTACAGGTTTTCATGCTATGCGGATTGTTAAATGCAGATATTTTTTACCAAACACGTGTGCGCTATCTTGCGAGAAATGTACTAAATTATAAAGAATGGCTAGACTGTTTATTTTTTTTTCGTCCATCTTGGAGACAAGTGGACCCATCGAATTGGTATCTTGCCATTTCCAGGTCGTGTTATGTTTCCAACATTGGCAGTACCCCAACGAAAGAAACATGGATTTAAGAATCTAGAGCATTTAACAATAATTTATTTTCCTTATTCGTAAAACTTTCTTTTGCATTGAAAAAGTGAAATAAAAACAGTGAGATGGATAGCTTTGCTGATTTAACTTTTCTCTTATGGTGTTAGAAAATCCCCTTTTCCTTTTAAATGCAGGAGTAGGGTTTTCGATTTTGCATTTAGATATATGTAAGTATACTTTTATTTTATTTTTGTTTTGTCTTTAATTTAGATAAAAATGTTGCAAAAGTTTCTGTGGCATAATATTTTAAATTATTTGAAATTCTGAGGACTTCCAATATTCCCTGAAAATCACTCGTACGGTAAACGAAATTAAACAATTACGTTTCTTTTGAACGACTTTCCTGATCATTATTCTGCACTAAAAACAAAAAAAATGACATCGAATTTTCGGTTGTAATGAGAATTTCTTTTGAATTCTTTCCGACGTGAATAAAATGTATCCAAGTTATTCAAAGTCAATGAAAATTGATTATAAAAAAATCATCAGAATTTCTACAATCGATAAAACATCCAGAAATGACGACAGCTACTTACTTCCACCAGCGTCGTCTGGAAAGTATGCTACCAAAATTAACAAATGGCGTACAAAAAGTTCTCATAGCAGAAGGTAC